>JAPZDV010000009.1:114187-128678 GCA_029814665.1 Acanthurus lineatus
GTGACTTTTTAAAGAAATGTTTGCTAACGAGAAGCTAAATGAAGCTAAACATGTTTAACGTCACCGTGACCCATTAACCTGCTGACTCGGTGTGTGTGTGTGTGTGTGTGTGTGTGTGTGTGTGTGTGTGTAGTAGGTAGCTGGTTGGTGCTGTTGAAGTCAGTGTGTGTTGCAGTTGTTGCTGTTTTTTATCTGTAAACTTTCAAACTTTCAGTCTTGTGGCTTTTTGTTTCTGTTATCGTCGTAACGCAGAGCTGTCTGTCTGTCTCTCCATCTGTCTGTCTCTCCATCTGTCTGTCTCTCCATCTGTCTGTCTCTCAGCCGTCCACTTCACTGTAACTGCTGATGTCACCAGCCTCAAGCCCCGCCTCCGTTTTCTCGACAACATGCGGAGCGTGTTCTCTGGTTTCCTGTCGATGCCAAAAAAACACTGTGAGACCCTGAAAGTTGGATTGTTGGTGAGAAACGTGAGAACCAATCACAGTCTGGTGTCAGTGTTTGTGTCGCGTGTTTTGCAGTTATTAACTGCAGATTTAAAGGGAAAAGTTTAAAACATTTATTGAAAATAAAAACAAATGTGACAGCCAGTCTGAGAATCTTTCCACCAAATTTTCCACCAAAAAAACCTTTTTCTGCAACTTGGCAGAAATAGAGATGCTTGAATAAGCATGGAGGCCCCCACAGCTGGAACCGGTAATGAGAAGAAATGCAGCCACGAACATGTTTGACTCGAAATGTGGTGTTTGATTTCTGAGGGGAAGTTCATCTGAGATCTGTAACTCCAAGTAAAAGTTTCAGTTTAAATACTTTGACATTTAATGAAAGGAAGTTCTGCCGTGTGAGATAAGAGAGACCGAGTCTCTGGAGCTTTAATCAGTCTGCTGCTGACAGACGTCACATCCTGCTTCTCCACCAGGATTCAGAGGAAAAACAGCCAACTTTCTGTTCAACGCCGCAACAAACTGCGACAACAAACCATGTCTGGAAGAGACAGTCTGACTTTTTTGGACTGGTTCAGAGAAAAAACAGAATTTCACACACTCTCTATGAGAAAGCATCGGTGGAGTCACTGAGCCGAGCATCCTGTCGTGTCTTCATGTGGTTTTTATCAGGATACTTCTGTGTTTCCGCCCACATGTTCAGTGACTCAGTTAATAATGTCACGTGACACGACTCGTGTTTCCAACCTGTCACGTCAGGCCCGAAGTCAAAGGCCCACACTGTTCATCTGTATCTGTAATCCTGTTTGATTCACATTCCTGCTGGTCATCGTCCTGCTTTCAGCCTCACTTCTTTCCAGGCAGCAGCTGTTTTTTTCTTCATTTAGAAGAACCTGCAGAGACCTGAAACCACCAGAGATCATCAGGCTTCAGCCACCTTTTGTTCTGTTAAAGGGAAATTCATCTGTTGCTCATACGAGCTCATAGTATTAAAAGATAGAGGACAAGAATCAGCAAAGGAGGGCAAAGAGAAAAGCAGAAATGTTCATCATTTGGAAAGTGTTGCTGAGGTTCTTCTCTGTTTCCTTTCCTTCTGCAGAGTTCAATCAGAGACAAAGTGGAACCTCTGGTGTTCTCCTTGAATGTCTCTCTGCACAAGAAGCTGCCCAAGAAAAGAAACGTTGTTCAGGACCTGAAACGCACCCCTGTGCTGAGCCAGACACCCCGACCCATCAGAACTCAGGTCAGAACCTGGCAGAACCTGCTGTAGGTTCAAAGGTGACCACAAAACAGATCTCAGCCAATGTTAGAGCCCATCAGAACTAAAAACTCATTTAAAATAACATCTGAATCCTCATTACAACCACAAAGCTGATGAGAAGCTGCTGAGAACGTAGGCCAGAACTCTGATGAGAACTTACTGAAACCAAAGTCAGGAACGAACAGAACTCAGGAAGTGCTTGAGAACAGCGACAGAAGGAACACAGATCACAACTCATCACAGATCCCAGCAGTGTTTGACTGTGACTCCACTTACGTTTGAATGAATCCCGTTCTACAGATCCACATCCAGAAGGCCTGTGGTTCTGACAACCGATGCCACAGCAACCTGCAGATGACGGCTCAGTTCACCGATGAGAACCAGCGACCGTTCCCCAAGTAAGTGAACTTCTCTGTGTGAGACTGTGGGTCCATTTTGAGACAATGTGCAGCTAAGGGGCTTCTTTCCGGACTAAAACACATCAGTTTGTGGGTTCATTACTCAGCTGCTCAGCTTACTGACTGATTATTCATGTTGTTTGCAATGAGAGAAGCCCAGCAGCGCTCTTCAAAGAAGCACATTGTTCCTTCATCCAGTGGGTTTAAAAGCAGAGGAAGAAAAAAGAAACGTGTTCTTAAGCTGCAGAAAACTGTGTTTTTACTTATTTTACTCTGTAAGTTCTGTGCATTAATTTGTTTCATGTGAATCATGTGACATAGTGACTCCAGTCAACTTGTCTTAGCTTAACTTAGCTTAGCTTAGCTTAGCTAAACTAAGCTAAGCTTAGCTTGGCTTCTTAGCATAGCTCAGTCTACCTACACTACCTGCAAGTCTGCTAGCAGTCCACAGCACTCAGATACTACTTGACATGCTTCATTAATGTTAGCTTAGCATTGGCCTGTAAATTGGCCTTAACTCAAGACTTGGTCCCAAATGGATTTGAGCCCTTGACCTGAGACTTGATGTGAACTTACAGGAAAGAAGTTGAAACTTAACCTGAGAGTCAACTTGGTCTTCACTACTTGACCCGACACTCAGAACATAAAGGTTTTTATTTGGTGGTAAGAACTATTTTATAAACTTGGACAAATATGAACTATCTCTGTTGGATCTATATTTATTCAAATTCATAAAATAACAGAATTATAACTAATAAAAGGTGGGGCTGTATTATGTTTACGTTTATTCCCGTGTGTATTTTATATAATCTGTGTAAAATAAATGTTTAGTTACAGTGAGAAGAACAGAGTTCAAACTAAGTACAAGAATCATTTGTAGAAGGAATTAAATGAAAGATGGGACTGTCACTTCTTAAGGTTATCAGTGAACCTGGGAGCTCAACACGTGGACCTGATGGGGAATTTCACTCAAACTTTCCAGAGAAGAAATAAAATAAGACTTAAGACTTGAGACCAGACTGTGACTCATCCCAAAGGACTTGAGTTTGGACTTGTGATTTATAGCATTAAAAGTCTGAAAAGCATCTGTGACAGTTGTAGGTCTTCCTGCTGTCAGGATGGGGTGTAACAGCTCTCTCATCACAGAGGTTACTGGCGTACGTGGGCGTATCATTTCTCAGCTCGAGCGACAAAACTGGCCTCAGACTGTTGCTGTCATGTTGTGATTTGTGTATTTTTTTTGTGTTTCTGTGTCACCAGGCAGAAGGACAGGCAGGTGTTGTACTACAACAGCAGCATTAACCGATTGTTTCTGGAGGTTAATGTGAGCAACACGCCTTCGCCAGGACGACCAGCAGAGGACGCTCACAATGCTGTTTTGAACATTAGCATCCCACGGACGCTCATATACTCCGGAGTCCGAACGAAGGTAGTGAAGCTTAAGGTCTTTCAGCAGCAGGGAGCAAAGACAAGGATGATGCTGATCAGGGTGTCATCTGCATAGAAGTGCATTTTTGAACTGAAGTTGTGAATGAAGCCTCTGAGCATCAGAGTTCAGAAGAGCAGTGGGAGGAAAAAACAAACTGAAGGATGGATTATTGATTATTGATTAGAAACAGGCTACTAATGTTTTAATCTACCTTAGTGTTCCACAAAGGTTCCTTAGGGCCTCACCTGACAGCTTCTTTTCCCACCGAGGTTTCTCAGACTATCCTTTAGTGAGCGCCCTATGAGACAGCTGCTAAGGTACCTGAGGGGGGGAGCTGTCGGTCACCACAGTGCTGGAAGTGTGTCAATTGAAAGCTATATAAACACTTAAAAAAGACATTTTAATACAACAAGTTCTGCCATAATCATTTTACCTTCATCTAATAAAGCAGAAAAGGAAGCTGTACCTACGTATTGTCATATGGTAATCCATTTAACAGCTAAAATGAGACCTTGTGACAGTTCAGGTACATACCTGATATGTTACCTGCAACTTATATAAATTGTGACATTTAATCTGAGTCTTATTGGAAAAACCAGGAAGAAAATGATAGCCTGCAGTAAAACTGTGAGGGAATTTGTTCTCACATGAGGTCTAATTCAAATTTGCTGTACTCTCACAAGAGGCACCCATTTGTGTATGCACACTTTTAGATTAGATTAGATTAGATTAGATTAGATTAGATTAGATTAGATTAGATTAGATTAGATTACTCTCATGGAGAGGTCCTATAATTCATTGGGCCACCATCATGATAACAACAGGTTAGACTTATGAAATGACATTCTTATGAATATGTGTTTTGCACAGACATCTTGTTTTTATAGTTAGTTTCCATGAAGCGGGGGAACATGTGACCGGATAACTTGTTGAGGAAATATTGTAAGACTTTAACTTCATATGACAGAAATATCAACATCACAGGCATTGAACTTCAGCATTACATGCATCCGTCCTGCAGCTGACCTCATTACTCTGGTGTCACTTTGGATTCACATCAGCAAACTCATTGCCTTGGTCTATGTGCGCTGCACTTCATATTACATGAAATTAACAAAAACTAACAATGTGATTTGTGCAGGTGGGCTAGTTGTTCTGTATTGTGGCTGTGCATCTAAAAAGCATGATGTTTAGAAGAATGGAGGGCATCACTAAGGGATCGCTTAGGAGCAGCTCACACCACTCTTTTTAGGTACACACTAGTGAAGGTATACCTTACCTAAGGAGACTGTTTGAAACAGTGCATAGGCTTAACGAGGACCTAAAGGGAAAACTTACGAGGAGGTTCTGGCTCAGGGGATCTTGTGCTTGACATGAATCAGTGACTCCCTCAGTAAGTCCTGTGTTTGTGGATGTTTCAGGGTGACGTCCAGGCGTTGGTGAAGTGTTCTGTTAAAGACACTGTTCGTTGTGAGCTGGGGAACCCGTTCAAAAGCAACCAGGCAGTAAACAATGTTCTTAACATTCTACTACTGCTGTGACTGTTGTACTACCTGTACTGTTTTCATATTACTGTCTGTACTGTTGCATTTGTGCAGAGAACTAACTGATTCTCAATTTCCCTCTCAATTTCAGGTTCAGGTGTTGATCATATTTCAGCCGTCTGAGATCAGTTTAGACACCAGAGAAATTCAGTCCAAGCTGAAGCTGTCCACGTAGGACACACACACACACACACACACACACACACACACCTACCTATCTACATGTCTTTGGTTGGACAGGTACTCAGATGTGTCTCTGTGTGTCTTCAGACTCAGTGAACAGTCAGATCTGTTTCCTGTCACTGTCTCCATGTTGGTGGACTATTCACTGCAGGCCTCTATCACTCTGTAAGTAGCACATAGTAATGTTGACATCTGACCTTTGACCTCTGCCCTTACCTGTCTAACTAGTTGATTGTATCCTCACAGAATTAATCCTCCAGGCCCCGCCTCCTTCAGTGGTCATGTGATCGGGGAGTCAGCTATGAAGAAAACAGAGGATGTCGGCAGTCTGCTGCTCTTTACCTTCCTGGTTTGTCTAAAATCAGTTTGATTGTATCTTTACTACACAGCATCAACAGACCGGGGGCCCGTTGCACCCGTTGGGCTTTAGTCTGGTCTAAGCTAAGACTAGTCGTAGCTTGGTGTTCTAAGTCCAATCTGGCAGTTACGCCCACCAACTGGGATTAAGTATTCTTCTCATTAAAACCGGTTGTAAATCTTACGTCTGGTCAGGAGGAGGCATAAAGTCCGAATGTAGTCTTTATCTGTAGCAAAAACATTAGACACCTCCACCTAAAACTGTTGATGACGGTGCATCTCATTAACACATCATACAACAAGCAGCATTTCAACTGCAGAGAGTTTTGAGGGACAGAAACAAACCACGGGACATAAACAGAGACGAGGAGCTGACTGAGATGTTTGGACTCTGCAGGAGAGACACGTTTGAACTTACTGAAGATCCGCCAAACGTCTTATTTGTGTCGGACAGCTTTGTCACCGGCTCTGCAGCCACCCAAAACACTGTGATTATTTAATCCACACAGCCTGAAATGCTACTTTAGCATCTTAGAAACATCATTTTATACGTGGCACGTATTAATCTTCTAATTTCTCTGCCCCTGAAATTTAATTTGTGTTTTTTTTAACATCCATGGCAGCAGCAAAATGACAGAAATGAATAAGACAGCGGGAGACGTGTAACAGCGTATCCTAGCATCGCACGCTGCGAGGCGATTGCCGCGGTAACGGAGCTGTTCATGTGAAGGCGCATCGCTAAAACCAGGTGTAGCTGAAACCAGGCTTAAGCTCTGCTGGTGCAGCCACTCAGAGTCCACTCTCAAGGCTGGTCCTAACTAAGACTGACTTAGGAGTCACGACCAGTCCCAGTTAAGACCTGTTGGTGCGACCGGCCCCAGGTGTTCACCAGCTACCTTCTCTTACAGGTGCACATTAAAGGGAAACCTCTGGGTCGCCTCGGCAACCTGCAGGTAGAGTTTGATTGGCCAAGAGAAGTGACCAATGGGAAGTGGCTGCTGTACCTCACAGAGATCCGGATGAACGGTACATCAGAGCCTGACTGTGCACCACCTGGCAACGTCGTCAACCCCCTCAACCTTTCGGTAACTATGGCAACATGAGCCTCACACCGACTCCTTTCAAAATAAAACTCTTGGCCTGGCACATATAAAACATAATGGAAGCATATTGCTGCCTCACTATAGATATGAAAATGGATCAGTTTACATCATAATTCAATAAACTGAGTATCATAACAACAAAATTTTGATGTTATAAGGGGATATTTTGACATTATAACATCATGTTTTCATGTTATGTCAACATAAAAACTATTTAGATTATAACATGCCACTTTTAATGTTATAACAATATACTATTTTTAATGTTATAACATGGTAATATGCTGCTGTAAAAAAAAGGCCAATTCAATGAGGATGTTTTATTTAAAAAAGTCTTGCTGGTCTGTTTGAAGTTGAATTCTATTTGGACTTCCTGAGGAGGCTTTATAAGAAGGTGTGGATGGAGCTTGTTCAGAATTTAAAGGCTGAATATATTCAGAAAACTAAATCCATGCTCCTCAGTCCCTCTCAAAATCTTAAATTTCTTGAGACTTCTTGATAATTAATAATTTTTTAAATCTACAACTGTAAACATGATTAACAAGTTGGTTTTTTTAATATGCTTCACTTGTTTTATTGTTAATGCTGATTCTTCATATTCTGTATTTGAGTTAAACTGATCTCATCAGAGCCCCAAATGTGCTGATGTCTAAAAGATTCGGTCTTGAAAATAAAACAAAATTCTGTACAAAAACACATGAACACACAAACAGAACCTGTGCATGGTTTTACTGCAGCAGCTCCAAATTAAAAAGGAAGAAAAAAATGATTTCAAATGGATTTTTGTGTCCAGCAGAATGAATATTGACAGTTTCTTCCTTGTTACAAACATTCAGATGATCATTTTGTTCTTCACGATGACCCGACCTACTGCATTGTGGGTAATGACTCATTCTCACTGTTTGCTCAGCTGTCAGAGGAGGAGAGGAAGAGAAAGAGGAGGAGTCTTGAGGAGGAGATGAAGGAGAAAAAGAAGGAGCAGAGAGCAAAAACACTTCCTGTTCTCCACCTGCAGGGACAGAAGAAGTCTTACACTCTGGTACCAACACACTCATTGTCTTATAGTTGTTTCTGTTGTCAGTGCAGTTCTGCATCCACCCAGAGGGGGCGCCCTGAGGTACACCACACAAGAACACATTAGCTGATTTGTAAAGTTGACTTCTGTTTCCAGCCAAGACGGCTGTGCTGAGGAGACACGACCTCACAACGTCGTGTAGAAAAACAGTTTTACTGATGTGTTTTGTGTGCATCTGTCCTTGTGAGGACCTTCAGGGGGAGGACCCCTTTAGGTCTACGGACATTTTTGTATCAGATACAACAGAAATAAGGACATTTTATTGTCTTCACCTCTTCAATGGGTTGTTTGAGTGCTTAGACTTGGTTTCAGGGTGAAGGGTTTTCAGGGTCCGGCAGGGAAACGGTCCTCACAGCTGTAGAAACACTAATGTCTGTGTGTGTTGTGTGTGCAGGACTGTGTGCACGGGGCAAACTGTGTGACGTTCGTCTGTCCGCTGGTCAACATGAACAACTCGGCGACCCTGACCGTCCGGGCCAGACTGTGGAACTCCACCATGATCGAGGTGCAACCACGTTCATCACAGTTCAGCTCTGCTAAGCCTTTCAGGTCCTGGTTTTGGTCTCGTTGCACATTTAGCAGCTGAAGAACCACCTGTTTTCCTTCATGATGAGGCCGAACACGAAGCTGAGAGACAGAGAACATGCACTGACATCCATCAGGAAAAAGGCTTTTACATAAATGATCATGTTGCTGTGTGGAAGTACATTGCTGTTTGCTAACATAGTAGCAGAAATGACTTGTTTCAGTACTTTTTGTGTTTCTGCTTTTCTGCCCCCTACTGGTCAAAATGTATTATTGCTTCTTCAAACCAGCTCTTCTGTGTGTGTTTTAGGACTACAGTGATGCAAAGAGTGTGTTGGTTAGAGGCCGAGTGACTCTGAAGCTGCAGACCAACAAACCAACCATCAACATGGAGTCTCACAGCACAGAGGTAGTGAACTGCTGCTAGCGCCCCCTAGGCTGTAATCTAAACAAACAGCATGATGACACGTTTACTCTTCCTCGTGAAAGAAATCTTTTTGTTGGTGGCGTCTGTCCTGTTTTGTCTCCTTTATCACAACGTTCCTCCTCTGCAGATTGAGGTCCACATTTATCCGGAGCCACGGCAGCAGGCGGACTCCAGCGCCCCCCTGTGGATCATTGTGGTGTCTGTGGTGGCTGGAGTCTTACTGCTGGCTCTGATCTGCCTGCTGCTCTGGAAGGTAAACCAGAGTTTTCACCAACAACAACAGGAAACTGAGCTTCAGACTCCTGGTTGTAGTTTGAGGATCCGTTATGGACCAAAGTGCACAGACGTGATAATTTCTTTGTTTGGCTTCTTGTCATGACAATAAAATTAAAGTTAAAAAATTAAAATTAAAATTAAATTGAAACCGTTTGTAATCATTACCACTGTGTCGCCCCCTGCTGTTCAGTGTGGTTTCTTCAAGAGAGCCAGCACCAGAGAGCTGTACCAGGCGAAGACCCAGAAAGCACACATGAAGAGCCAGCCGTCCGACAACGAGAGGCTGGACGAGGAGCTCTGAGGCTGGGCACGCTGCTGCCGGAGAGCCCCGCTGTAAGAACCAGCCGAACGACTGCTGATCACCGACAGACTGACTTTTACTGACTGTTTCTGACTGTAACTGATTGACTTCCTGATTCTTACTGACTAACTGCCTCTGACTGCCACTTACTGACTGACTGCTTCTGACTGACGGCTTACTGACTGGTTACTAAATAGTCAATGAGTGACTGGTCTCAGTCACGGGGGAGGGGCTTCACTTCTTCCTTCCTGTTTTACGGCTATTCTGACTCCTCCAGCATCTGATTGATCAGATGATCTGATTGTCAATAACTTTTCAGTTTTGATTGATTTGTTTGTCTGCTGATATCTGGCTGCCTGTTATTGATATTTTTTAATTGATCGATATGTTTGTTCGAGATAGTTTTAAAATTACTGCTTTAAATGTCTTTATTATTCAAATTCCGGCCGCTGTAGATCTAAACTTCCTGTTTACCTTCAGCCGTCCACTGTCTCCACTTCCTGCTGCCATGTTGGACTCACAAGGTTTCTGTGTTTCATCTGCAGTGTGGTTTCTTTGTGCGTCAGAGGGCGACTGTAGCGCTCCACCCGGGGAGGATTATTGGTAAGGAGGAGCAGCAGCAGCATACGAAAACTGACGGTTTTCTGATCCAAGACGACTTTTCCTCATCTGGAAACAGGAAGTCAACCAATCACCGGGTCACTTCCTGGACCAGGACGCACTGAGAGACTGACAGCAGGGAGACAAACCCTGAACCGGACTGAACCGGACTGAACCGGACTGAACCAGACCAAGTCACTGCCAGTTGATACCTGTTGGATTCTGTGTTTGTTGTCATTTTAAGACCTCATCACCTGTTTACATTCAGTAGTCTGTTGAAATATGGAGATACAAGGTTTTCAGGTTTAATCTGATTGAAATATTTCTCTTCGTCGACACCAGGAGGTGATTTATGCCAAAACTCTTTGGTGGAATTTATCTTTATTTGAAATGTTTTGTTTTAATGTGTTTTTTTAAAAATATCTGTCTGATTTGTTGTGTGTGAACAGCATTTCCCATCATCCTCCTGGCCTCTGAGGAAGATCAAATCTGCAAAAAATAACGAGTTACTTTGAGCAAATCAGACAGGAAGTCCGTCCTTTAATGACATTTCCAGAAGTTGTGAGTTTAAGATTTCAGCTGCCAGTTTTGTGTTTAATTCAGAACTTTGAACAAAAATCTGAGAACAAACCGTCTTTGTATCATCGTGTTTTGTCCGTATGAACCATCACGCTGGGAAGTTAGAAGACAGATTTAATGTCGGTTGTGGAAACTGACCGTTGAAACAAACTGAAGTAAATCAATCTGAAGTCTGATTATTGATTGGCAGGAAGTGATCGGAGTTAAAGGGCTACATAATGAATAAAAAGCAGCAGAGATCAGCACTGACAGCATTGATGCTCTCTGGTTAAGTTTTGGTGTCAGTGCTGCCTTCAAGGGCTCCTCATAAAGTCCCCATTGAGAAAGATGAGAGTGAAAACACTGGTGCTGCTTTCAGGTGCCGAAGAATCTTACACCAAAAATCCTTTTTCTTTTAGATCTTATTTTTAGAAACCAGCTGACTGAGTATGGAAGGTCCTTGAAGTGGACTCTTTGTAGATATCCTCACATATACATCATTATGATATTTCTGACGACACCTGAAAGCAGCATGTGTTGATGTGCGAAACCTTCAGTGTTGCTTAGATTGTTCTCACTGTGCTGAACTGTTTGTCTGTGTGTCTGTTGGTGATATTAAAGCTGTTGTTTGTAGTTCACTGGTCTGTAGTTCATCTGCCATGATGCCTTCAGGGTCACTCTGTTTTGTCTGTAAATCGGTCTGTTTTGTGTTACTGCACTAAACACCTGATGATCAGGTGAGTCTGCGAGGTTGGACAGAGGCTCCGAGTGGACACCTGAAGAGTCCTGATTCTCACGTCTGTCTTTTGGTTTTACGTCCTTTAATTCTGGGACTTTCCCGGAGCTGCAGACGGAGTCACCATGGAGAACGGAGTCACCGTGGAGAACGGAGTCACCGCAGAGGACAGAGTCCTTATTTAGGACGGAGTCCTCGTAGGAGTGAACGATGTTCAGGTTCACTCAGGCAGACCAAGGATTCAGACGCCCCCCGCTTCTTCTCCGACAAGTTTTATCTGTTTTTGAATGCTTTGTTTGGCTCTCATCTCTATAAATTTATCCTTTAAAGTCTAAAATGGTCTTAAATATAAAATATTAGTTGGTCATCAGGACCTTTGATGTTTCATCACCTGCAGCTCATTAAACAAACGGTCCTTTTTGCATCTTCTTTGCATTCGACACACCTTAACTGTTCTTTTATCTCTCCTTCATTTTCATTCTTTAAGACAGTCTGATGAAGTTCACGTTCAACATCTCTGCAAATTATATTTCTAATCCGTTTTTCAACCTGGTCAAATTCTCAGAACCCAAAACATTCTTTTTTCCTGGAAACTCAACACAATTCATCATTTTAATCTTTTTCACTTTGAGCCACAAATTCATTCAGATCCTCTTCAGCTTCACTTCAGTCCAGCAACAAGAAAACTAACAAACCTGTTTTTATGTCATAAAATAATAACTTTATCTGTTTTCAGCAGCGTTGCTGTTTTTTCTTATTCAGATTCAGAAGTCGCACTCACACGTCTTCAACATCTGACCTTCGTCTTCGCCGTGAACGACCAGCGTTCACCTGCAGGTCACATGACCCTGCAGTAGTGACATTTATCGGCTCCTGATCGGATCGCTGTGGTGGACGTGTGAAACCGGCCTGGATGAGTTTGATGAGAGAGAACGATGATAAATTTGAACAATTGTTATGTTGCTTTCTGCCGTCAGAGTCACTGAGGGGCTGCTGGGTCAGAAAGTACTCCAGGTCTGCTTGTTACTTTGGATTACAGGGTTTACGCTGAGTACCAGGTGGTACTGGGGGCATGTGGAAGTTTTCCTCATGTGTGGAGGTACTTTAGGTGTGGGGGAGCAGTCAGGATGGAGATGATTAAAGGTATAAGGAGGGAAGTCTGAACCCATCCTGAAGTTTCCTGACGATGACGATGACGATGACGATGACGATGATGATGATGTGTCCTTAAACGCTGAACCATAAAACGGTCATCCTAACCTTTTGTTACCTGCCGTCAGCTCTTTGTTTGCTCACATTTGGCTCAGTCAGTGGAAGCACATGAATGTTATCTGCCGCTCTGTGTTTTGCATCGAGACACTCTGCTCTGTTTTCTTATCTCAGCTTCATTTTTATTTTCTGACAAAGTGACACTGAGGACGAGTTTTCTGCTACAACTCTGCTTTAAATGTTTGGTTCAAGCTTCAGAAAGTGAAATCTTCTGTTCAAACTTCATCTTATTTATAGCTTTTAACAGCCAGTGAACAACATGCAGCAGTGTTCGTCCCATCATGCAGTGCAGCACTGGCCTGACAGTGATGGGAGGAAATGAGGAGGCAGGTTACAAACAATGAGAAACACAACAACACACTGCATCACTGCATCACTGCATCTCTGTTGAGCAGCTCAAACATCAGTCTGTGAGGTTCAAAGAGACACTGAAGTCAAAAATATAAGACAGACAGTCAGAGGAGATAAAAATGAGTCGTTGTAAGTTGTAGGCCTCTAACTGACGGCAGCCCTCACACCCACCCAGTCCATAAAACATACGATGTCGGCGACTCAGAAATGGGCAGTTTCATGATTTGCATGTGCATACAAAGGAATATAAGTGTAGGTGAGTTTGTCGGAGCTGCATCCAGCTGCTGAGACTCTGCAGACCTCAGACACGCCAACGACAGGTACGTCTTCCTCTTCTTCTTCTTTTTTCTGCCTGTTAATCTGCTGAATGAAAGAGACTCTGAATGTCTTCGGGTTCTTTGTCCTGTTCAGAATGTTCGACTCCTGGTTCACTGACATGTTTCTTCTTTCCTTCTGACGTGAATAAAACAGTTCAGACACCAAAAGTTTTATTAAATTTTGAAAAGGTTTTAGACACAAAAGAAGAAGAATCATTTAATTAAATGGATGTTCTCACAGTGTTTCATGACCCTGTTTATACTTTGGATCTGAAGCTGAAACTGTTTTGAAATGTTCAGCTGATGTTCTGAAAACTCAGACAGCTGTGATCTTCAGCCTGTTACCGGCGTCACTGTGCACCGATGCTGATTAAATCTGCACATTTTGATACTAAACTTCAGTTTCTTTCATCCACGGATGCTGATTCTGGTTTTCTCATTGAACTTCTGCTCAGAGGATCTTTGTCATCCACCTGGATGAATCGTGTGCAGGGTTTTTGTTCTGCAGGTAAAACGAAGCAAAGAGTTTGTGCAGAAACTGTGTGCAGGCTGCAGGCAGGAGGGAAACACACCGATTCGAGCTTTGATCCCAAACTTTTTAAGGGAGCTTCACTGACTCCTGCAGGACTCGTCTGTTAAACAGAGAACAGAGTCACAGCTCGCAGCGCCGCCGTTCTCCACAAACCAACACCGAACCTTCATTTGGACAAACTGAACCGTGAAGTTCGTCTTCATGTCTCTTCTTCTTCTTGTGTTTCAGGAGTGATGATGATGAATCTCCAGGTGTTTTCAGTCTTCCTCCTGCTCTCCCTGTCCTCCTCCATCACTGCTCACACCAGCCTGAGAGTCCGACTCACCGACAGAGCGCTGCCTGTTGGTGAGACCTGCACACTGCAAGCACACCGACACTGAACCTCTGTGACAAACATGACAAGAGCGAACTTAGAGGAGATAACCCTCACCTAACACTTGATCTTCAGGAGAAACGCTTGCAGTATTTGTACTGTGTTTATACTGAAGTAACAGCAGTATTTGTACTGTGTTCGGCAGTAAAAAGTTTTGGGCTGCAGTTTTTGGAGGAGCTGCTGAACAAACCTTTCCCAGACTTTACTGTGTTCCAGAAATTGAAGACTGAATGCACCATAAAAGGGTGAGAACACATTATCATTTTTATTGGTTGGTAATATATTAGTTTATTTGTTGTTCCTTTATTAATTGTTCATATTTATTTCTGTATTTTTATTTTATATTTCACTTTATTTTAGAAGCATCTCTCTCTCTCTTTATTCTTTGTTTTCTTTCCTTATCTTACTTATAAATTTGTATTTTTTTCTTCTCTGT
>JAPZDV010000009.1:142246-157799 GCA_029814665.1 Acanthurus lineatus
CACAGTCTGTCTCACTGTCTCACTGTCTGTCTCACTGTCTGTCTCACTGTCTCACTGTCTGTCTCACTGTCTGTCTCTCTGTCTGTCTCACTGTCTCACTGTCTGTCTCACTGTCTGTCTCACTGTCTCACAGTCTGTCTCACTGTCTGTCTCACTGTCTCACCGTCTGTCTCACTGTCTGTCTCACTGTCTCACTGTCTGTCTCACTGTCTCACAGTCTGTCTCACTGTCTCACTGTCTGTCTCACTGTCTGTCTCACTGTCTCACTGTCTGTCTCACTGTCTGTCTCACTGTCCCTCCAACCATCTGTCTCACTGTCTCACTGTCTGTCTCACCGTCTGTCTCACTGTCTGTCTCACTCTCTCACTAACTGTCTCACTGTCTGTCTCCATGTCTGTCTCACCGTCTGTCTCACTGTCTGGCTCACTGTCTGTCTCACTGTCTCACTGCCTCTTCATGCTTCCATCTGTCTAACATTTCGCTCCTGTCTGTCTGAACATTTGTCCACCATCTTGTTTGATGAACTCTGAAGAAAACCAGGTAGGTGTCCAGGTGATTCTTACCTGAGAGGAGGCTGGAGACAGCAGAGGGGAGGGGGAGGTCAGCTGCCCCCCCTCCATGTCTCGAGCGGGTGGGGGTGGGGGGCCGTTGGGGTCGGTCCAGGTGGTCTGTCGGGTCACAGGATGGAAGTAAAACACCTTCCCGCTGTCCTGGTCAGTGTGCGCCTGAGCGAGACGACGACATGAACGCAACACTTCAGGTTTGAGTCTACCTGCCGCTGCGTTCAGGTGCAGTCCGACAGTTCAGCCAACAATGTGGGTTCACAACTTCATGATTTTTAAATTTTTGAAAAATAAGTGATTATTAATTTTTATTTCATGAATTCTGTTCTCTTTTAAGTTTTGAGAAAAATCGAAGAGTTTGATCAAGTTGGCAAAACTCAGGCAAACGCTCGCTAACTGATCAGTTACATAACAACATCATCAGGTGTTTCCTGACGCACCTGATACATTTGTTACCTGACAAACAGAGAAACCAAAGCAGAAATATCCTCCTTCTGTCTGTTCAGCTTTCAAACTGTCCAAACATGAAAACAAACATACGGAAGCTCAGTTTAAAACGATCTAAACTACCTGAACGACCTCGAAGTGTTCGTCTCTGTTTCTCTGTGGAAAACGACCAAGACTCCAGTTTCTGACCCAGTTTAAGAAAAGTCACCCGCTGTTGAAATATAATCCTTGTTCAGCCGTAAATAAGGACATTTAAACAGTTTTAACGTCTTTTTGTCGTGTCGAAGCGTCTTTGAGCAGAGCAGTGAAGTTTCACCTGTTCACAGTGAAACACACCTGAACGGCTCCAGTTCCACCTGATTAAACTTTAATCAGGTAACATGAAGAGACGACGCAGACAGAAAAGTAAAAACTGATGTAAACACAGTGAATGTCACACACACACACACACACACACACACACATACAGATCAATCAGAGGTCAAAGGTCACCTCACCTGCCATCCATCCAGTGGGCTGAGAGGAGAGGCGGGGCTTATCATTCCAGAGGACACTGAGGATGAGGGGGTGTGGTCTGGAATCATGGGGGTGTGGTCAGGAGGGGGTGATGATGGGAGGGCGGGGCCAGAGACGGAGATCTGAGGGACGGATGTTTTCTTCACACTGGAGACGTTGGCGTAGATGGGCGAGGTCGGGTCAGGTGACCTGTCGTCCTACGAAAGGAGAGAGAGACAGACAGAGAGAGAGACAGACAGAGTGAGAGACAGACAGAGTGAGAGACACACAGAGTGAGAGACAGACAGAGTGAGAGACACACAGAGTGAGAGACAGACAGGACCGAGTGCTGCTGCGTCTTTGTGTCGAGGTCTTGTGTCCATCAGCTGCATCCTGGTCTCTGCACAGGTGTTCTCTCTCTAGGCTCCGCCCCTGATCCACACCTGGTCACTCAGGGACTGTGAGCGTGTTGGTTTGCTCAGAGATCAGCTGAAGTTCTGTGTGAAGCAGCGTGTTGCATTTATGGATCCGTTCATTTAAAAACTTCCTGTCAGAGCCGATTAATCTTTGTCACGTGACATTAGACAGAGCTGCTGATAACGAGCTGATAACGAGCTGATAACGAGCTGATAACGAGCTGATAACGAGCTGTGTGACTTAAACAGATGATCACGAATCACCAATCTGTTCTCTGCTGTCGTCTTCAAGACAAACTCGTCATTCAGAGAGAAAAAGAGGGAAACGGGTTTGAATCTGAGCTGCAGGTCAGTTTCATTTGGACTGAATGAAAGAAATGACACTTTTATTTTCTGCTGAACAAACACAAAGTTCCATTACGTCTTTAATCAAAGAGTCAGAAAGCAAATCAGTTCATCATCTTCAGTGTTTGACAGACAGAAAAACAGGTGTGTGTTCAGAGTTCTGGCGGCTTTTCAGGTTTCCTGCTTTCAGTCTTTGTGTTTTGGACAGAAAGTGGGACGAACTCACGGACGTTTTCACTGTTTTATGATGTTTTATAGACGCAGTTTGACCTCATTAACAGTAAGAGTCTGGGTGGAGTGAGCTGCTGTCCGACAGGAAGAGCTCCTCCTGTGTTTGTAAACACACACACACACACACACACACACACATAAACAAGAGTAATTGAGCTCAGTGACGACAGCAGAGCAGCAACATAAAATCTTCTCCTGTAATCTACATTTAACTTCATGTCTGAATCATGTCGGGTGTTTGCTGTGTAAGTGACCTTCAGGCTGCACACACTCAGGTGAAACATACCTGATAGATTTTCGATGCACTGAACTGTGTTTGTGTCTCGTGCTTCCTGAAAACTCGGCTGTTCTTCCAGGTTTGATATCTGACATGTTTGTGTTTTTACAGAAAACCACTCAGATGTCACTGTTAGTTTTCATTCAAAGCTCATTTTCCACCTGAGGAGCCTCGTGTTTTCCTGAGTCCCCCCAAACCGCCATGTTTGTAAAACTCCTCCTCCAGTGTTTTTTGTCCGGACCTTTTACAGACGGACTGACGCGAAACGAACAGAAATGACGGCTTGTTAGATATTAAAACTGGGAGCACGTGAGCTGTGAAACGATCAGTTTCAGCAAACTGGAACAGCCGGCAGGCGAAACTCAAACTCCTTTGATGTTATGCATTAATCATATTTTCACCTCCGTGCTGCTCCCTGTGGTGTGAACCGGTACTACGGCAAAATACTGAAGGGAAACAAAACTGTGAGGAAACAAAACTCTTCACCTCTTTTTTTTGAGCTGCAGTGACACTGAGAATGTCTCCCATTCACTAAAACATGATCTGCCTGGAGATCATAAAGGATTAAACTGATAAATCAATATAATATATCAATAATGGTCCAGTAACATGATCAATAACTTGACAGGGTCAGCCAATCAGCGTTAAAAGTACTTTTACTTTTGATACTTTAAGGACATGTGATCTTTTTCACTTCTGGACTTTTTATTTCCTGACAGATTTTCTGCCCCCATCGACAGACACAAACACCTGAGAGCTGCTTCAGGTGAGATCCTGTCAATGTTTCACAGGTCGCAGGTCAGAAGCTTCACATTAACCTGCACACACTTCCTGTCCTGAGCTGACTGCAGATCAGCTGCTACTGAAGAGCCAAGCCGGACGTTTTACATGTTTTAGTCGACTAAAGCCATAAATCAAAATAATCTGAAAACTCGTAAACATGATAACAGACGGGTCAACAGACGGGTCAACAGACGGGTCAACAGACGGGTCAACAGACGAGCTACAGACGATCATGATGAGAGCATTCAGATCCCAAACTTCTATTTGCCCTCTGATTTTTTTTTTAAATTCACCTGAAGACCAAATGAGCGTTTAAACCAGTTAAGTTCAGGATGTTTGAACTTACCCATAATGCCTCTGTCCGTTTAAGTCTGTGTCTTCAGCATCGAACTGAAACAGGTCAGAGAGTTTTCATCCGTCTATAAGTGAAACTGTTTCATTTATCAGACTGAAGATCCCTGTAGCCTTAAGCCCCGCCCCCGCCTCTCTGCCAGTCAGAGCCTTGCCCCCCTCTGTTGAAGCCCCGCCCCCTGAGTTATGATTGGATCTGTCTGATGTCAGGTTTGATACGAGAGTCAATTTATTTCCCTATCAAGGACTCTTGGGAGGCTGTTTGTTTGTTTGACAATCATCTGTTTACATTTTATTTAAATGCCATTTCACTGCACACACACACACACACACACACACACACACACACACACACACACACACACACACACAGTATCAGTTTAATCAGGTCTACAGGAAGCTGCACATTATTTATTTAACGAAGTTGGAATAAAACGTCTTCGACATGGAAACAGATCAGTTTGAATCAGCTGATCTGAAGTCTGTGAGTTGACACAACAGGGAGACGATGTGTTGCTGCCACCTGCTGGCCACACTACAGACACTGCAGGTGATGGGGGTCAAACTTTGACTTTAATTTGAACTGAAATCATTTTGAAACTTCCTCAGCTGATTGTTTACAATAAGTGAGATGTTTTTTTTTAAGATGACTGTTTTCAGGAGTTTTTTGTAACATTTTGCTCAAACTAAAGTCCGGTTCCTGCAGAGACGTCAGACCAGAACTGTACGAAACAGAGCTGGTATTTAACCATCCTGTGGAAGCACAAGAGTGTTTGTCAGCAAAATGATTTCGACTGAGGAGGTGAAACTGCTCACACACCTGCATTCAACCAGCTGAGTGAAAACCAGGAATCATAAGAACATGAAGTGATGCACCTGAACGTTACCTGCTGGGTCCCAGTGAGCTGCCGGGCCACAAACATGGATGTTCAGTTATTATTCAGAGTCTGATCTCTACAACACTTTTCAAAACAAAGATCCTCTGAGACAAACATCCTAAATTCCTTCAGTAAAAAAGTGACTCATATATTTCAGCAAAATGAAGCAAGAACTTTGAACAGCGTTGCTGTGGGAATGATGAGCATTAGTGCGAATTAATTCAATAATGCATCATGTGCATATTTAGCAAAAGTCAGGTCAGAGGCTCCAGGACCACCTGCTTCATCAACACTTGGGCCGATCAGGAGAGACTGTGCAGTGCATCAGGATGACTGACAGCTGACACGATCGGTTTCACCTTCACTCAGCTGACTTTGTTTCTGTCTCACACTCGGCTTCTCTGTCAGGATAATAAATGTCACACAAATAACAACACAAGTTTACTGTTTACTTCACTGAAAACCACAACTTCCTTCAGTGTTTCTGTATTTGAAATCCATTTTTTAAATAAAGTCTGAGCTCATCTTTTACAGTGTACACACACACACACACACACACACACACACACACATACATGCACTCTGGTGTCATTCCTCTCTCATCCTGCAGGTGTCACTGCAGCACTGCCCTCTCCTGGTTTCCTGTCTGACCCTGAACACATCCTGCCACCTGTGACATCACTACATCCTGCTGACCACATCACATCCTGCTCTGACATCACCAGAGCGAACCCCCCCCCCCCCCATTTAAATAAAACTGGAAAATTAAAAAATGATTTAAAAAAAGTTATTAGTTATAAAATAAACAACAATCATTCCACAATATTGTTCTGACACTATGATCATAATATGAACTTAGTAACAGACTCAAAATGAATAAATGATCCCGAATGAAACGCTACAAATAAATAATATAGAATAAAAACCGCGAAGCAACAAATAAAGAGTAAAATTTTCATCCAAGTCCAGTTCACTGTGGTCCTGGAGGTCAAAGGTCAGCTGTGTTTCTGCTCTGGTGACAATAAAAAGCGGAAACAGCTTTTCTTTTTCTTCTTTGAGCTTCCTGTGTGGAAGCTGCAGGAAATGACACGCTGGACGGACTTTTATTTTGTAAAAAAAAAAAAGTCTGCAGTGACTGAACTCTGATCCCAGAACAGCAACTGGGATCATTTCTGCTCCTTCTGTCTGATTAGTGACAGCAAATTTCTGCCAGAACGCAGCCGACATTCAGCCGACAGAAGCGGCTGCACTGCAACACCGAGACGAAAAGACAGAAACTGAGAAACGACAGCTGTTACACTTTGCTTTGTCACAGCAGAAACATGCAGATTATTTAAAATGCTCCGTAACTCTGTGAACAAACTACATCAAACAAACATTTTGGAAAACGTTTGAAACCTCAACATGTCCCATCTCCTGCTGCTGAACCATAAATTCCTCCATGTCCACCTCTTAAAAACATTAGAAGAATATAATAAACTATTTAAATGTCAGAATATTTCTCTTTTCTCCAGCACAAAGAAAAGACACACTGACAACAAACAGAACTCAGCTCAACAGTTTGGTGTTAAATAATAACTAACGAGTGGCTCTGTTTAAATATGCAACAACACTAAAGCGAAACGTAAGAGGAAAAAACACCCAGAAGAACCAGAAAACTTTAATCTGCCAAGAAAACAAAGGATGCACAGGAGGACATGTCGAAGCTGCTGAACGCCTCCTGCCTGCCTCCTCTTCGAAACAGTTTTTAACTTTAATCAAGAAGCTGAAAAAAACACATAAATTCATCAACTGCCAGACAAACAGCCAGACAAACAGCCAGACACACCAGACAAACAGCCAGACACTCAGAGTTTTGTGTGTCATCGTTGAAAAGCATTCATGCAGCACCACCACAGATATTGTCTCTTTTTATTCAAAACGTTCCTCCTTACCAGTTAAAAGCTTATGACTGCACTACCCAAAATGCACCTGGATCAGCAGCATGTGGGTGGGCTGTCAGGTGGCTAATGTTGCCTGGAGCGTCTGGTTCCTGGTTACCATCAAACACTCTGTTACATGTAAACATCATGTTTATCTGATACTCATGACAGCGTGTTGATGTGTGAACACAGCAGCTCTGCTGTAAAACTGTTTAACAAAGACATGAAATTCTACTTCACCAAAGTTCCTGAACACAACACCTGGCGGCCATCTGGATTACGCCTCTGGGTGGTTATTTCTGGTTAACAAGACCAGGCTCTATCTAAATGAATGGGGAGATAACCATAACTGCACTCTCAGTGGTCAAACAACTTCATATATAAATTCATCAGTGAAATCTTAAATAAACTGATGAAAAAGTTTTGTTTCTTTGCCCCAAAATGATGTTCAAAACACTTTTTTTCATAAGCTATACCTCCACTAAGCTAGCGCACATTTTTACGACACAAATGTCTTTACGGTTAAATGAAGACTGAGTCGCTGAGAGACACTGCGCACCATCATCAGCATATAAGTGAGAATGCTTTTGCTAGCCGAAATGCTACGTTGCTAAGTCAATGCTGCTAACTGTGGCTACAAAAGGACGATAAACATTTCGTTGTCAGGACGTTAGTTAAACCAAACTGTCTCAAGTCTCTGCTATGAGCATGCATCAGTGCAAACACACGACTGGCTCATTGGGTTGTTGAGTCAACCATTACAGACCCAATGACTGGTTTCAAGCGGGGCGGGGCAGGATATGTAAATATAACCTCCATCTTTGGCGTTACAAATTTCCCTCATAGAGTCCCTTTCAGGATTCGATGAGTGGTCTCTCCTTTCATACACATCGTCTAACATCCACCTTCTTCAAAACCTCTGAGGTTATTTTCTGACATGAGAAGCACGAGGACTGTCAGAACCTTTAGTTTCGTGACCAAAAGGCCTCCGTTGTCTTACCTTGGTGGGGGGCGGGGCAGGAGTAGATTCAGGTGGCACTCCCGGACTCGTTCTCCCACCAACCAGAGCTTCCAGGTCCAGGTTCAGGTCTTGGATGGACTCATAGATGTGGTTTGAATCTTCCTCCTTCACTAATTCTTCCTCAGCACTGCTCTCCTCCACACTCATCTCCTCCACCTCCTCTTCTACTTCCTCTTCTGGTTCTATCGGAGACTCCTGGTTGTCATGGTGACCTGTGGGTGGCAAGGACGTGCTATGGAGGTCACTGTTGGGGGGGACAATGGGGGCCACGGGCGTCTCCACAGGAATGGGCTGTGTCTGGGGCCTGGGTGTGGAGACGGGGTCTGCTGGACTGAAACTGGGAGCATGATGTTTCCCAGAGTCTCTGTGGTCGTCTGGAAGCCCTGGAGGGTGTTTTATGTTCAGAGCATCTTCTGCCATGTTTGCAGTCTCTGCAGGATCAGCAGGAGAGTTGCTGGGATGTCGTTGTGTTAGCGCCCCCAGTGGCGACAGATCATGAAAGTCCAGCGGGACACCAAACGTAGACATGCGGTTCTCAGTCTTGCGGTATCTGGTGGACGTGTCAGGTCTGAGCCGGATCGTCACCTCATCTCCTGCTTTGGTTTTGGTCCCACTGGGCTCCTCAAGGGTCTTTGGGACTGGGACGGGGACAGGGACGGGTGCTGCCACAGGAACCAGCACTGGCTCAGGGCTGGGTGGATCTGTAAAGTCCAGAGGGGAGGGGAAGTCCGGCGGTAGCTCCTTGACATACTTGGCGGGGATGTAAAAGGGCTTGGAGCTGTGGTCACTCCGGACCTGCCACCAGTGGTCATTGGTCTTTGCCAGGAGAGTATAGCGCTCGTTGGGTTTGATGGAGACCAGTGCCCCATCCCGACCCTGGTACTCATACTGAAACTCCACCAGGACCAGACCTAGACCTGCAGAACCCACAGGAGTCCGGTGGATCACAAGAAATAAAGAACAGTTTTGCATGAAGCACATGGTCTAATTTTTGTCCAACTGCCTCTAATATTACTGCTAACGTTACTGCTGCTGTTCTTCCTTTCAGAGCTCATCATGATTTCTCTGTCTCTGAAATTAAAAAAATTACTGAAAAATTTAAAACAGGACTCACCTCTTCCAAACAGGGACGAGGTTGTTGCCATGGTGATAGCCCTTGGCTCCTTAAGCCCTGCCCCCTCAGGTAGATGGGCAGATGACAACGAAGGTGATTGGTCAAAAGTGACACCTCATCATCGGCCCCTTCAAGAAAGAAGGAACAAGTTTGGGTGAAAATATCTGGATTTTAATTTTTGTTACAGTTTCAGTTTTACATTTCTGGAGTTTCAGCTGAAAAAAAGAGCCGTGTGTAAATTTGCACCCTTGGTTTTCCAATTTGTTCCCACATTTATAAACTAAGAATCTGTGTCCGTAGATTCACAGTACAGATTAATAATCTGCAGACATGAATTTATAAACGGAGAGTTCAGGTTTGCACATGGCTCTTTTCCCTCCAGCTGACACTAGGGGGCCCCGTTCACATGGACAAGAATGCATGAGAGAGAAAACGTGTCATCACAAGGTCATGATGTGATAATACGGTAACGGAGTCATTATGGACATTTACAGTATTTGAAGGTGATTTGTTGGAAACGAGTAAAAATTCTGCCTGAAGATAAATTTATATGCAGCAGTTTCATGACATCGACAGCTAATCTTGCAAATTCTTGTTTAGAAAAACAAGTTTTTGCTCATTATTTATGCCATTCATGCCATTTTTTGCCAGTTTCTGCTAGCTTAGCTTGCTGCATTTCTGTAAGGATAGCTTAACAGTAGTGAAGCTTTATTTTGATGTTGAGTAACTTGTCGCTAAACTTTTTCAACTGGAAATGATTCTTTTAGCTCCAGTGTTGAAAAAATGTCTGAAGATGAAGGTTAAAGTCGCTCACTCAGTGAACTCAAAGGCTTAAAGAGGTTTACAGACTGACATCGAACAGCACATTTGCAGTGATATTTTACATGAAGCTGCAGACGGGACGTGTTCGATCTCGTCTGAACCTCGCCCAGCGCCAAGAGGAGTTTCAAACAGCCAGAAACATCTTTTTTTTGTCTCTGATTACAGAGACTTTACATACAGTCAGCAGTCCCTTTATCAGAAACACCTACACAAGCTCAAAACTACAGTTCTGACATACAGTCAGCTGCAGTGACGTCCAGGAGGTTCAGTTTGTCATGAAGTTGACTAAATGGTGTTTGAGCACTGAAGGATTTAAAGAACTTTATGTTCTGACAGCATGAAGCAGCTGCTGACGGAGAGACTGAGGAATGACAGTAATGTGTCTCTTTGCTTCTTCCAGTCAGAACAAGTCAGACAACATCAGCTTCTGAAGCTAACACTGATGCTAACCTCTTGTTTTCATGATCATGAACAGCAGCTTTTTGAGCTCCAATCACACATCGAGCTGTGTGTCCTCCTGAAAGTCCTCCCCCCTCCTGACAGACAGCAGTGAGGTCAGAGGACAACAGGAGGCCTCCTGGAGACACTAACATTGATGTTAGCTTGAATTTCCTGTATGACACTCTCCTCCTCTTACATCATAAGAGTCTGTTTTTGTTAAAATGACGGCGACTGAAGGGACACGGCTGTTGTCAAGGAAACAGGCCGTCATGTCAAAGTTGTATCAGTGTTTTCTCTGAAGTAAAGAATCTGAATAGTCTTCAGAACTGACCTCTGAACAAGGCAAACACACACACACACACACACACACACACATTACACACACACACCATGCACTGCACACACACACTACACACACACACACACACACACACACACACACACACACACACACACACACACACTGCACGCACTGCACACAGAACAATGGCAGGAGGCTGATCTCAGGCCTGTTTCGTTTACAGAAGGAAGTGCCTGCTCTTCCTGTCCGCTGTTAGTCCCGCCCACAAGGCAGTGCAAACCCCACCCCTCAGTGACATCACACCCTGGGGTGTGTGTGTGCTTCCTGTCTTTGTAAAAGAACAATAGTGTGACAGCAGTAGATGTGTTCAGATGAAGCTGAACAATAATATTAACTGTTTGATTTTCTCGTCTTCATGTTTCTTTTCATCTAAAAATCATCAACTAATTAATTATGTTTATCTGAAAACCATCAGACCAACCAGCTCATCCACTGATTTCATAAGTTACTTAATCAATTACACGTCAGAGCTGGAACTCTAAATCAGTCCTGCAAACAAAGTACCCCGTTACCATTTCGTACCCTTCCTGCACTTTAGTGTCGGTGAGCTAACTGCCCCTCGATGTGTTTTCTGCCCCAACTGCCCCTGATGGAGTCGCATATGTTTCCTGTCTGTTGTGTTTCTTTGAAGGGAAAAATCAAGTTTTACTGACTTGAGTTTTCAATTTGAAACTCATGGACTCAAACCTGCTCCGAGTCACACACCTGAACACACCTGGCTCACCTGGCTCAGGTGTGTTCAGGTGTGTGTGAAAGCCTGAAGTGCTGGAATGCAGCCGACCCTTCCCCCCTCCCTCTCTCCTTCTTTCTCTGTTTGTCTGTAAGCCACACCCACCCCGCGGTCACTCGACACACACACACACACACACACACACACACACACACACACACACACACTCCTCCGTTGAACCACAGGACTGAAGCCTGTGAGAAAATAAACTGAGAGAGCTGTCAATCATTAAACCAAGGTCGAGGCTCTGTGGCCGGACACGCCCCGCCGACCAATCAGGACAGGCAAAGAATTTAAAGGAGAAGTTCAGAAGAAAACCAGAAGCAGACCGAGAGGACCAATCACATGTGGAGATCCAATCCCACAGTGTGTCATGTGACATCATAAAGCCAGCAGCCAATCTGAAGCAGATTCAACCTTTACCCTCAGTATGAGTTGGGTGTGGTTACAGTGCGAGCTACACACACACACACACACACACACACAAACACACAGCTGACAAAACCAGACAAAATAACAGAGTTTGAACATAAACCCGTGGGCAGGCTCCGCCTCCTGCAGGCCGAACGAGCTCTCAGTCCGACCACACTGTGTGTGTTCATGTTTATCTGTTTACTCCACAGACAGAACAGAGATCTGCTCTCTGATTGGCTGTGAGCTGGTTGTTGAAAGCAGGTATCAAACAGTTCATGTAAGCAGTTCAAGGACAATCAAAACCTTTTCAAGTACCTCTGGAAACTCCTGGAAGACCCCCTGCAGCCTTATCAAGGAGCTTTTGAATCAGCTTTAGGACCCTTAAAGTTCCTAATGTACCTCTACAATGTGACCAAGAACATCTAAGTCATCTTCAACGATCTGAAGATGAGGCACACTCCCCAAATCCATCTCCAACCTGCTCATAGATCTGTATAGCCTCCAAGGACCTTAACATTCTTATGAAGGAACTCCATAACCTCATCAGCACCTTTAAGGTCTGCTCAGTTACCTTTATCCTCCCTCAAGGACTTCAAGAACCTTCCAAAGGGCCTCCAAGGCCTCCCAGAGGACCTCCAAGGCCTGTGGGACTCCCATCACAATCTGGTCTAAAATAAACCAGCCAAGACGATGGAGGATCCTGCTCGCTGATTGGCTGCTCTCAGGGTTAATAAATCTGTCAGTAACCATAGCAACTGTGATTTTTTGGGTTCAGAGGTTAACTGACCAGTTCAACTAACCACCAGTCAAACTAACCACCAGTTAAACTATCTACAAGCACAGACACAAAAACTCTGAAGATGAGTTCAAATTGTAAAGTTCGGTCCTTTTAAACATGAAGTTCCGTTGACGATGATTCACTCAGAAGCTTCAGACTGAACCGAACAGATTCTGACCTTTTTTCTGAGTAACATGTTTGTCATCAGCTGTGGAGATAAACTACAAACACCTCCATGCTGATGAAATAAAAATGTGTTGCAGACCTTCAGTCCACAAGCAGCTGTGACGAGCGAGCTGATCTGAAATCTGATATGTGGAAAAATATGAGCAAGAAAAATAAATAATAGAATAAATATGTTTGAATGTAGTTCAAACATGTGTGCTAACGTTCTAATAACGAGTAGATATCCCTATTTACTTTTTAAATGTTATTTAAATACACATTGATACATTCAATAAATATTGTCAATAATAATGTATAATTTTAATTTATTTCTATCTAATTAAAAATGTATCCACAAATGACTTTTAGACTTGTAAAATATGAGTTTTTCTCACAAAAATCTAATAAGTAGCTGGTAAACATTGTTTTGATATTAATAGTGAACATTATACTGTATTCGTACGGTACACTGGCATAATACATATTTTGAAAGTATATTCAATGTAACCAAATATACATAATTCAATATTTTCTGAATTAGTATTTTGTGTTAACAATATGATTTTCCATAAAAGGTTAAATAAAGGATTGGTGGATAAATGTACTGGACATATTTTGGTGCCATATTTTTAAGTATACTTGTATTTAAGACTTGAACCTGAGCGACTGATGTTTGTCGTTATGTTCCACCAACAGTTTTTCAAGTAACATGCCAGTTCTGATGCCTGAACTTTTGTATTAGTCATAACGAGTACTGATCTGATACGGACATGTACAAATATGTACTATGACACTGTTTCCTCTGCACAGATGCTAATTTGGATGTGGGTTTCCTGGGCAGTTAAAAAAAACAATGAAGTTGCATTCAGGTGTGCAGGACAGTGCTGGAAAGAAGAGGTCGTACATTTCATGCTGATATTTTTGTACTTTTACACCAGTAAAATTTTGCATGCAGGACTTTAATTTGTAGTTGAGTATTTTTATATTTTGTTATTAGTATTTTAACCGAAGCGAAAAGTAACATAATACTTAAAGAGTTTGTAAATTTTATGTTTATTACGTAATTTGTCCTGCAGTTAACTTGTGTTTGCAATTAGCAGAGAAAAAACTTAAAATACTTCACAGTTTTAAATAAAAGTAAAATTACACATTCTGACGTAAATCAG
Organism: Acanthurus lineatus; assembly: GCA_029814665.1. Lineage (NCBI taxonomy): Eukaryota > Metazoa > Chordata > Actinopteri > Acanthuriformes > Acanthuridae > Acanthurus > Acanthurus lineatus. Next base: position 155,967 of record JAPZDV010000009.1, read on the forward strand.
CTGCAGCTGTGGTCACACATTTTCAGATACTTTTTCAAGACAAAAGGAAATGTTTCTCCAGAAAGTTAATGTTTTTTCTTTTCTAAAACTTTGTGCAGCTCTTTCAACTTATTGGCTATTTAAGTTTGTCATTTTTGCTGATTTTTACTGGTTCATTTTCAGTTTACAGTGAAAATGAAGTCTGTAGTTTGGACCCGGAGCCTGTCCCTGAAACACACACACCCAGTGACACGATCCTGGAAACACACACACACACACACTTACACACACTCACACATACACACACACAAACTCCCGGTTTAAATAAAAAATCAGGTCTTTACCCCACAATTCAACAGAGTCCCTGAAAGGTTTGCGTGGGAAAATGCTAAAGTCCCCTTATCGTAGGTTCCACAAACACTCGTCTTCAGACTTCTTTTATGACTCTTTGCAGAATAAAAACAACTTTTTGAGTCTAAACAGACCCGATGAAGGGAAAACACAAACACATGCAAGAAACACGCACACACACACGCACACACAAACGCACACACACGCACACACACACACACACACACACACACATCCTCAAACACAAAACCAAAACAAATTAGAAAAAAAAAGGTGAAAAGTTTCAACTCAACCAAACATGACAGAAGCACCTCTATGGACAGACTGACAGATGAACAGATTGATAGATTGATCAACAGACAGATGAGTTTTACCTGCTGAAGAAATGAGATTCAACCATTCTGCTCTTTGTGTTTTTCCCTCTCGTCTATTCCTGAAGGGGCGAGTCCAAATCACAGAAACAGGTTCCTCTCTCTCTCTCTCTCTCTCTCTCTCTCTCTCTCTCCCTCTCTCTCTCTCTCTCTCTCTTTCGCCCCTCCCTGACCTGCCAGTCTCAGCATGTCCTCCTCCCTCTCTTCCTCCTCCCTCTCCCCCTCCTCCTCCTCCTCCTCCTCCACCAGAGTTTACTTCCTGATTGACAGAAGGAGACTCTCAGTCTTGACTCTGTCTCTGTGCAGACCAACAGTGCCCTCTAGTGGCACTCAGCAGGTGGTGTATCTTACCTTAGATCTACACATTAATGTCACAAACGTTGTATTCTGAAGTTTTGGTGATTAAGAGTCCATGAACTTCAAGAGCTCGTCTCCCCTTTTCTTCAGAACAAAAGTCTTGAACTCTTTTCTTTCTTTGTTGGCAGAAAGTCGCTCTGACTCTCACCTGAACTCTTTGACTCACGGAAGTTTCAACAAAACCTAAAAAAACACTTAAATGTACACACAAACCCAGAAATCAGGACTTTAAAGTGAGTGGTAGGAGGGATGTGGATCATTAGTTTTTATTGATATTGACACCTTCATGGAGACTCTTTAACGATCTAAGTCCTCATTGATACCACTGTCCATACTTTTCTATCATTTGGTGGAAAGATGAGATGAGTCTACAAAATGTTCTTGACAAAAGTGGTTTTAACAACAGTTTCTGAACAGGATGAACAATTTCCAGCCTTCAAGAAACACAGCTGATGTGAAAACTTCAACATGTGAAAACAAACTAAGTTCTCACACAAACGACTGAATTTATCCAAGGTTCTGGCCAAAAGCTTAAGTTGCTTTTTCTTGATGTTACATTTGAACTCATCATGATGATTTTTATTTACCTTTACCTAATTGCCCCCCCCAGAAGAAATCCCTTTGCAACAAACACTGCATTTCCTCTTTATCTTTTGCTTTTGTCAGCTGTGACCAAACTTTGAACTGTTTCGCTCGTCACATTTGTACAAGCAGCCAACTCGTCTCCGTTGAGTTTGACGGCTCACCTGTCAGCTGGAAATTCAGTCGTGTTAGA
>JAPZDV010000009.1:247012-259412 GCA_029814665.1 Acanthurus lineatus
AGACAGACAGACAGGCAGACAGGCAGACAGACAGACAGACAGACATACAGACGGACAGACAGTCAGACGGACAGACAGTCAGACAGACAGACAGACAGACAGACAGACAGACAGGCAGGCAGGCAGACAGGCATACAGATGGACAGACAGTCAGACAGGCAGACAGACAGACAGACAGACAGGCAGACAGGCATACAGATGGACAGTCAGTCAGACAGGCAGGCAGACAGACAGACAGGCAGACAGTCACAGTTTGCATCATGTCAGCAGAAAAGCAGCAGTGAACCTTCTTCACCTTCTTCTTGGCCCCGCTGTCCGGAGGCACCTCCTTCTCCTTCTTCCTCTTGTGCCCCCCCTCCGTCCTCCCACCCTCGTCCAGGGAGGGAGGGGCCTTCTTTTTAGGGGGGGGGTCGTCCGTGAGTTTCCAGCGGCCCACCTCCCCGTTATCCAGCCTGCGTTTCCCTGAGCCGTCCGCCTGGTCCTGGACAGAGACACGGAGGTTAGACGAGTTTCTCTACGAAGCTTCGTTTGATACAGAAACCAGCAGCCCGAACATCACCACGAAGAACCGGAGAGAACCGAAGAGAACCGGAGAGAGACCAACAGGTGCGTCTCTAAACCCTGAGAACTGACGGAGTCAAAGTTCGTACGAAAACTTACAAATATGAAGCTGCGCTGTTCTGACAGAAAAACTAAATATGATAAAAATAAGGTCTAAATTCACGAAATATTACAAACTATTTGTTTTTTTTTAATGAGATTTTCCATGTAATAACTTTAAAGGTCAAAATAAATTAACGTTGACTGAGAATAATTAACGATGGAAATATTTATGCAATTATTGTAGGAAAAATATTGTTATAATGAGAGTTAATGCTCAAAAATATTTGAAGGTTTTCTAATAAAAAAAACTTTAATTTTAATTTTTTTTCGATGGACTAATTTATTTTTAAGTCTAAATCTTAACTAATATTTTTGCTATTCTACAAACTTATGCTTTTAATTAAGTAACGTTTTGTTTAACATGATCTTTAATTCTTTGAGTGACATCTTCTTCTTAACAGAATTGAAAATTTTATTTTTTAAAGATTTTTTTCCTGTCAAAAGAACAACTTCCTATAACTTTTTTCTTGTGAAACACATTTCACTTCAGTTCTCATTAAACTGGGATTTTTTTATGGCATTTTATTAAAAAAATCTCATTAAAAATAACTTAATTCTTAAAATTTCAACTTTGCTCTAATAGTCTGTGATTTGTATCTTCCCAGCAGAAATCCTGACGTTGCTTTTTCCAGAAAGGTCACGTAGTTTTCGGACTCTGTGGCCTTTCAGGACACCTCGGACTGAACCGAGGTGATGTAACTTTGGCCGACCGGCAGGTGAGAAACTGTTGGGACCTGAAGTGTTGGACAGGTAAAAACGCATCATCGCTCCCCCAGTTTGAGCCGTGCTGGTCTGAGTCTTACCTTACTGGTTTTGCCCTCTTTGTGGCACTTCGGACACTCCCAGCAGTTTGGGATTTCATCGTTGATGATTCCTTCAGCTTTTCCCATCTGAGGAGACAAACAAAGAGCCAGCAGGCCGCGGTCACATTCGAGTCCTCAGCACCGGCAGCGTGTCGGCACAGCGCCCCCTGGCTGCTGCACACTGAACTGAGTGCTGCAGCTCTGTGTGGCGTTCACTTGTTGGCTCAGTCTGTCTGACACACTGCACTCACCTTCACCTGCTTCACAGCTTTATATTTGGACCTGCAGAAAAAGTGTTTTTCCTCCAAACTCTTTTCTGTTTGCATCAGATTTTATTCTTTCTGTCTCAGTTTCCCTTCATGATAAAAGCCTCTGTGTTGTGATATTTGTGTGTAGTGTTTCCTGCCTGATGTCCGAGTGATGAATAACAACATAAAAGTCATTAAAGCTACATTGGTGCTGGTGGTGGGGGTCAGTGAACACAGCACAGCTTGTTCGCTCTGATATCAACAGATCAGCGAGGCAGCTGAGACAGGAAACACATCAGAGTTTGGAAAATGAGCCGGGCACGTCTGCCGAAGTTTGAGACAAAATATAACCTGACTCTTATTTTGAAAGTGATCAGTCTCAACAGGATGTGCAGCGGGGCCTCGTAACACAGATCCAAATATCAATAATAATAATAACATGTTCCCCTCACATCTGTCACCTCTGCTGATTTATCCTCAGCATCACTATGTCTTTATCTCAGAGAAAAGCTGAGAGATCTACGATGTGAACCTCCGTTTCCTCCTTTCTGCTGCTGTTACAGGTGAGTACAGGTGAGTGTCAGAACGACTGAGGTTAGTGAACGAACATTAAACATGTAAAGACAGAAACAAATATCAACAACAACGATGAAACCGGGGTTTGGCTCTGATCACCTTGAGACAGCTGGGGTGGATGATTTCGTTGCAGATGGTACACTCCATCAGAGAGAGGCTGAACTTCTCCTCCTCCGAGTCCACCGTGTCCTCCTTCCCCGCCTCGCCGCATGCGAAGCACACCGCCGTGTGAGGCAACACGGGCTGTACGGAGAGACAGACAGGTGAGTCAGACAGGAACAGAGTCAGAGTCTCACAGGTGAGATGTTTCAGGGCTCATACGGTCGCTTCACGTCCGTTTCGTCTCCGTAAACCGACTCTTTCTGCTGTTTGGGTCTCTGTTGTTTCACTGATTGTTACCTTTAAACCAGAAGCCTGATTCTCCTTCAGTGGTTTCAGAAGGCTGAAAATAAACCCTCATGTGACCCACTTCACTTCACACAAACACACACAGCTCATTTTACAGGAATTATCACCGCCGTCCTTTAACACAGCTGGTTTACGCTGGACAGTTTAAAAACTGCCACAGGACCAGAGATCCGTCCTTTTTTAGAGAGCGAGCAAAAATTAAACACCAAATATTTTCATAATCAATTCATCAATTTTTTAGTCTTTTCTGGTTTGAGCATCTCAGGCCTGAATATTCTGTTTTTTTCTTAAACGGACTCTCTGGACAGCACGGACAGGACGAACAGCACGGACAGCACGGACAGGACGATGTGTTCTGCTTTCTGACATCTCAGATTTATTTTTGACAAATGATTATCAAAAGCAATACCTGACAGATCAATCAATAATCAAAAATAGCTGTTAGATGCAGCACCTAATCTATACATTTTTCTTTTTTGTAAAAAAATAATAATAATAATTTAAACAGGATGTAATTTTGCTGCTGAGGCTCGTTGGATGAGACTGAAGTGCGTTTGCATCATCACACCTTCATAACGACAAAATGCATAAAACAAACTGCTGCTCGTTCTGATGGTGAAGCTGTAGATTAATGAGGAGGAGACAAGCTGGTCCTGCTGCTCCTCCCGTCTCTGACAAACCACCAGAGGGCGTCGCTCCTCCTCCTCATGATGCTGCTGGAGGAGGAGCAGGAGGGGGAGCACACAACCTCTCCCACCTTCCTCTCTTCATCTTCCCTCAGGAGCGAAACAGCTGAACCTAACACAGCCGCATCTTTCTCTCCTCCTCCTGCTCATCCTGCTCCTCCTCCTCCTCCTCCTCCTGCTCCTCCTCCTGCTCCTCCTGCTCCTCCTCCTCCTCCTCCTGCTCCTCCTCCTGCTCCTCCTCCTGCTCCACTTACCACGGACAAATAATAAATAAACCCTCATCAGAAATAAGACGAAGAGCAGCAGATCGACTGGCTCAGGATGTGTGTGTGTGTGTGTGTGTGTGTGTGTGTGTGTGTGAGAGTTAAAGCATCTCTATGAAACCACGGCGATGGATCAAAGCCAACTCTTCCTCACACTCGGCACCAGCAACCATCTCTGGTTGCCATGGAAACCCAGCATCCTCTCCTGCTGGGCTCCAGCTCTCCACTGATGCTATTTGAAGAATTGACACACACACACAAAAAAAATCTGCACCTTCAGTGTTTGAAGAAGACACTCTGACAGTGTGTGTGTGTGTGTGTGTGTGTGTGTGTGTGTGTGTGAGAGAGTGTGTGGTGTGTGTGTGTGTGTGTGTGTGTGTGTGTGTGTGTGTGTGCATTAGGTGCAACAGGGGACCATGTCAGCATGTACTGTGTGTGCTCTGTGTGTCGGTGTCATTTTGCGGAGCAGGAAATGATGCCTCCATCTGCGCCTCCATGTTGCTCTGTGCGGTTCTGTCTTTGTGAGGTTCTGGTTCTGGTTCTGGACCGTGAGAACGTTCTGTGCAGCCCTCACTCCTTCGGTCGGATCGCTCCACTGCTTCGTTTGATGAAATTAAAGTGAAAGTTGGTTTTGCACCGATTCTCCTGAAGGCAGGTTAAACAAACGCTCCACCTGTGTGACGTTCAAGGTCTTACGGGCAAATCGAGGTGTTTAGACTTTCAGGTGAGAACTCTGAGACGTAAAGTGTGTGTGTGTGTGTGTGTGTGTGTGTATGTGTGTGTGTGTGTGTGTGTGTGTGTGTGTGTTTGCTCTGCATGCAAACGTGTGGGTTAAAACTGGCTCATTAACTCCCCCCATACGTTCAGAGTCCTGACCAATAAAGTTCTACGTGTTAACATCAGTCTGAGCATCTGCACGTCGGGTCACTGGATCTGAAACGAAGCTGTTCGCAGTTTTAACCAATGAAAACCCGGAAACGCTGAGATGAACGAACTGTTCGTAGCAAGTGAAGCAGGCGAGTAAACGAGGCCGAGGTTTTCTGTTTCACACCGACAGACTGACTCCGTCCTTCAGGATTTCACTCAGTTTGAGACCCAAAAACTGCAGATGTTACCTGGACACACCTGTCTATCAACCTGCCAATCAAACCTGAGTGTGTGTGTGTGTGTGTGTGTGTGTGTGTGTCTCACCGCCGTGCACTGTCTCAGGAGGCAGGACTGTTTCATCCGGCCGGGCCCTCCGAATTTCTTCATGTCCTTACAGAAGTGGCACTCTCCGCACTCGGTCCTCATGCAGGCCTGGCAGCGCCGGCACCGCGTCCGCCTGCGCCTCGCCCCCCCGCCAGCCCCCCCGCCCAGCGCTTTACTGCCCGACATCCCCGAACAAGTCAGCTGCAGGAACACAGAGACAAACACAGCAAACAGTTCACATGTTACTGATGTTTTAACACTTCAGGCTGCTTTACCGCCACGACAGCACAAGTTTCATCATTTTAACCACAAAAGCTTTTTTTCTGCTGATCAGATTTCATCTGAAAACCAGGATGTGATGTGAACACTGATCACAAGGTAAACCTTCAAAAAGTCATCAGTGAGCATTTTATCTTATATATCGAGTTATATATGTGCAGTTTTTGACCAACAGAGACGTAACGATGAAGTTAATGTCCTGAAACTGTTGCTTTGTGACTTTGATCGAAGATTCACAACAAACCAAACGAGTAAAACGAAACATTTCTTTACATCAGCACGATTTAAAAGGCTCACATCTTAACAAAAGGCAGAGTTTCCTGTGCAGACCCTGGATCAGCTGTTAACAGTGACAGGACACTTGTTCCCATCAGCCCTCAGCTATAAGCAGGATGCGCCGCACACAGCGCCTCTGTGAGCCCACAGACTGATCAGAGATCAGCTTCAGAGCAGATAAAACACTCTGCAGAGTCTCAGCGATTTGAGTCCCTTCACACTGAAAACCATCATGTGATGAAAAACCAGAGCTGCTTCACTTCAAACTACAGGAACCTGCTGCCTTCCATGTTTCAGCCATGTTTCAGCCCATGTTTCAGTCATGTTTCAGCCCATCAGCCTGTGGGACGTATGCATGCAACGATCCATCACTTAAGCAATTAATCAATCGACAGAAAAGTAATCTGTAACTTTGAACTGATCTGAAGACTGAAGACTAGTTTTAAATAAGTTGATTCTGTTTCTTACTGTTAATTCCACTAAATGTTCAGCCTGTAAAATGTCAGAACATTGTGATCTCGTTGTGATTATTCAAAGGACATGAATTCTTACTTAGTTCACTGTTCAATAAGAAAAACAGGATTTTGACGTGTGAAAACATAAAACTGAACATTTTCTGTGTTTTGCAACAAAAATAACAAACTATCATTAACAGCTGCTGGTGATTTATTTTCTGTTAATCTGTGAAAGTGATGATCATTTCAGCTCTGGTACTGAAAGAAGTCACAGGTTTGATAGTTAATTCCTGACGACACTGGAGGATTAAATACATGAGGACAACCAGAATGCACCTGGTTGCTGTCAGGTGAGGTGTCATGGCTCTACAGACACACCTGTGCACTACAGACACACCTGTGCACTACAGACACACCTGTGCACTACTGACACACCTGTACACTACAGACACACCTGTGCAGTGTTGCTTGTTTTCTTTGCCTAAAGTGAAAGTCTACAGCATATTTTAGGACTTAATTAGCTACCTGGCGACGTTACCTTGAGCTTCTTAATATCTTCTGATACTTCATCCATCAGACTGATCAATAATAAAACCAATCATTAGTTGCAGCACAAAAATATTATATATTAACTGATGTATTGAAGCTACATAAATATTTTTGATTAGTAAACTGTCCCTGAAGAAATAGGTCGACTCTGAGAAGCTGGTGGATATTTATCTGTATGCTCTGATGTCTAACGTAAAGCAAAAACTCAACTTCACAGCCGGCTAAATACTCCACAAATCAGTTATTTGCTTGTTTAAGGCCGAGACGAAACAGAGAGAAAACTCCTAAATGGGTCGCAGAGTTTTTGGCAAAAGTTACCTGTTAATTTAAATAATTTAGTCTCCTTTCTAATGTATGTTTGTGGTAATCAGTTAAAGGGTATGTGTTTAAAAAGGCAAAAAAACAAAAAGTAGCAACCAAACTGACACATTAAGTTGATGTTTTCATTCAGTTTCTTTTTTGTTGACAGAAAAAAGAGAAAATCTGAAAATCCACACAAACATGAAGCTGGTAATGTTTGGATTTTTTTATAGGAAATAATCTGAAGGGTTGATCAACAGTCAGATAGATTATGATTCATTTTCTGTAATTTATGAACAGATTAACTGATTGTTGCAGCTCAAATAAATGTGTCTTTGAAAGAATTGCAAATAACAACCTGCTGGATCTTTATTCCCAACTAACTTTAACCTGAATTATTACTTTGCCCTCAATATCGACAGTTATTTTGCTTTTGCTCCTGTTTCTTCTTTTGTCTCATTGAAATAACCAGATTTAGAGACTGACTTCTTCATATAATTGTTCATCTGATTTTTTGCTCATAGGTTTGGTTTTATTTACAGCAAATAAAGCACCAGCTCTCTCAGCAGGCTGATGGACCCAAAGGCTGAGAAATGAGCTGAATCAATTACTAACGTGTCAAAATCCACAACACTGCATTTGCAATGAGATTAGTCCATGAACTTCTCACAGAATATCCAAATGCGGACTGATAAGGTGACCAAACCATAAAGCTAGCTAACAGAAGTTAGCAGCCAAGAATAATGAAGATGCGCATCTACCACTTGCGGGATGGATGCTAACGGCTAACAGCTAGCGCGTCACAGTAACCTACATTTAGTCCGTGCGGGTAAACGAAACGATACCTGCAAACGTTTCTGGACTTTCCGTGTGTTCTTGATTTAAGAAGCATATCTGACATGACACACACTGTTCCTCCCCATCCCCCCCGTGATCAGAAATGGAAACGTTACGCTTGCTAACATGCTAGCAGGCTAGCTGCTCTGCCTTCGCACTCTGCAGTATGCTTCCTCTTTCATTATCTCTCCGGTTCATGAATTAAACAACCGGAGCTTTTAGGTGTTAATCAGAAACATGGCCGGTGAGGAGAAACAATCCGCCGTGGGCTCACCTCTTCGTTTCAGTTCGCATGCTCCTTGGTCGCTCATTAGAAATAATATTAGCCAACAGTTAGCCAACGTTAGCTTCGGTTTAGCGCAGCTAGCCGTGCGCTTCCTTGTTTCTTTCTCCGCCAGGCTGCTGTTAGCTCCCGGTCTGCTTCACATGCGTCCCATCGTGTTCGCCTCAGCCTTCCGGTGCTCCGGCTGGCTCCCGGGCTCGCTCACGGACCCGCGGCGGGTCGAAATGTCCCGATTACCAAACTAATCGATATCGATAAAGTGAAGGGCGCAGTGCTGCTGACAGAGTAGTGCCCATTTACTCCTCTCTCTCCCTCTCTCTCCCTCTCTCTCTCTCTCTCCTTCTCTCTCTCTCTCTCTCTCTCTCCCTCTCTCTCTCTCTCTCTCCTTCTCTCTCTCTCTCTCCCTCTCTCCCTCTCTCACCCCCTCTCCCTCTCCTGCACGTTACAACGTGTTCTCCTCCTCTTCCCGGGGGGCTTCAAAACACCTAAAATGGCCCATTTCAAGGAAAGCACAGTGTCTTGGGTGCACACGCGTTATCCACCCCCCCGCTGGACCTCCGTCCCGCAGATCACCGCATGAAAATGAATCAGTTATTATAAATAAAGAGCAGCGCGCGGCTATTGTTCTCCGTTCCTATTGTGTGGCGCCTCGGCTGCGGTGTTGTGCGTGATTTGGTTCAGTGTTGTGAGTCAGTTGGTCGCTGCGTGACACGTTTGACCCCCCGCATTGATTACATCACGCAGGTGACTACGGTTACCGCTCTCCGGTTTTGCCTCAGAGGCAGTGAGGAGACGAAATAAAATAAATAAATAGTCGCTGTAAATAAAATATGTGCGACGACATATGCACGCCCCGCCCTTGCGTCATGACGTCACTCGCAGTGCGTCTGTAGCAGAAAAGGATCCTGGAACTTGTAGTGTTCAGTCTTACATTTGTTAAAAAACAGAAAAATAAAAGATAATAATAATTCTTTTTTGTAATAATTAGATCACATTTGAATTATTTTAAATGATAAATATAAAAAACCTGAAATTCCTCAAATATTTTTAGACATCGTTCACACAAACAGATTTATTAGATAAATTACAACAAGGACATTTATTGACGAAACCAGGAAGTTAATTTAAAAAGTTTATTCAACAAAATACACTGTTTTACAGTTAGGGATGCCACATGATAATAATTAAATCAGAATATATCTTCCTCTGTCAGTAACAATGACATCCAGTTGTGTGTTATAATACATCGATAATATTAATGCAGCATATTACATGTGAGGATGAGTACTGTTACTGTTCAGCCTTAAGTACAAATATGAGTATAACCAGGAAAACTTAAATAAAAATATCTACTGTCTCTACATTCTGTATGAAATTAGATTAAATTATTATGATCCTGCATTCATGTGAAAAACATGATTTTACTGTTATTGCAGTTTATTGAGGTAAAAGGTGAAGTATTCTGCAACTAATGATTCTTTTATTATTGATGAGAAAATCACAGAGTATTCCCTTGTTGCTGAAACACATGTAGTAAATAATTAACATTTTACTGCTTTATATTTGTGATAATAATCACCTAGTTTCTAAATCAGTGTCCGATCATTTCTGAAACCTAAAATTTAAACGTAACTACACAAAACACACTGGTGGATCTGTACAGTATGTAATCCCAGTTACAGGATAACTTTCTACTGTTTTGATGGAACACAGGCCTCCATATTTATTTTGGGAGGGGGGGTTAATTAATTGTAATGAAACTGCTTACTTTTGAGTTGCATGTGTATTTTTACCCGTTTTGTCCAAAATGTTCAGTAAAAATCTGAGCAGGATTACTCTGATACCTGTAACTTCACTGGTGACTCTGTGCAAGAGATGCTCTTCCTGGATGAGGTGGTGTCAGAACAGCCCCCCCCCGGGTTAAACCCTCAGTATCATGACTTTTTGTGTCATAATTTGAATTAACTCGAGTATTTTTACTGGGATCATTTCCTGCATGTAGTTTCCTGTCTGAGCTCCACAAAGTTTGTCTTGAGCCACTTCACACTTTATCGGATAATGTTTACTCACAGCAACAACACACACGTTATATGGAGCTCTCACACACACACACACACACACACACACACACACACACTCAGTGCGTGTCTGGGCCGCCCCCCCTCTCCTCCCCCCGCTCTGCCCGGCCTCTCCTGCTAGCTAACAGGCTAGGCTAGCTCGGCGGCTAGCATCTTTGCTCAGTGTAATTAGTTGAGACGCACCGGCTCCATCAACATCACGGTGCTGTTGGACTGAACTGGCTCTCTTAAAATCCACACACGACTCAGACGGACCGCGCACACAGAAGAGACACAACGTGTAGGCAAACAATTATCAAACAACTGAAGATGATTAAGCTTTTTTCCCTGAAGCAGCAGAAGAAAGACGAGGAATCGGCTGGAGGAAACAGAACAGGAGCCGGGGGTAAAAAAGCCAGCGCGGCCCAGCTCCGAATACAGAAAGGTAACTCAAGCTAGTTAGCAACACAAATACCCGGTTAGCTGGTCCGACTAACCCGACTAACTACCCACTTATGACCCCCAGGGTACCAGACCCCCCGTCAGTTTCCAGGTTACATGAATACAGAGCAAAAGCGGGGGGTTCTTATAACTCAGGCTAGCAGCTAGCATGCTAACTCCAGCCTGAAGTGGTGTAAGCTAACCGCGGCTAGCTTGTTCTATAATTGAAAACAAAACGCAGGCAGCCAGTCAGAAGCTTGCCCATATCAGATCGTTTTAGCTTAGTGTGTTAGCATTCAGCTAACACCAAACAACATTTAATCGGGAACTGTTTCCACTCTGCTAGCTAGCTCACACTCCGCTGGGGCAGCAAAACATAAGGTTTCTTAGCTGAAATTTTAAAGCTGGATAGCTAACACCAAATAGCTTTTAACTAGCTAACATGCTGTGTCAGCTCTCTGTTAAATTGTATACAGGGTGACAAACTTCTTATCCACATTTGGTCAGACTTGACTGAGGTCAAGAGTAGTTTGTTGGGCTGCTGTCCAGCTAGTTTTGGTGTTTTTCCATCATACAACGTTTCACTCTCCAACAAATTCAAGAGCTATTTCTTGACCTGAGAGGCTCTCTGAGGTCCAGGAGGTGAGTTTCCATCCTTAGCACATGAAAACACAGCGAGAAAGCAGCTGTGAGCAGATAAAGTGTCAGATCTGGCAGTGAGAGAGGGGCTGCTGGTCCAACAGGTGAGGGGGGGGGTCAGACAGCAGCCAGGTGTCATCCAGGTGGACACCCACCTTTTTTTACACAACTGGTTCATTTGTGCAAGAGATAAAATTTTCTTTGACACACAAAAGGAAACTCCTCTATATGAAACTCTTTTTGTAGCCCGTGCAGTCACTGCTCGAGATGTCAGCGGCTCACAGGCTCATTGTTTACTGAAGAGACCGAAATTAAGCCCACCTGCCACCGCCGCCGCCGCCCGAAGCCCACCGGAGAACACACACTTTGCTCTCTGTGGTGGTGTAACGTCTGTGGCACCAGCTCCTGGCTCTCAAACTGGTGATGGACGAGCACCAACTCTTTGCTGGTCTAGAGCCAAACCGGTATCGTCAGGGTTTGGGGGCGGGGCCATTGGGACCAACAGGACCGCGCTAACACTAAACCACCATTTTTAAAATCTGTAGATAAATCAGCAAAAAGTATTGACGCCAAACAAGGCCGGCACATGTAAGTTTCTTCTGCCGCTCAAGGCAAAAGACATTGATGCCCCCCCCCTCCTCAGCACCATCACATTAACACACAAACGCCAGTGTGCCACACATCAGTCAGAAACGCTAATATGCCGCCTGCATCAGGTTTGCATGCTGGAGTTTTTCAGGTTGCATCACACAGCAGCACCGAACTGTCACCGGCTCCTTTTTGGTCAAAAGGCCGTTTTATTGGGTCCCATGTGGAGTTTCATGAGTCCACTCTGATAAAACTCTGCTATCGAGGAGCCCGCAGTGTTCGGTTGTAGCTTACGCCGTCATTAAGATGTAGATTGAGTCATTGACGTTAAAGGGAACAAAGGTATTACAAACACGTACAACAGCCATTTAAACTACAGGAATAAACGTGTAATACAGTAATAAACATTGTCAACAAAAACTCAACACCATAATCTTTGTAGAGTTAAATTCCAGGCAGAACTCATTCTTTTCGAGGGGGGGGCCTGTGTGAGGATAAAGGGACACCTGTACACAGGTGATGTTACAGCAGCAGGAAGTGAGTAACTGTAAATCAGGTCCTCCTCAGTCAGACATGAAGCATGCTGACGTCATGTGGAGGCAGTTTGAGCGAAGGTGAGCCACAGAGTAACGAAAGGACCGTCCTCTTCCTGGTGCAGCAGGAAGTCTGTGTTACTGCCCGGAGCTGAGACTGACCACAGATCAGCTGTAGTGACTGTCAGCAGTCGAGTCCTGAACCTGTGACTCGTTTAGCTGGCAGACCTGAAGTCAGTTTACTGTTGAAGTTATTCAGTGGAAGTATGTTGAGGTGTCACTTTCTTTGGTGTCTCATGTGTTTTTGTCTGTTTTGAGGTTTTGA
>JAPZDV010000009.1:298880-313149 GCA_029814665.1 Acanthurus lineatus
TGTGTGACACCTGAGACGTTCAGCTCACGTCGTGTCAGAGGAAGCACATGTGAAGCTCACAGCTCTCTAACAGGTGTGTTCACCTGTCAGGACTCTGCAAACTCATCGTACCTGTCGGGGCTGATATCACCTGAGCGGAGGTCTGATGAACATTACCTGAAACCCTGTGAGAGGACGAAGGACGACGAGCTCAGTGATCAACGACAAACAGTGAAAACTGGATTTCTTGTTTTCATGGCTGGTTCACCTGCACCCAGCTGAAGGTCCTCTACTCGTGTGTGCGTGCGTGTGTGTGTGTGTGTGTGTGTGTGTGTGTGTGTGAACTGTTGGGTTGTTGATAGAGGGGTCGGGTGGTTGTGGGTTTGAGGGAAATGTTTTTATTTGTCTCTGTAAAGTACTTTGCGTCACATTTTATGTATGAAAAGCGTTTTATAAATAAAGTTTGATGGATTTCGTTTCCGTTCGTCCTCAAACGGGACGAACGCGACTCTGCCGATCATCAGACGGACGAACGGACGAGTCCGAACGGAGCTCAACGGAACATTAACGTGACAGAACGCAACACGAGAAGGGACGCTGCAGGACGCTGCACGTTCAACCAGCCGCTCACCTGTCCCCCACCTGTCCCCCCCCTCACCTGTCTGTCCCCCGGTCGTGACACAAACATTGAAAAGTGGAAGAAAAACAAACAGGAAGAGGAAGAAGAAGAAGAGTGAAATCAGGTGAGAAGAAAGTTCAGCTGATTCAGAATCTGTTCTGATCTGTGTGTGTGTGTGTGTGTGTGTGAGTGTGTTTTCAGGTGTTGAACAGCCTCAGGTATCTGCAGTCACAGAGTCACTGAGACCTGAAGCTCGAGGCTCCGTTCAGACTGAATTTTTTTTAATAAATTTGAAGAAAAAAGGTAAAAACTCTTTTGACTAAAAAGTTTCGTGTCCGTTTGACTAAAAGATGATTTGTGTCGTCACATCAAACTGGATGTAACTTTCAGTTACTCTAGTTACTCGTTTGGACACTGTAAAGTCTTGTATTTTTGAGAGGACGAGTCTGAGCGTCTGATTGGACGGTGTGACTCTGAGCTCTTCCTGTGGGCGGGAACATGGCGGCTGGCTGAAACCCGGCGGCCTCCTGCATCGTCCGCTGACGTCACAGGAAGTTGGGTGTCTTACTCTCCAGTGACGGAGCAGAGCTCTTATCTCCGGCCGGCCTCTGCTGCTCCTCGGACGGCGCCCCCTGCTGTTTGGCCTGGCTCTGGTGCAGGTACTGGTATAAGCGAATGTACGGGTGATCAGTGGGGGGTGTTTGGCTCTTTGGTGTTTGGCTCTTACTGTCGAGCAGCGGGGCGCTGCGGTCGTTCACCACCGCCACCTTCTTCAGCCGGGTGCCTTTACAGATGTCCGACAGCAGAGCGCTGCGACCTTTAGCCTCGTCTCTGTTCAGCTTGGGAGGGCAAGTGTTGGCCTGGGGGGGGCAGAGTGAGAGAAAAGACACCATGAGTCTACAGTAACAGGCTGGTGCGTCCTCGTTCAGCCGGTAGAGTCGCCTGTTCTGTTGATCAGGTTGATGTGGAGCCGACAGCCTGAAGAACGAGGTGTTTTCTGTCTGAGAGGAAATGAATCAGCATGCAGACGTCTGAGGAAAAGATGCTTCTGTGAAAAGGAACAGAAAGCTTCTCTGAGGGGAACCTGAACGCCTCACGCTCGTTTCTTTGCTGCTGAGACAAACTAACACGACACTCACAGTCAGAATGCTAACAGGCTAACAACACGAGCTAACTCTGGATGCTGTTTCCACAAACTGAGGAAAGAAACTGACATTTTATTATCAAATATTCTTTTCTTCATTAATCTAATTTAATATTTTAATATCATGTTTGATTCAAACAAAAAATCCTGAAAAGTGTCCGTTGATTAAAAACACCTGGAGTCAGAGGGATGATGGGAGAAGAAGAGGAGGTGATGATGAAGAAGATGCCTGTGTGTGTGTGTGTGTGTGTGTGTGTGTGTGTGTGTGTGTGTGTGTGTGTGTGGTTACCGGGCTGACGGTGGGGGGAGGTGGGGGTCCCCCTGGTGGTGGGGGAGGAGGAGGGGGTATTGGCATCCTGCTGCTATGACAACACACACCTGATCACCCTGAAACACACAAACAAAACACACACTGTCTGCCGTATCCATGGAAACCGAACAGGAGAAACTGACATGTCATGTTTTTGTGACGGCGCCCCCTCATGGTTTATCAACAAACTGCAGTCACAGAGACAGACTACATGCAAACAAATAAAGGCTAGAAGGTGAGCATTATGGGAACTGTAGTTACAAAACAATCATGATTACTTCAACTTTTTCATGCAGCACGATTGTTAATATATATTATTATTGTTATTATTATTATTATTATTATTATTATTGTATTATTCTTGTTATTATTGCATAAAAGCACACTGAAGCCTCACAGAGATTAAATCACATGAATGAGTCTTTAAAGGAACGTTTGGAGACCCCAAAGACCCTCTGACACGACAAACTTCTTTCACTCGACCAATCAGAACAGTTCAGCTTGGACATCGCTCGCAGAGATCAGAAACGTCGACATCCCAGAATGCAACGGGGCAAAAAATTGGCAAAATCTGATGAGGTCACAAAACCAGAACGGTGACAGAGAACATGAAGCCAAACTCACAACAGAGACTCTAATGAAGGTCCCAAAGTGTTTTAAACTAACAGCTCATTAAACACATCAGACCGAGTCTCCATCTGCAGCCAGCAGACTCACCTGCAGACTCTCACCTGCAGACTCACACCTGCAGACTCACACCCGCAGACTCACACCTGCAGACTCACCTGCAGACTTCAGAGGGACAGGTGAAACCCAGCACCCGGTTTTTAAAGCACTCTTCTGTTTGGGGAGAAAAATTTAAAAAACAAACAAAAAACAGAAGATTTTCACTGTGTTTCCCACGTCTGGATCCAGTCCCTCAGGATTCCCAAACCCCTTAACGTTTACCTGTAAAAGGTGATGAGGCAGAAACAGCGTCTCTGCTTTGTTACCATCCGGACCACATCAGACCACATCAGACCAGGTTTTTGCTTTGAAGCCACAAATCTCAAACACGTCAAATCTGGAATATATTGACATGGCGTCTTTAAAAACACTTAAAATCCCAGTTTTGCTTTTGTAAAAATCTGCTCTGTTTGTCAAAACGAGAACACTGCACGTTCTCCCTGCAGACCACATCAGACCACATCAGACCACTTCAGACCTGGTCCGCATCCCAAACCAGTGCACCTGTCAAACCTGGACTGGTTTATCAGGACGGTCTCACAACTAAAGTTCAGATTTCTGACACATTTGTTCAGTTTTCAGACCTCAGAAAATCAGCGGTGTCATTTCTTCTCCTCGGCATCATCAAACAACTGCAGCTCTTTGCTAGCATGCTAGCATGTTAGCATCATCAGCACCGGCCCGCCTCTGAATCTCTGCAGTCTGCTAAGCTAACACGTTAGCTTCTCTGCTAACCTCCTCTGCAGATATGTAGTTTAAAAACCATCCTCTGTCCACACACACACACACACACACACACACACACACACACACAGTGTCCCGGCAGCCTCTCACGGCAGTGAAGACTCTGATACGCAGAGTGATGCTAACCAGCTAGCTGTGATAGCTGTGTCATATAGCTGCGTTAGCATTAGCCGAAGGTCTGCACAGCATCCCCGCCCGACACATCCAGGCAGGTGAGCCGGTTAAATCCTACCTGGAAGCGTCAGCGGCTCTGTGCGGGTTAACTCATCCTTCCGTCTGTCTGCGGGGTTTTCACGCTGCTGCGGTGTTAGACTCCCCGCTGCATTGATCCTCTGCGGGCTGTTAGCTCCGCGGTTAGCCGCTAGCTGCTCCGCTGCAGATTTCCACTCAGATTTTTTTTATTTCTCTATAGTCAACACAGAGAAGCACGTGACCTGGCCGGGAGGAAATGCACCGCTGCAGCTGCTGCAGCCACGGACCATGCAGCGTGCACGCGCTCAGCTGCTGCAGCCACGGACCCGTGCAGCGTGCACGCGCACAGCAGGGCTGCAGCTCCTCTGATGGACGTGACTTTGGTCTGATTCCTCCAAACAACACGAGAAGCTGCAGCTGTCTCATCTCAAGAGACTTCAAACTTTCCTGTTTTAGTAACATGAACAAAAGAAGTCAAAATGTATAAAAATATAAGGTCCAAGTATATGCATGTAGTTTTTAAAATTATTAGATGGTTTACAGCTCACAGTAGTTTATATTTTAATGTTTAGTGGACCTGCTTGTTATAATTTCTCATGAAAGACCTGATGCAGATGTTTACAGCTGTGCTCATTTTGTTGTTTCTCATCTTAAAGCAGCCTGCTGTTCAGTTTTTCCACAGGAGTTTTTAAAAACAGTCACCAGCTCACAGAAAATGAGAATTCAGATTACAACTACAGAGTTAAAGTGTTCCACGTACCGTGTGTTACATGTTCATATTGTTATTGTGCACGATAAAAGGGGGTTGGGGTCTTAATTTGGTGCACGTGACTTCACTGATTAAAGCTCAGAATCACAATAACTGATAGAAATTTTCTCATTTAGATTTTTAAACATGGTTTCTGTATGAGTGTCAAACAAAAGACAAATTCAGGTAAACTTAACTTATTATTTTTTAAGAAATTAGACATAACACTTTCAAAAACACCAATGTTTAACTCGAAATGTTCGTACATTTTATTTTATTTCATTTAAATCCACTTTGATTGTATCTCGGTGTTTTTTGCATAATCATGCTGTTTTAGTTTTAGTCTCTAGATGTCCCTGTTGTCCCTGGACTCATTCCGTGTTTTCTCACATCGTTTACATAAAGTTTCCAGAAACAGATCTGATTGGCTTAATGTGCTATGACGTCATCGTCAGCTGGCCAATGAGGTCGCTCGTGGCACCGCGGAAATTTGAAAACAGAAATGGCCGAAGTTGGAAGGTAAGTCTGAAACATTTAACGTCAAAACGTCGCAGTTACGTCACTTCAGATCCAGTTTAAGTGTTTAAATGAAGTTCAAAGGTCAGAATTTTTATTTTGTCCAAAACGATTTTAAATTTGTGACTCAAACGTCTGAAAATATCCCGACTAACGGCGGCAAACACGGCTAATGAGCTAGCTGAAGCTAACGATCTGTTTCATATCAGTGTTTGATCACAGTGTTTAACCGTGTGTGTGTGTGTGTGTGTTATATCTGTGTGTGTGTGTGTGTGTTATCTGTGTGTGTGTGTGTGTGTGTTTCTATGTGTGTGTGTGTGTGTGTTATCTGTGTGTGTGTGTGTCAGTGTCCTGCAGCGCTGTGATCCGGCTCTCCTGGATCCCTGCGGAGACTCGGAGCAGCCGGACTGTGCGGAAGCGGCCCGGATGGTCCTCTACCTGACGGTCCGTGTTGACATGTTGTCCTCTAGCGTCCCTCCTGCAGTTTGGACCTGCTGCAGGTTCACTGTGCTTTGATGTGTGATGTGTCAGAGACTCTGAGGGTCCAGTGTTTTCCTCCTGTTTCTGGTCTCAGATCAGCTGATAAGATCAGATGTTCCTTTATTAGTCCCAAAATGGGGAAGTTTGCATTGTTGCAGCAGCAAGCGGACAGTAAAAGATATGATGTAAAAAAGCAGCAATAAGAATTAAGAACAATAAATGATAAGTACAAAATGAGAACAAGAAATAAAACATTATTTACAAGAGTGACAGTATGAAGTGGTAATATTCAGTTGCACAGATGACATTGGAGTGATATACATGGATATTGCATGTAAATGAAATTATTCTGGGGTTCTGAAGTTAAAACAGCTGCTCAGAAAGTCTCACCAAGCAGCTGATGACAGGAATGTGATGGACAATACATCCCATAATTAGTGATATTCTGTCCAGAACATCAGTGATTCTGTTCATCCATTAGCTCCTGTTGCTGCAGCTCAGCTCGCTCACAGCCAAAAGCTGATCAGCTTAGAAGACATGATACCTGAAGGTTATAAATCTGTTATAAGTCGGTTTATTGATCTGGTGCTTCATTGACTGACGTGTGTGTGTGTGTGTGTGTAGGAAAGTCGTCGTGTGCAGAAGGTTCTGTGGCGGCAGCTGTTTGTTCTGGACTCCATGATGTCTCTGCTGGAGGGTCTTGAGTCTGCCCAGCAACTGATGACGCAGCCCTGCCCTCCCCAACCCGGTACACACACACACATACACACACACACAGACACACACACACACACACACACACACACAGTAAACACATAAACACATACACACACACGCACACACACACAGAGCACACAGAGCACATACACACACACACACAGGACAGTAGAAGCACTGAGGTCCTGAATGTTTTGATGCGCCTCAAACAAAAACCCTGTAAAACTCTGAACTCGTCCTGTTTGTCCAGCAGGGGGCAGCAGTGACTCAGTTTCAGGCTCAGAGGAAACTCATGAATCCACTTTAGTTTCTTTTTTATGAACTTCTTATTAAAATTTGTTGCATTTGAAGAGATTTAGTCAAATTCACATCAGAACTGTGTGTGTGTGTGTGTGTGTGTGTGTGTGTGTGTCAGGGGGCGGGGCTCGAGGCAGGTGGAAGGCCCTGAAGATGGAGAGCAGGTCGGGGGTGGAGGAGACGGAGACGCTGCTCAGATCGCTGCAGGAAAGAATCCAACAGATTCACAACAGACGAGAGACGCTCACACAGCTGGTTCAACATCTGCACAGCAAGGTTACAGCACACACACACACACACTCTCACACACACACACACACACACAGCTCAGACAGCAGCTCGTCTCTGACAGGAGTTGAAGCTCTTTACCTGCTCTCACCTGTTGGAACAGTTTGTCAGAAACAGGTGAACAGGTGTCACTTTGGTTCCTGAACTTTTTCAAGTTTTTCTGTTTAAATAAAAAAAATTATTTCAAGTGTTTTGTCCGTTTAGTTCAAAGGTTTCACCGTTAACGCTCCTCTTCTTGTTTCCTCGTGTGTTTCCTCGTGTCCCCCCCTGCCCCCCCCAGAAGCAGCTGTGTGAACAGCTGGGTGAGTCTTTGCTGAAGGCCCAGAATGCACTGCAGTCATGTGATCGTCAGCTGACCCAGTTGAGGGCGGAGTCAGAGGTGGCGCTGAGTCAGCTGATCAGTTGGCAGCAACTTCGAGACGAGTAAGTGTCATCAGATCATGTGACCCCCCACCCAGTAATTCTGATTGGTCACTAACACCTGTTCACCTGTCAGGCTGCAGGTGTACGTCTCTGCCATGCAGGACGTCATGCAGATCAACCTGCTGTCCTTCAGCCAATCAGAGCTGTGTGTGGAGCTCAGACCACGCCCCCTTTCTGACCAGGCAAATGAGCTGGAGCCGCTGAAGCTGTCAGTCACCTGGAGCCACAACGACCGCTTCACACTGCAGGTAACATCACCTGAGCTGATGCTGCTCACGAACTGTTGATCCGATTATCGGAGGCTTGTTAGCTCGTCTCACATGGATGCTAGCATGCTAACGCTGACAGTGCTAACATGCTAACACACTGATGTTTGCTATGTTGGCAATCTTGGGTTAGCGCGTTAGCATTGTAGCATTAGCTGACTAGCAGTGAGCACAGGGTGCGCTGAGGCTGATGGGAAATTCATCAGTTCTGCGGGCGTTTGAAGTCTGAAAGGAAAGTTTTCAGCATCGATCCTGAAAGAAACGTGAACGAGCTTCGTTTCACCTGCATGTCGAGTCTTACAAGCAGCTGATTGGTGGATCCTTGCTGAAGCGACCGTGTGTCCGTGTGCAGGTGAACGAGGGCACGGCCGGTCTGGTGCAGGACTGCGTGTCTGGCAGATGGTCCGAGCTGAGCGCCGCCCTGCTGGAGGTGATGCAGAGCTACATGGGTCAGTTCGAGCTGCTGTCGGAGATCCAGGGACTGAGATCCAGGTGAAGCTCCACCTCCTGTTAGTTCTGCTGTCAGACTCTGATCAGACTGATGTCTGTCGGATCAATAATCACGTGTTCTGAGGTTCGGACTCTGCTGAGAGCGAATCAACGTTCAGAGTTTAGTTCAATGAGACATTTCACGATGTTTATGTGTTCAAAGATTTTTATTTAAGTTCCTTAATTTTTCGATTAATGATCATTTAATGTCAGTGATCAATGTGATCAATTCTGAATTCATGAGTGAGATCATGAGAAACAGAAACCCTGTGAGACAGGAACTCAGGTAGCTTCCTGTCACCTGACGGCGATCAGCTCGTCACACTTCAGATGCTCTGTGCTAAGCTACGCTAACCTCGTCTGTGTGCGTCCAGCTTCGCCATCGACTGGCGTCCCGCTCAGCGCCTGCTGGTCTACCTGAAGTCGGCGCTGCTGGTGTGTCACCTGGAGGTGGAGGACGGTTACCCGGGCAACGGACGAGCCCGGCTGATGTCGGTCCGACGGGACGGACGACCGCTGGACACATCTGGCCTGAAGGTAACGAAGCTTCCGCAGCTCCGCCCACAGCGGCTCACAGCAGGAAGTAAAAGTAGAAATGCCACAGTGCAGAAATACTCTATTACTTTTTTACTTTAGTAAATATACTTAAAGTACCAAACGGCCCGTTTAGAATAAAATTTATGATGTTATTGATGAACGTCAGTGACTTTACATCCTGCTGCTTGTTCACTGTGTGAAAGTAATCGAATCCTGCAAAGTAACTAGAAGAGTCGAAAGAAAGTACAACAAGAAACTTGAGTTAAGTATAATTACAGCTTAACTGTACTCGTGTTCAGTATTAAAGTAAATGTACTCAGTTACTTTTCAGTTCTGTTTGATGTTTTTTCTTTGTTGTGATGTTAAAAACTAAACACACACACACACACACACTCACACACACTCACTCACAAAAACAGAGTTTTACTGGTTAACTCACCTGTTTCTCTCTCTCTCTGTCTGCCTGTCTGCCTGTCTGTCTGTCTCTCTGTCTGTCTGTCTGTCTGTCAGCCGGGTAAGACTGACCCCAGTCTGACTGACTGGTTGGTGTTCCTCTGCAGCAGTCCTCTCCTCTGATTGGCTCGTCGGCTCGTCGTCTTGTTCAGTTTTTATTTTCTTCTCTTCGTTGAAACTTTCAGAAACATTTTCAGTTTAAAGTTTTTCTCTTGTCGTTGTCTGTTTATCTTTCAAACTGCTGTCGACTCTGTCGTTGTGTCGTTGTCTGACTTTCATTATTCACGTGAAAAAGCTATGAATAAACTGTTTACACTATAAAAAGTGACTGTGTATGAAAGTTTATTTTTACTAACTGATTAAACTGTGAAAGTTAATTTTTTTTTCTGTGAAAAACATGAACCAACTGAAGCGTCCCTGCAGTGCTGCCCTGCGGCCACCAGGGGTCACTGTCTCCTGATATCTGTCTGCCTGCTGCCCCCATTTGAGCCTCCCAGCATGCACTGCTGCACATCCTACTGTACACTGTGACATAACACACACACACACGTGGTGAGATAACAGACACAAACATCAAACATCCGGCTGTAAAAAAGTTACTAAACATCAAATATTCAAGTGTTTAAGAGCCACCAGAGAAATTTAAATAAAGTATAAAAAGTAACAGAACTCTTTAGGAAAAATGGCTCTTTTACGTGAGTGTTTTTACTTTTTATCGCTCACAAACATGAAGGAACGTTTGTCTCTGCAGAGCTGATTGGAAATACTCTGTACTGCTGAGTAGATTAGTACTGAAGTACTGCAGCACAGGAGAGTAACTTTCGTTCATGTAGACAGTAACTAGTTACTGAAGCTGTCAGATAAACGCAGATGAGTGAAAATATTTTCAGTATTTTCTGAGATGTAGCTGAGAAGAAGACAGAAGCTCACGACTGAAACAGTTCAGAAAAGTTTTTTCAAACTGTACTGAAGTACTGAAGTACAGCACATGAGTAAAAGTATTTAGTTACATTCCATCACAGCTAGTTACTTTTTACATGACGATGAAAGCTGAGATGTTCAGGAAGCGAACAGGAGAGAACAAAACGTTTTATTTTCTGTTGGTGGACTGAACGTTGGAGCTGCTCACCGTCAGATGAGCGAATGAATGAATGAATGACTGAGTGAATGAATGAGTGAATGAATGAATGACTGAATGAGTGAATGACTGAGTGAGTGAATGAGTGAGTGAATGAATGAGTGAATGAATGACTGAGTGAATGAATGAGTGAGTGAGTGAATGAATGAATGAATGAATGACTGAATGAATGACTGAATGAGTGAATGAATGAATGAATGAGTGAAGCCTGACTCTCTGGTGTTTCTCTGCTTGTTTCTGCGTCTCTCTGATCTTCACGAACACACAAACTCCTGTTTTATTTGAATAAACTTACGTAAGTGACGGAGGATCCGCAGAGCGCCGTTCAAACAGGAAGTGACGTATGCATCGGTGTGTAGAAACTGGGACACACCTCATGGTTCCGCCTGCTGGCTCCTCATTGGTCCGTGTGGATGCGGAGGCTCTGAGGCAGCTGACCAATCAGAGGACGGAGTGTGAGGTTGTTATGAGCCTCCGGTTTGACCTACTTCTGCTGCGCCGCGGCTCCAAACGTGCAGAGCAGCGAAGCTGAGAGACTTTTCATGTTCAACAGAAACGAGTTCAGACTCTTCAGATCCGTCTGACTCAGAGTTCAACGTTTGTGGTATTTTTTGCACATTTTGCATGAAAACGGTTGTATGAATTTTTGTTATTCCTCTTCGGTGTAAAGAAAATACAAAAGACCTTCTCAGTCACTTTCTATGAAAATACACACAAAGAGTTATGAGATTAAAAAAAATGTAAAAACTCCACGCGACTCTTCTGTTTCCTGTTTCCTGTGAATACGAAACATTCGCACTCTTAATCTGAATTATGACAAATTAAATCGTGTTACAGCAGCGATGTGCAGTGTGAGCACATGTGAGAGAATAACTGGATGAAATCTGCTGTTATTTTCAGGGAAAAACCAGCTGAGACTCTGCAGAAACAGACAGACACTCAGGACTCTGATGTGTATATTTATATATATACAGAATTATCGTATAGAATGTCTTTACAACATGAAACACAGGATTAAAATACAAACAGAATATTAAATTTCCACTTGATGCTTTTAACACTCAACACTGTTTCAGACCTGCCACGCAGTTTGTGCTGCACACACTTTTATGCAGAAATAACTTTTGCAGGCATATTTTCATATTAACAAAATATAGATGTTTAATATATCAGTTCTTCAAACAGTTCAAGCATAACTGGATTTTTGAGTTTATTTACAGTTTTCACACTGAAGATCAGCTGCATAATGTTTGTCAGGAGAGACGACAGCGGCGCTGACATGTCTGACTTTCTGATTGTACTTGAACACATCACCCTCCTCCTCCTCCGTCTCATTGGTCAGTGGAGCTGCTGTTCCTTTATTGGCTGGTGTTGTTGGACTGAGACGAAACAGACTCCAGTGTTGACGGTCAGAAGCAGGATGATGACGTCAGAGCGAAGACGACGTTAGTTTCCAACCAAGCAGCAGGTCGTCATGGTGATCGGAAGTTCTGGATGTCCAACCGGTCCTGGAAAAGTTCGTACGGGAAGAGTCCGACATTCGAGTTAGCTTAGCACACAGACTGGAAGCAGAGGGAAACTGTTAGCATAACTTCAGCAGCTGAGTCGTTCGTTTCATTTCAGGTTTCTCACATTCTTCACCATAAATGATCGTTAATGAGTTTACAGGTTTTATGGGGTAAAACAAAGGAAATCAGTGATGAGTTCAGGACCCGCTGCGTAAAACACAGCGTCTGCTAGTTTCATCTCTCCACTTTTGGCTGTTGGAGGTGAAATTTTCTCTGCGTCGATGAAAACTGAATCTCAGTTCTTCCAGTTTTGTGCGAAGCGAACTGAACCTTTCTGAGTCAAACAGGCTGAGAACGAAATGTCGGACTCTTCCTGTGACTCCGCCCTTCAGGACAAAAGCTGCAAGTCACAGACTTTTATTTTGGCGGCGAGCTCTGTGCTGAACAGTCCCGTCTCTGTGATGCAGTGACATCAGGTGAGGTGATGTAATGAGCTGGCGTCACGGCGATGGAGAGCACCACGGGTATCCGTCGTCGTCAGCGACCACAGGAAGTGACGGTGACGTGAGTCTGAACAGAGAGCGCTGTGACGTCATCGGTGACGCCGTCTGTGAGGTCATCAGGCGTCGATGCGGAAGGACAGCAGCTTCTCAGAGTGCATGTTGTTGAGCGTCCGCAGGTCGGGCAGCTTCAGCAGCAGTTTGGTGAAGCGCGGCGAGTCGGCGTTCCCGTGGTGGTTGCTGTTGACGAGCGAGCGCAGAGCTCGGATCAGGTTCTCCTGCAGCTGCTCCACCGACGCCACGTTCTCGATACCCGAGCGGTCTGAGGAGGAGGAGCACAACAAGAGGAGGCGCTGTTCAGTTCTTCCTCACAGAAACATCGACAGTGTGACTGAACTGTAATGAAAATACTCGAGTAAAATACAAGTACCTCAGGACTGAGCTGAAGTATCTGAGTAAATGCACCTTAAATCTAAACACGAAGCTGCTCTTTCAAATTAAAAGTGTAGAATCACTTCTGCTGTGCTGCCTTCAGTGACGCCTGTAAACTCCAGATGCTGTCGGATGAATTTTCAAACTCAGTTCTGATTTTTGATAAATGAACGTGATGGTGAATCTGCCGCAGCGGGACGGCACAGAAAACTGACAGCTTAGCAACCGTAACCAAGGGAGGCGGGGCTTAGTGAGCTGGCAGAGCCGGCCCCCTCCTCACCTGCAGACACCAGCACCACGGCGGTGAACAGCCCCAGCTCCTGGGCGCTCAGCTCCAGGGCAGCCAGTTTGTGGCTGAAGTCAAACATGGCCCCCAGCAGCTCGCTCATCCCCATCGCCCTCAGATCCTCCAGGCTGTAGGTGGCGCCAGAGATGAAGGTAACCGTCTGTTCCTTCATGTTGAAGAGCGTCGAAAAGCGCACCATCAAAACCTGGAAGACGATGGAAAGCATGTTGAACCAATGACTGCTGAGAGCTGTGTTACCATGGCAACGCACGCAGACAGGATGCTGATGTCATCAGACACTCGGAGCAGAAACTCTTAGCAAGAAAAAGACGAATAAGATCATAAAAATATATGGAAGTGTTCCTTCAACACGAAGCAGAACATCATCTTCACACTGAATCAAGCATCACACAGAACAACAGCCAATCACATTTCATCCCTGCAGGGCTCCGCCTCCTGCGCTCACAGCCGCGCTCGCTGTCAAACAGGTTGCAGGTTTCAGTGTGACGTCGTACCTCGAAGGTTCCAGCCTTCAGCAGGGTGACCTGGTCGTTCTGGGACAGACAGCTGAATCCTGGGATATGTTTGGCAAACTCCACCACCTCCCTGACAGCAGGAGTGAAGGACAGGGAGAAATCCTCCCAGATCTCCTGGGGGGTCTTTGAGGGGTCGGCATGGGGCTGCATGTTCATGGGACAGGCCTGGAGAAAGGGGAGGGATGGGGTTAGCTTTAGCCTCAGTCTGTTAGCATGATGGGACCTGTTAGCTTTAGCTTCAGTCTGTTAGCATGATGGGACCTGTTAGCTTTAGCTTCAGTCTGTTAGCATGATGGGACCTGTTAGCTTTAGCCTCAGTCTGTTAGCATGATGCCATTAGCTCAGACCCGTTAGCTTTAGCCTCAGTCCTTTATCGTAACATACTGACATTTTTCTTGAATTAATCTGCTAAACCACATTTTCATTCCGTGTTTCTTTATTTTTGTTGTGAAGTTTGACCGTGAATCTCTCCGTTAGCACACACTGTTAGCTCAAATGAGAACTGAACGCAGGTTTGTGATTGGTTCTTACCAACACGATTCCCGTGCGGTTCTTGATTGGACAGTTCTGGCCCTGGGTCACATGATCACCGTGTACATTCCCTCCAATCAGATTGCTGTTGTCCAGGCTCCGCCTCCCGTTGCTGTGGTGATGATGTGTGATGTTCCTGCCGTGGTCCTGCAGCAGGTGGCAGCCCGTCTCCAGGTTGTTGTTATGGTGAAAGATGGTGTTGAGGCCGTTGGCATGGTAACCGTTGGGGCAGCGGTTGGGCCCCCAGTTCTCCGCCTCCCCGTTGAGGTGGGCGTGGTTATTCTGCTGCTTCTGCTGAGGTGGCACTTGGTGATTGGACAGCTTGTCGTGAGCATACAGGAAGGTCTCGCGATGAGCTCGAGCGATGGCGCTGATGGTGGAGTCGAGCTCGGGACTGAGGGGGGGGGAGG
>JAPZDV010000009.1:350726-360726 GCA_029814665.1 Acanthurus lineatus
TATATTAACATGACATGAGGTTCGGTTTGCTTTGCACAGAAACAGAGAGTTAAAATTATCCTTTTTACCTTCATACTTTCTCTCTTTTGTTCCTCACCTCTGTTGCTTCTGTCTTGTTTTTTGCTTCTTTCTGTTGTGTGTTTCTTTCCTTTCTCCCGTCTGTTTGTGTTGTTTGTGTGTTTGTGTGTTTTCAGTCCTCGGTCACATCGTGTTGTTACCCAGAATCCCACAGCAAACAGGAGGCGTGTTGAGCGGACTCCCCTTCATGTCCGTTTCAGCTGCTTCAGACCTGCAGCTCAAATAAAACAGAAACAGCCGTCACCTGCAGCTCCGACAGCAGCAGCCTTTTGTTTTTATTCCTCGTTCTTAGTTCAGTTCAGTTCAGAGCTGATAATCAGTTTTTAGTCTTAATTTATCAGCTGCATGTTCACACATCAGGACTGGACGGAAATAAGCTCTCAGTTATTTCATTTTTTTACATTTTTATTGGATTCAGTTAAATTTTGAGCTTCGTTTGGTTTGAAAATTGATAAGTAAAATATATTGATTATTTCAGTGTTTTATTTAAAATTGATCAATGAAATCCCTCAAACGCTGAATGTAAAACAAAGTCAGTTATATTGATGATCACGTTGATCACCTGATCAGGTGTCTTCAGTATGAGTCAGCTGTCAGTATTGAGTCAGTCTTGAAAGTCATTGAAAGGTACTTGAATGTGAATTCAGTGTGTTTGAATCCGGGCGTGGTGGAAAGTGTGTGTTGTCTGCTGTGTGTTTGCGTTCATGGTGCAGGGCAGATTAACAAAGCTGCTGTAATCTGTTACAGATTACAGATTAGCCTGTTAAAACCATCGTCACTGACATCGACTCCCTCTAATCACCTCTGATCATTAAGGAACTATTGATCTGATTACACACTGATTTGTTCAGAACAGAACTTGATGCAAAGCGAGGACCACAAAGAGTTTTTAATCAACAGACTGAGGACTTTTCTAAAGAGGCTCGTCTTCGGCTGGTCCTCATAACTTCAGAGGGCTGTTTGAAGGTCCAGAGGTGGTTTTAAGGCTCAGATTTAAGTAAAGATTTTATAAAAGGGTGAGTTGAAGGATTGAATTTTAAGTTGAGGGCATGTTGAGGTTTTGTTTAAGGGACATTAATAATTTAATGGTCGGCATTAGCTCTCTGAGCATTAAGCTTTTACTCTCACCTGGTGTGTCTTTAAAAAAAGTTCCTTAAGTCAGATGAAGATGAGTCTAGAAATGGAATTTCAGCCTTGACACCCTCCGGCAAATTATTTAAGATGGCCCCCGAAAATATGCACCACATCAGCATTTGGACCATTCCCCCTCAAACAAAGTGCACTGTTTCTCTTAATCACTGAGATTAATTGTGAAGGTTCGACCTCGTGTCGGCTGCAGGTTGAACTGCTTCTCCTCGAGTCTTTCCAGAAAAGCGTAGTTAACCTTAATGTGGATGCTGGTGGCAGTGAGAGACCAGGCTGCTGTTTGTGGTCGACAGCTGATGGGGGGGGAGGGTGGAGGCTCAGCAGGTTTGTTGATCCTGTGGTGGTTCTCTGAAGGCTGTGGAGCCTTCACAGCTAGCCGGGCCTCTTTACACTATCAACAAAGGTGTGTCCTGCATGCTGCTGTCAGGTGAGAGAAAGCGTAAAGCCACGGCAGCTTCTTCATTTAAGATCCAGCAAGGATCTGCTGTTTAAAAAAGAGAACAGAGCAGTAAATGGAAACCTGCTTTGATTTATGACTCATTTAAAATCAGTTAAATCAGAAAATAAAAAATATTGTGACTTTATTATCATCCAAAGTTGTTTGTGACAAAATAAAATTGCCATTTTAATGTTGAGTGAATGAACCTTATTTCATTGTAGAGCTCTGTGTCTCTGTGAATCTGTCTGTCTGTCTCTTTCTCTCTGTCTCTCTGTCTTTCTGTCTGTCTCTCTCTTTCTCTGTCTGTCTCTCTCTGTCTGTCTGTCTCTCTCTCTCTCTCTCTCTCTGTCTGTCTCTCTCTCAGACATGTGAGCTGTCTGTCTGTCTGTCTCACCTCTGAATCCAAACATGAGCAAATTCCAAGTTCCTCAACTTGGTGACTTTCCTGTGAGATTGATGGCGTCTTCGACCTCGTTGGTGACTCTCTCTTAAAGAGTGATGAGTGATGTCACAGCGCAGGTCACCTCTGATAGGGCGAGAGTCTCCACCTCCACCTGTGCTGCGTTCAGGCTGTCACTGTGTGGATGTGTGAGCAGGAATGAGACTGTAGTGATAGTGAGTTACTAGCAGTACATTTCTCTCCTGAAACATGTAAAACAGCATTTATTTACTGTTCCCTTATTTTCTGCGGCATTTTCTGCGGCTTAACTGGTCCATGGATGAATTTAATACGAGGTGGAGATTTAGTTTAACTTTGTGAAGGGTGACTGTTTAAGCTCAAATAGAATGTTGCTTTCTAGTAAAACCTTTTTTGTTTTTTTCTCTTCACAGTGATACCTCATTGGCTGGTGTGACCCCCTCCAGGCCCACCACCTCCCAGGGTGGGTCCTGATTGGCTGGACCTGCACTGACGGCTCTTGGGTAGAAAATGGCTGCCACTGCCGCCCCCCAGCTGAAGAGCTAAGCCCTGCTGTTTCCTTGTCCATCTCCCTTATATCACTGTTCATTGCTTGATTGTGAACCGTGATTCCCTCCAACTGATTTGCTGTAGAGTACTATGGCAATGCATGATATGAGTCGTGCCAAGGGTTTCCCCTGTAAAGAGTGTGATATGGTTTGCCCCAGTACTCCAAGTCTACTAGAACATATGAAAGCACATTATCAGCAAGAAGAGACCGGACGTTTTGAGTGTGAACAGTGTGGCCGTATTTACAAGCACGCTGCCAGCTTAGCTAATCATAAGAAATCTCACGAAGTGGGTTCATTCCAGTGTCCTGTTTGTACACGTACCCTACCCAACGCAGTAGCTTTGAAGAACCACCTACGTATCCATACATTGTCCCCCAGTAGTGCACATACCGAAGAAGAGAGTGAGGAGGTCCCTGAAGAGGCAGGCCACGACGAGAGGGACTACGGGCTTGCCCAAGACCTCTCGGACGGGTTTGGGCGTTCCCATTTGAACAATAGTGGTATGGGACATAGTGTCCTACAAAGCCACGAGACAGAAGATCACGGAAAAAAAGGCTCCCCTGAATCCGACGACGCTTGGGACAGACCTTTCAAGTGTGATCAGTGCGACAGAACCTACCGGCACCACGGTAGCCTGGTGAACCACAAGAAGTGTCACCAGCAAGGAACTTTTAAGTGCTCTGTGTGTTTTAAACAATTCGGCAACCTGGCTGCCTTAAACAGCCACGAGAGAACTCACTCGAAGTTCAAGACCCCAGGGGCATCCATGGTGAGCAGCAGCAGTAGCAGCAGCAGCCTCCATGACTCGGAGCGCAGCAGTGGCACTCAGTCGTCCCAGGGCGACGACACAGCCTCCTGTTTCTGCCATTTGTGCCAGATAGCACTGCCAAACAAGGCAGACTTCCAGGAACACATACTGCTGCACAACACGGCCTCGCCCTCCCTCGGACTGCCACGCAGTTTCCCAGGCATCATGCCTCACAATCTAAGTGCAGTTCGATCCCCAGCATACACTCCTGCCTTGGGGGACCCTCTCCCCCTGCCACCCCTGCCCAGTGAGAAAAGAGGTCCGTATGATCCCATAATGGGCCCCCCAGTCAACAATCCCATCTACACCTGTGCATACTGTGGGGCAGGACACCCGGATCTGGAGACCTTGAAAGTCCACTACCTTACTCATGATCCTCACCCTGCCTCCCATGGCCAGGACAGCTCCATCCTAAGTTCAGACACATTAAGCTCTGGATCACAGGGCTCGGTGTCTTCCCCCGCCGGAGGCCGAGTGCCTCAGGCCAATTCTCCAGATGATGGAGAGCGGCGCTTTAAGTGTGGGGAGTGTGGCAAAAGCTATCGGCATGCAGGAAGCCTGGTCAACCACAAACGCTGCCATCAAACAGGCCACTACCAGTGCACCATCTGCTGCAAGCAGTACCCTCACCTGGCGGCGCTACACAGCCACCTACGAAGCCACAAGGGGCGTCCATCAAACCAGCCAATTGGCAATGACGGTAATGACTGGCTGTCTCCTGAGCCACTAACTCTGGACTCCCAGCAGAGCTATGTGCAAGAGGGTAGTGGTGCTACCACTCCAATCTCACTTCCAGGAAATCTTGGCGATGCTGCCCACTTTGTACCAGACGGTGGCCACAGCAGTGGGTTGGACTCTCTTGAGTTCCACGATCGCTTTGATGGCAGCTCACTTTCCCAGAGCAACTCTGCTCACCGTCAGGCTGACAGACATGTGTGCGCAGACTGTGGTGAGATGTATGGAGATGTATCAGGTATCAAGTCACATTTGTGTCCCCGTCGTGGCCAGCAGCAGCAGCCACAACAGCAGCAGGGTAACATGTCCAACGGTTTTATGGGGAACATGAGCTACCACAGCTCCAGTGGAACCTCGCTGCCTGCCGGAAGCTCCAGCAGCCTGAAAGAAGGAAGCAGCCAGCGGCAATACTCCCAGAGTGGAGGCAAGAGAATGGGGAGCAATGACAAAGATGACGAAGATGATGGAGAAGTCTATCAGTGCTCAGTGTGTGGCAACCACTACGCCAGCCTCAGAGCCCTCAGAAGCCACCTGCGTAGCCATGCCAATAATCCAACAGCGCCTGGACCCTCAAGCCTGGAGCAGGACTGGAGGATGATTTGCTCCACATGCGGCCAGAGCTTCTCTAGGAAACAGGACCTCTTGAATCACCAGTTAGTCCATGGCCCCCAAAGGCCAGATGGTCAGCAACAGGGTATTGGAGGCACCTCAGCTAATGGCAACGACAAGATGGATGGACGCAACCATATTTGTGTTGACTGTGGCATGTTTTTTGCTGACCGCCACCACCTGATTACCCACCTGTGCCCCGGAAAAAATCGGGCCAACTCAATGAGCAAGCAGGGCCTGAATGGAGCCAAAGGGATGTCTGGAGGAGATGGTGTCGGTAGTGGGGTTGCTGGAGGAAGCCGTGATGTTGGTGGCGATGGACGAAGGCCTATGGTTGACCAAAGTGACAAACCTCACAAGTGTGACCAGTGTGGACGAGGATACAGACACCCCTGCTCACTCCTTAACCACAAGAAGTCCCACAAGACTGGTGTTTTCCGTTGTTTGGTGTGTCAGAAACGCTACTACAATCTACTGGCTCTCAAGAATCATCAAAGAACCCACTTTGATCTAAAAAGGTAGGTCCATGATTATGTCCTTGTAATGTATTCAGAGATAGGAGACCACTTCATAAAACTGTAGGATTAATGATGTATAAAGAGTTAGGAATCCAAATTTGGTATTGGGATAAAGATGTGTTTCTTACTTTGCTCTTGTTTTCTAGAGAGGAAATGGGTAAAAGACTCTTAGTTTACTTTAAGCTTTGACTTGTTTTACAGAAAGCTTGTACCGATTATTTGACACTTAGCTAACATCATTATGGTGACGTTTACTAAGGTCATCTGCTTGTTTCTCTGCTTTCACTTTGGCTGTTAGAGTTGGTTTAAAGATGAAATTCTAAGACATACTTGTTTTGATTTGATCTATATAAACTCAACCTCGTCGGTAAGTTTACCACCATCAAGGCTCCAAAATGTTTTATTGTTGTTTTGAATATTTCTGGTCTGACATGGAGGCCAACGGCTCACAAGATTTAGTCTTGTTTTTGTAAAATGTTTGACAGCAAGGACATTTGTTGAGAAATGGTTACACTGAAGTTGATTCATTACACTGTACCTGAATTTAAAATGTTAATTAGCAATTCTGGACTTATATACAAAAGATGAAAGCCTCCACAAAGAGTTGTGTATGATGCTTCTACTGAGCTGTTATCATTTGAACTTAATTAATCTAACGTAATCGCACAGATGTCATGTTTTTTTCATTTCTTCACATTTTTGTTCCAGGCACAAGTGTGAAGAATGTGGCAAGGCTTTCAAGATCCAAAAGCAGCTGATCAACCACCTC
Organism: Acanthurus lineatus; assembly: GCA_029814665.1. Taxonomy (NCBI): domain Eukaryota; kingdom Metazoa; phylum Chordata; class Actinopteri; order Acanthuriformes; family Acanthuridae; genus Acanthurus; species Acanthurus lineatus. The sequence goes on from JAPZDV010000009.1 coordinate 356,798, forward strand.
CGTCTCCATGAGGAGCACAGGGCCAAAGGTCTTGTTCGGACTGGCCCCAACGGTTCACGATTCCAGCAGCCTGGCCCGTCTCAAATGCAGACCATGAGAGGAGAGTCGTCAAAGGGCCAGGTAATGGGCGTGAAGTACAGCCATCAGGGGTTCAAAAAGCCCTACTCTTCTGCTGGAACTTCAAGGCCCCAGAAGTTTGATCCAGCTGAAACTGGCCGGCGGCCTTTTTCATGTGAAGAATGTGGAAAGACATACCGGCATGCAGGAAGCCTGGCTAATCACAAGAACCTTCACAAAATTGGGGAGTACCACTGCAATGTTTGCAATTCTACTTACCCCAACAGGCTGGCAATGAAAAACCACCTACGTCTTCACTTTGCCCAGAAGAAGCACAACTGCCAAGAATGCGGCAAGGGCTTCCGCACGCAGAGGCAGCTAGCTACCCACACTACTGCTGGTCTGTGCAAAGGCCCACAGGGCCCTGGGGCCCAGATGGATTTTGAATGCGATGGCTGCTGTGAGGGCTTTGCTACAGCTGATGAGCTTGCAGCCCATGACTGCCCTGCCCAGCACCTGCCTTCATCCTCCTCCACCAACAGCTCCACCAACATCAGCATGGAGAGGAGCTCTGTGGACCTGGACTCTGATGAGAGACCCTATGCCTGTGACCTGTGCAGCTGCGCCTACAAACATGCGAGCTCTCTGCTGAACCACAAGCATACTCACAAGACAGGCAACTTCCGGTGTAACTTCTGCGACAAACCCTACACCAACTACATGGCGCTACGCAACCACATGCGCATCCACACACAGCGGAAGAAGCACATCTGCCACACATGTGGGAAAGCCTTCAGGCTTGCCAGGTTCCTCCGCAACCACCAGAAGGTCCATGAGGAGGGTGCTACCCCCTTTGGCTGCCCCACCTGTGGGAAGAGTTTCCAGGGGAGGTCCGGTCTGGCCAGGCACCGCTGCGGGGACAACCAGGTAGGCATGGAAGTGAGGAGGAAGGCCACTGCACCCACGGGAGAGGGCGAAGAGTGTCGGTACACGTGAGTTCTCGTCAGTTGTTTGTGATTCTTCGAAGTTGAAAAAAAAAAATTAGTGAAGATAAATTTAGGTCTCTACATGTCTATTACAGGTATATGATCTCCAATCCGGCTTCCTTGGGACCATACGCGTGCCGGAATTCGGATTTTTCTGAAGTTTGGACAAATTGAATTAGTGGAGAGACCAGATAAGTCAACCCTGTTTGCTTTCAGTTAGCATATATCACACACTTGAGTTTTTTAGGCTACCTACAATCAAACGTTTTATGTCTAGATGTATTTTTGTCATGCTTTGTTCTCTCAGCAAATTTTGATACAGATTTATTTTAGTTTTTGTGTGTAGCATATTAGCAAAACTTAACTTGTAAATGTTGTGTGTTCCTTGCCCTTGTTATGATTCTGATTTTAGCTCTTGACTTGTTTGTGTTTGTTTCCTTTAGGTAGTGTCATGATACTGGCCAGTCATTAGACTAGAAAATGTAGATATGTGATGGACTCTTGCATTTTGATGTCTTGGCAAACTGAAATTTTAGGGAAGATTAGGAAGTATTTGGAGCTAGCTGCACTGCACATGTCTAGAGGTTATTACTTTTATCAGATAACGTATGCTTTACCACATCACGTTAGCTGCAAGCAACTACAGTCTAGCAAGGTAGAGGCTTTTTGTGCATGTCTGATGGATATTTCACTACATTAAGATTTAGTTATAATTCAAAAGAAGGCTGTGTCAGAAGGTCTTTGAAACTGTTTTCAGATAGGAAAGAAGCTGTTTGAAGCTTGTGTCCATTTGTGCAGTGCAGGAAGCAGCAGATACCTCCCAGTTCCCTACATGAATCCCAGTTGTTTGTCCATAGTTTCTCCCATGTTCCTTCCTACCCCCCCCAGCCGTCTTCTCCCCTATGATCTGTAAGGAATTCCTAACTTTAAATGGTGCACCACTTTGTAGTCTTCTTTAAAAGCTTTAAGCCGGATTTCAGATCATATACCTGTATGTGCAACTTCTTAGATGATGAATCGATATTTCAGTAATTCAAAAGAAAAAGTGGTAACCAGTTACTGAGATTAACTTGGATAGAACAGTAAAAACAAACAAAACACCTTCCGTTACTAATCTCCCTTTTTTCTCTGTCCCTGTTCTTGTCTCCCCACTCCTCTCCCCTGTTTTTCCTTGTTTGCCTCTGCACAGATGTGATCAGTGTGGCCGCTCCTACCGCCATGCCAGCTCCCTCCTTAACCACAAGAACACCCACACCGTCGGCATCTACCACTGCGCTGTGTGCCTCAAGACCTACTCCAACCTGCTTGCCCTGAAAAACCACCGCCGCATCCACTCCGAGACGCGGCGCCACCGTTGCCACGACTGTGGCAAGGCCTTCCGTGTTTCCTCCCAGCTCTACAACCACAGACGCGTACACCAGAAGCAGCGGGAGCTGACCTGCCGGTCCTGCCAACGAGCCTTTCCGACGCATGCCAGCTTTAGGCTCCACATGGAAATCACCCATGGCCAGGTGCCGCAACCCCGCCAGCCCAGAGCCCAGCAGTCCCGACCGGGGGGCTCCCAGGAGCTGGGCTGGGGGTCAGGCCTGGACCTCACCTTGATGCAAGAGCAAGGACTCGACCCCAGCAGCATGGCTAAAGCCCGCAGCCGTGGGGGCAACAGTGAGGTTATCAAGTCACATGTCTGTGACCAGTGTGGCCGGTCTTACCGCCACGCCAGCTCCCTGCTCAACCACAAGAACAGCCACAAGACCGGGACCTACTTCTGCAACTCCTGCCAGAAGGAGTTCCCCAACCTGATGTCCCTCAAGAACCACCGGCGCATCCACACTGAGCCCAAACGCTACCAGTGCCCCGACTGCGGCAAGTCGTTCCGGGTGTCCACCCAACTCATCTGCCACCGCCGCATCCACACCAAGGAGAAGCCGTTCTCCTGCCAGCAGTGCGACAAGCGCTTTTCCTCCAAGTCCAACCTGAGGCACCACATGAAGGTGCACTGGAGCAGCTCATCGGCGCCCCCTCCCATGGCCATGGGTGCGCCCAACTTTCTGGGTATGCCTGGCGGCCCCTTCATATAAGCTAAGGGGGTGAGGGAGGGGGGGTTTGGCAAGACACGGGGAGGGGGGGTCACATGCCAGGGTTTCTGGAGGTGCCAAAATGTAGCTCTTCCTTCTGCTCACCCTCCTCTTCCTCATTTCCATGTGTGCTTGTGGTGTGTGTGAAGGAAAGGAAGCCTAGACTCAGTCCAGGTCCTGCATGACAACATGTTCATGAAGCAGGAGGGCAAACACACACACTCACACACACACACACACACACAGGACTGAAAACGGAGGACATGCACACACACTCCACCTGTAACACACCTCCAGCCTCTCTCCCGAGCTGAGGCTTCCTCACAGATGTTCCCACGAGCTCCTGGTTGTAGAAGTGTCCGACTGTCCCTCACAGACTGACTAACAGGCAGACATGGACTGTAGACAGACATGCTGTAGTTTGTACGAACTGCACGGACTTCACTACACCTGCCTTACACCCCTACTGCATGTTGCCCCGTAAGGTTGAGACTTTTGAACTTTTCCTGCTCTGGAACATTGAAGCCCCTCGAAGCTGCGGTGACTGAGCTGTGACCAGACTGTCGGCTGAAGACGAAGCCCAGCTCGTAAACACTGAAGAGTCCTTTGGTAGTGACTTGTTGACTGACTGTTGGGGCAGAGCTGCTGTGAGGGTCCAGATGAAAGTGTGAGGAGGTCTGACGCTTCTTATCCAGTAACCAGCCATCTTGTTCATTTCAGTTGCAGGAGGTGTTACAGTCGGTTTCCCTGTTTTCCACCACCATCCCAGTTCTGATGATATTCATAGGGAGTTCTGTGTCGATTAAATCTT
>JAPZDV010000009.1:370097-390549 GCA_029814665.1 Acanthurus lineatus
GGCACCACATGAAGGTGCACTGGAGGGGTCCGCATCTGTCCAGAGGAACATCATCTGCCTTCCTCACCGTCCCATCCAGATCCTTCATGTGAACATCCGGCCTCAGAAACAACCACAGACCCCCATGCTTCCATTCCTGCCCTCTTTCGTCTCTCCAGTGACTTTTTTTGTGGACTTTCACATCCATTTACATCAGACACTAAACGTGAGCGGTATCTGGAGTCGTTACCTGGCTCAGGATGAACACATGACGTCAGCAGGTGTAAATAAAATTTCATCGAACAGCTTCAGGTGACCAACGAGCATCACCTGAGGTCTGCTTCCAGCACGGGACAGTCAGGACGAGGAGGACGCGTCCTGAAAGAGTCGAGTCCTGAAAGAGTCCTGAAAAGAGTCGAGTCCGTCAGCTCTGCTGAACCTTCAGTTCTTCTTTTCTGTCAGACGTAAAAACTGATCACACGAGTCAGAAACTGGAGCTGAAGGTGGAAACTTTGTCCAACCTGTCAGGATGAATTTCACAGAGACAGAAGCTTCATCGCTGTGGCTGCTGTGTCACGGTGCATTCAGGGCAGCGTTGGACTCCTCACCGCCTCTTTGCACCGAAACACGAAACTTTAACTTCCAACAAACTTTAAAATGGTGGAAAGAAACCGGAGGGAACAGATTTCAGACGTCTGCAGGATGTCAGTGTTCAGAAAAACTGAAGTGAACTTGTGTTTTTACGATTATGCCTTTAGTGACCTTCAGACTGAAAACACTCGAGTGAACTGAAACTGTTTCTGTGCGTTCAGAAGCCCGAAGGTCAGCCAGGAGAATCAGACCTGTTGTTTTATTCACAGGTTGAACTGATCGAGTCTTCTTCCTCTGAAGGACTGTGAGACGACGGACCGAAGAGCTGCAGGACGTCGGTTCCTTCACAAGGAGCTTCAGCAGGAGAACGTGGCCTCGGTTCACCTGAACCACCAGATTCAGACGGAACAAACGTCACACCATCGACTGTGCGCGTCCAAAAAGATTCAATCCTACAGTTTTTTATTATTAAGTGTTTCAGATTCTCTCAATGATCACAAACTTTCCCATGATTATGAATGATTGATTTTAACCTGAGTGAGATGGAAGATCAGCAGGTTGTTCACATCTGCTCCTCAGTCTTCTGAAGTGTGTAGAGCTCCTGTTGACTCGATGCTTCAGAGAGAAATTTAACTGCTTATTATGAAAATATATTAAAAAAACATGAATATAACTTGTTTTTTCTGTCAACATATCAGGTTTGTAACGTAATGTTAATAATTCATCCTCATAATAAATGTTTGTAGTTACTCTGCTCAAGTTTGACAGAATCACAGGAAAGTCATGTGACATCGTATTTTGACTCAGTGTCTTCAGTTAATTTCACTCTGATCGTTTATGAGCAGCTCTCTCATTGGTTATCAGCTCTGATCTCATAATCATGACAGGAAACACTGATGATGTCATCAGTAACTGTAACTCAGCTAAAAAAAAATGTAAATACACTTAAACACTTAATAATAAAGAAGCGAAGTCGCACATTTTTCCTCTGTAAACCGACTGAAGGTGACAGTGAACCTGACGCTTTGGTGGCGAGCCGCCGTCAGCAGCCGTGACGACGAGGAAGCGACATCGGTTCGGAGCCTCGGACTCCATCGCTGTGTTTCTGCTGAGTGTCCGTGCTGCGTTCAGGTGCCTGCTCACCCTCATACAGACACTGTAACAGTCGTAGTTAAATGAAAGAGAAGTAGACTCTGTAGACGTAGTGATGTGATGTAGCTCACTTCTGTAAAACTGTTCAGATTATTGACCTGAGTGGCGGTTTGATGTTGTTTCTGATGGAGTGATGAAGAAAAGTGACAAACATCTGCAGTCACTGAAGGAAGAAAGCGATCAGACACAGTTTCATGTATTTTAGCTGAACTTCTCATCAACAAGTTGTTCTGGTGGTTTTGACTCAATGAACTAAATCTCTTTTCTCATAATTATGAGATTCTGCAGCTGTGAGGAACTAAAGACGTCATCGTTTTAAAACATCGTGATCATATCGACACTGAGGGAAACTTCTCACAGCAGCTCGTCCTCGTCCTCGTTCGGCTCGATCATCATCTGCTGAAACTGAATCTGAGTTTCAACCAGCTGCTGTGAACCTGCAGCAGCGACGGACCTTCTCCCGTTTCCTCGTGTCTGATCCAAACTAAACTGAGCGTTTCACGCCGTAACCGCACGTTCAGAAGGTTTCTGGCTTGAAGACGAAGCTCCGCTGATTTCTGACGAGCTGCGATGAGAATGTGTCGCTCACAGTCACCATGACCATTTCATCATTAGATAAAGATGGTGAATATTTATGAACATGTGAATGTTTTTGTCTTCTTTTCTTCTGTGTGTGAGAGGCGATTCTTTCAGAAAAGCTAAAAATCTCATAATTATGAGAAAACATTGGCTCATTTTAGACACGATGCTTTTTAATCTTCATCATGAGAAAAACGGAAATGAGGAGAAAAAGTCTGAGGATGAGTTTGTGCTGACGAGACTCGCATGTTTCCCAGAAACAGAGTCTGAGTTCTCATCGTAACTGTGACTCGGATCAGATCTGATCTCCAGACCCTGATCCTGGACTCCAGCTTTGTTTCCTGAGACAACACGCTGCTCTTGTTTCAGACGCGTCGGTGAGCTCACGGTCACATGACCCCGGTTCATCGGAGGCGCGGCAGAGCGGCGGCTTGTGCAAACGTAGCAGTGAACTGTGGGTGCTGTTTGATGTTGTCGTTGTGTCTCTGTGTCATAACTTCTGTATGAGCTTCGATAGACCAGTTTTGTTTCTCCTGCTGAGCTGATGTCGAGAATCACGGACAGGACGCCTCGAACATCAAACGCATCACTTCCATAAGAGCAGAAACATGTCTGAACTTCTTTCTTCTTGGTGGTTCTCGTTACCGTGGAGGGTGGAGATGTTTCATGTCCATGAACCTGGAAGTGCTCACCTGCTTCACCTGAGCCGCAGGTGTGGCTGAGAAACAAATCAGCACTTTTTTTATACAGTCAAGTATTTTGAGGCAAAAGGTTCGAGTCTGAGTGAAATCATGAGTCAAAGTCCAGGTCTGAAGTCCAGGTCATGTGACTCGAGTTTACACCTGTGGTACCTGGACCACACGTTCAGATTATTTTGTCCAGTGACTTTTTCTAAAGTCAAGTTTCTTTAAATTCATTTATTCACCTACAACAACATAAACTCTCACAAAGAGATGCGACTCGACCACCAAGAAGAAACAAAAGCTTTTCCTTCGTTTGTGTTTTTCCTGTTTCATGTAGACGAGCAGAAAGATCTGAACTCTGTTTGGTGGCTTCGCTCACTTTGTTCTGCTCCTGTGCTTTAATAAATAAATCCTGTTTCTACTCTGTCTGCCGAGTTCAGCTCCAGATACTGAACGGTTTTTACTGAGTCCTCAATGAGATTCTGTTCAACAGACTTCACCGTCTCACTGCCGGCTGACAGAAAGGATGAAAATCTGCCTCAGACGTTTTATAAAATGTTTCTCTCTGATACAAAAAAAAAGTTTTAGCACAAATTAAAAATCCAGCAAATTTAAACTTGACATTTCTGTTTTTATGATAGCGCCCCCTACCTCCGCATTAGTGCAGTTAAATGTGTGTGGAAGTCGAGTCTCCTGTGGTTGTGATGAGCTGAATACTGACAGTTCTGTGTTAATGTATGTGAGGCGTTCAGAGGACGTCCTTCTGGCTGCAATACATTTAAAAAACAATCAAAGCATTAATTTAAAGGTAAAAACTATATTTATAACATGAACACAAAGCTTCAGTGTAGACACGAACTAAAAATGTCAGTTCATGAGCTGCTGCGTCAGTCCTGCAGCCTCACAGGCTTCGTTTAATGGAATTTAATCAGCATTTAACACTGAGCTCAACAATGAACCTGCAACCTGTCAGGAGTCACGTCAATAATTAGCATCAGTTTAGCGATAGCCTGCAGTGCTGACAGTTTGGTTACTCAACATGTTTTATTGTCACGGCTGAAGTCAAAAATCTGCAGAACACAAACAACAAACAAGCAGTAACTCAACTTTAAAAATACTCAGTGACGCAGGAATCATCAAGCTAGCTACAAAGCTAGCAGCAAGCTAATGTTTATTGGCTGCTGCTGAGCTGAACATTTGTCACATTAACAAGCGACTCACCTGTGCAAGTGTGTTTTCACGTGTCTGATGAGTTAATTTAGTTACAGAGACATTTTTTTGGTTCTTCTGTAATGGCCTGCTGCGAAGTTATTAAAGGTGCAGCTGAAACGCCACGTAGCCGCAGGTGCTCAAGTCTGATGGGGATGCTGCAGCAGAAAGACTTCAAACCTGCAGAGACGGTTTCTGTCTGTGCTTCAGAGACCTGCACCTCTGGAAAAACACCTGGGTCAGCTCAATGTAAGATTCACGGAAGCATCTTCAGTTCCAGTTTGTCTGTGAACAAGAATCGTTCCATAAAAACTATTTTCATACAACATCAACACTACAGAGAAACGACTGAACGTGACTTTCTGTCGTTCAGTGTCTGATCTGAAGAAAACAGACGGCAGAGGTCGTCCTTCAGGATTAATCCCTCACTCTCCTGGAAGGCTTTTATTCTGAAAAATCTACAGGAAGTGCTGAGTCTCTCTGACTGAAACAGCAGAAAAAAACTGTAAACTGGAGGCAACAGATTTTTACTGGAACAGGCCGTCAGACTCGAGTCACCGTGTCGGACGCTGCAGGTGTTTAGTGATGATGGCGTGATGAAAGAGTGAAGAGTGGAAGAAATAAAGATCCCATGAGGCAGCAGGAGTACACTGAACAATCCTTTTCTTTATTCATTTTTTGTTATCGTTTCAATATGTCTGTCAGGGTTTGTTTTTTTTAAGTTTTTATTTTAAATTAAAATTTTTGACACACTTATAAAAGACAGCATCTGCATAGAGTTGTCATCTTAAAGATCCATGAAGAGAGAGAGAGAGGGGGGAGGAGGAGAGAGAGAGCGAGAGAGAGAGATGGGGGAGAGAGGGGGGAGGGGCAGATGGGTAAAGTAGGGGGGAGGGGGAATACTGGCACGTCACATGAACTAAACAGAACAGCCAACAGCAGTACGAGAGTGGGGGAGGAGGGGAGAGACGGGGTCGGGGGGGGTGGCAGAGGGAGGGTATTTTTTTAAGGGGGAGGGCAGAGAGGGGGGGGACAGATCGCTTTTACATTACGCTACGCACACATACACACACACAAAAAAAACGGGACACAAGTTGCATTTCCGGTCAAAGTTGCGTCTGAGCGGCGACACCTCCGTCCTTCCTGTTTCTACGTCGGGAAACTTTTCTACGTCCCGTCTCTCACCCGCCGGATTCCCCGAGAAAGCTGCTTTTGTTAATTTGTCCGTCCGGACAAGGAAAATTCTAGCTGTCACGGACGTTCCGGAAGGTTCTGTGTTCATGGTGTCAAAGGGTGGAGTCGTAGGTGGAGGTCCTGCAGCCGCCCCTGAACGCCTCGGCATGAGAAGAAAGCCCTTGTTTCTCTGTGTATTGCACGCTTTGTTTCTGTAGGCCTGTGTGAGGCTAGAGAGGACCGAGTTCCTCAAACCTGTCGAAGCCGCAATAACCACCACGTTCAGAAAGGTTCATCAGAGTCCCTCCAACCACAGCGGAGCTACTTCTGGACCTCTGAGCAGGTCAAAACACAAGATCGTCTCCTTCTCAGAGAAACACGAGCAGATCCAACCTGTTGGTCGCAAAGACTCCAAGAACCAAGTTTCTGTTTGGCCTTCGAGCGACACGCCTTCGACACCTTTGAGGAACTGAATCTTAGATTCTCTCCAGGAACGAGGACTAAACGATGGAAACAGCCACTCAGAAGGAAGACTGCGGTGGCATTTAGAGGAACGTCAGGGAGGCGGCGCAGCACAGACACATGATGTTCGACCTGCTCTGTTTCCTGCAGCACGTTAAAGCCTGCAGACTCGCTGAGACGGTGTCGGCTTTAACGTGCTGCAGGAAACCAGGACTCAGATGTGCCTGTGGTTCCACCGACGGGGCCAGATTGTGTTTTGGTAGCTGATCAATCCTGATGGTTTCCATTTTCCCTCACGTGCTTGATGGGTGGAAGCAACATGGCACTGTGACACGTCTTTGTCAAGACATTTAAATAAGGTGCCATCTTAGAGCTGCTTAAACCGATCAAACCGTTAGCAGTTAGCAGGCTGATGTTAGCGCACGCTCTCTGGGTGCTCGCATTGTAGGATCCGGCTACCAACTGGCAGGCTAAGTCTGTGTTCTGAGGACTGGGTGCAGGCTATTCTCTGGGGAAACAGGCAGGTTACGAGACCAGGTTTTAGGTAAGTAGTTTGGCTAGCTAGCTGTGGTTGAGAGACATAGAGTCAGACAGAGAGAGAGAGATTTTTGGAAACCCGCTAACAGGGCTGTTGAAGTGATAAAGAGGTGTGGCCTGGAAAGCCCTGGAGGCGGGGTTAGTTTTCCTAATATGGAGGGAAGCACTTCATCAGAGGAGCCAGTGGGTGGAGCCTCTGGAACTGGGGTAATGGATGAGGTGTGGTGGGGGCTGTGTTTACACCACAAAGGCAAAAGTACCTGCTGACACACGTTGTCTTTTCATGTCTGTCCACACTGATTTGTCCTTGTTTCGGACAGATATGAAGAGACGTGAATACCAAAGAAAAAATGTACAGCAGTGCATCGCATCTGACGTCCAACTGTGAAAAAAACACCATCGTACACTTTTTTCTACGCGTGACAATCTGATGTCAGCAGGCTGGCGTGAACACGGCGTCTGAACGGAGCATGGCAGACGGGGACGCGGAAAGCTACGTGTCTCTCTCTCTCTGCCGTCGTTTCTCACCACCGAGACGATAAGAGGACTGATGGGATGGGAGGCTGCGAGGTGGAGGAGAGGACCGCTGATGTTGGAGGGGGAGGCAAAGTGGCAGAAAAGGACAGAGATCGAACCGCTTGTCAACTTTGACGGGAATAGATATCTCAGTAGATTTATACATAGACATGCAAGTCATTTTTTCTCTCTTAAGTTATTTACAATAATTACATAACACAAAGATCCAGTTTCAGTTTGACAAAATTGCGAGCATTCAATATTCAATATTACTACTATTATTTATGATAACATAACTCCTTTTGTACTTCTTTAAATCATTGCTATTATAGAATCGTCATAACCTCCCTTTTTTAAAGTTTAATGTTAGTTTGATCACTTTGTGTGAGGCTGTTCGTTCTCCTTCTGGGTTTTTGCAAATGTTTTACTGCATTATTATTTGTCATTTATGGTAATAATAACAATAATAATAATAACAATAACAATGATAATAACAATGTTATTTGTCTTTTCTACTTGCTATGGCAGAGACCATGTGGGTGTGGTCTGTCTTCATGGCCCCTCCCCCTGACTCATCCCACCCCTCCCACTAGGAAAAAAAACACTGATACAAACTGAAATACTGTCTCATAGGATGGAGAGAGCAGAAAGACAAAAAGGTGGAGCCTCACATGAAAAACTGAAAACGAGTCATCAAGTTGCAGCTGCCTCTGCTGCCGAGAGCAGATCCGAACCACAACAAACAAACAAACAAACAAACAAACAAACAGACAAACGTTTTCATTTAGCATCATTCAGAGCAGGGCACTGAATAAGTTTTGGTTTTTGAAAAATGTTTAAGGAAGACAAAAATCATCGTAGAGGAGAGTTTTTTCACTCCGGAGCAGATGAACGGAAAAGCACGACTCGCTTGAATCTCTCAGTCTTTGAACTCTGAGCTTTTTGAGAACAAACTTGGAAGACAGACACTCGTCTGCAGACATCGCGCTGTTCGTTCGCACTGAAAAAGCAGTTTGCAGAAACACCTTTTCGTTCTCACACGCGTTTTGTGCTAAACTCAAACTACAGGAACTACATTTTTTAACACGTGAGTGAGACGATAAGCTAAGTTTCTTCAGTCGTTTGCTGTTTGGTGTCACAGCCAAACTCTCTCCGGATGATTTTTTTCTGCTTTCTGTACCCCGCTCTGACAAAAACTGTACACAGCCAACAGAAGCAGTAATGGCTGCAGAGCCACATACATACAGTTATAGAAACATATGTTGGTGTAACATTTATATATATATATTCTTTCCTATATGTGTGACTTCAGTTGACAAGGCTGCAGTCTTTTCTCACACACAGGGAAAATGCTTGCTGCAGGTGTATGGGAGCTAGCTAGCTGGCTAACAAGCTCCAGGCTCTAGATGATGATGATGATGATGTTTTTCAGTTTTTAATTTCTTCCCAGTGACAGTAAATCTGCTACACCTGTTCAGCGGTCGGTCAGAAGCAAAAACTTTTTTTTTTTCAAAGACGATTAAAAACTTTAAAATCAACAGATATCTTTGAGCAGATGCTACGCTAACAGATCGCAGCTGCTGGGATTGATATGTAGCCTGCACTTGTACTGATGGGTGATCTTCTTACAGAGAAGACCAGCACCAACAAAAATCAGAAAAGTGTGAATGTGAATAATGAACTAAAGAGTAAATGACAATTAAATCTGATTATCAGACTCCAAACCTCCTCATCTCATGTAGTTTGCATCAGTTAAAACAACTTTTGCTTTCCAGACGAGGTGTAAAGTTTGGAGAATGAAATAAATGAATTCCTCTGTTGATGAAGGCGAAGCTGCAACTTGTTGCAGCCAGTTTTTATGTCATCGTGGCCGTGGTACTGACTGAAATGGAGGTCATGAGTCAAGCAGCGGAAAAAAACTAATGAGGACAATTACAACAGAGCATCAGTAGCTAGCGCTGCTTCATTTTGATTTACTTGACCATTTGAAGAAAAAAACGTCATTAGTGCAGCTGAACATGAACAATTTGAAGCTGTGGGGGGGAGTTGAGGCTTTGGTTAGCTTTGACCCTTCAGCTGAAAAAACAGGACACTTTGACAGTAAAAGCTAGCAGAGCCTTAAAACCTGCAGTTAGCATTGTTCCTGTGGCGTGAAAGACTGAAAAACAAGCTGTACAGAAAATCAAACCAAAGTAACAACAGCAGCTCATAACAGAATAAGAAAGCACCACCGTTGTCTCCGTATGTGCCGCAAGTGGAGGAAAAGCGTACATATGCTAATTTTTTTTCACAGATGATTATGTGTCATATTTTACACTAAAGAGACCAAAAACTAACATCTACAGGTGAAAAAAAAGAAAGGATAGGTGGAGGCAGACATCGTTGTTGTGGCGTGAGAGAACTCTCTGTGGGTTTGATTGGTGGACAGACCAACATGGGGGGTGAGGGCTGGTGGTGGGCAGGGGGGCTTTCTTTGATAGTGTTGGTGGCATTTGACGCTATATTTTTAACTGTGAGTGATGAACGTTTCAGTGTAAACTTGACTCGCGTTGTGCTCTTTGATATTAGCGGTGAACATTTTGAGAACACATGAGGGAAGGGCAAAAATGCTTTGGTTTGAATTTGAATTTGAATTAATATAGTAACAGTGATCAAAAGGTTCATAAATATGCCAGATCTTGTGTCTCTTTCCATTTGTCACAATTTTCCAAATTAAAAACAAAAGCAAAGTGGAATTCATCAAACGGCTGCAACCCGTGGACCTGCGATCGAACGCTTCGTACATCAAAACATACTTGTGTTGCTCCGACACAAACAAACATACACATTCACACATTAATGCACCAATCTTGTTTCACTGAAGAGGAAGGGAGGCATGCTGCACACACACAAGGCCGGGTGGAGTCCACAGGTCAGAGTTACTGATTATTGTTTGAAGGGCCGACTTCTCCACAAAAACACAACACAAACAACCGTGGAAGCGAACAAAGCCAAACATCGGTGGCTTACAGCGGCGTGTGACCTAGTGGGAGGTGTGGAGGTCGTTGTCAGGAGGTTGGGCAGAGCAGGATGGCTGAAGTCAACGGCATCTTTAAAAAAATCAAACCTTTCACAGGTTCTGCTCCTTGAACATGCACATGTGGACCTGTAAACCCAACACGTGTTACACTAGAAAAGAAATAAAAAATTGAAATGCAGATTAAGTAGGAATGAGTCAAGTAGTTAGCTAACATGCTAACCAAAGACAGGTCCAATGAGCGGTAAAGTGCACGACATGGAGGGCAGTTTGGGGGTGGGGTACAAAAAACACCATCATGCAAACTCCACAACGCTTTTGCATGCCTTTTTTATTATTACTATCATTATTACACACGACGGGATGGGTGGGGTCTGCTGGGGAGGGGAAGGGTCCCGAACCTCAGCATCGTCTTTTGTACAACCAAACAACTACAAGACAAAAGGGAAGACGAAAGGATGGGGAGCGAATACCCGGACAAACTTCCTGGCCTGAATGCCTTTATGTTTACTGATGTTTGTCCGTGTTTGGTGGCAGAGCCTGGCTGCCGAACAGGAAATGAACTCTACAGAAAACACACACACACACACACTCACACACACGGCAAAGAAACATCAGTGTCAACAAGCTGGCTGGTGCTAGGACGGCATCCTCACATCACCGATTTATCTCCTCCATCTTACCAATGCAAGACTACCGCGACGACCATGACGTCATCTTGACAACCATCGAGAACACGTAACTGAAGTAAACATGGTGTGGCCGACTTTACAGCGTACCTGGCAGGTGATCAATGAAGCTGGATGAAAACATATTGACTTTGAAAACTGCCAGCAGGCCAGTCACTTTATTTTCCCAGTTGTCTTAAAATTCCAACTTGGGAACGCACTTAAAAGAAGCTAACTAGGGTTTGATTTATCGGGGCCAACTTTTTATATTTAATAAGATTGTGGGACGACGGTCTGAAAGGGAAAAACAGACAGAAAGTAGCCATGAACGTGACAAAAACACTAAATTATTCTAATTCTACAGACAAGTACTTTGAAGAAACATCATTGGATTTCACCCTTGGAGGCGTTGGGGTTGTTTGCTAAGCTTTGGTGAGGACAGAACTTACATTTTGGTTTTGGGAGGAATAAAATAAAAACTCCCACCTCCACTCTTCTCCAAACCTGAGGCTAAAGATCCTCTCCCTTTAACTCAGATGGCGACTACAAAGCGTCACAAACATCTATGACTAACGGCGCTTACAACTACAAGTCCCAAGGAACACGATTACAATAATGCAATAACTACAGCCTCATTTCTACACTTTTCCTAAGCAGCCGCTAATCCAACAAGCTAACCTGACCTTGTGTTGGACAGACGCTGCTGGCCGTTGCTTTAACTGTTCGCATCCTTCGTGTTGGCTTCTTGACAGAGTGCAGAGTTGGACAGAGTGTTATGTCCATCCACGTCATTTATTTGAATGGCAGAAACAACTATGGGCACTTTGCAGCTCTACAGCACATAAACCGGAGGCAGAATCTAGACATAGTGAGCTAGCTAGCTAACACTTTTTTTATCAAATGAAATTCAACTACAACAAACCGACATTATTGCTTTGACACAGAGGATAGTGTAGGCTGATTCTGTGGAGTTTAAGGTAGTGTTTGTGGTTGTTGTCACCCTGACGCTGAGCGTGATGGAACGGTGCAGGATCGTCCTGCACGGGCCTCAACAGAGGAAGACGTCCCTCCGTATCACAGAGCCTGTGCACGGACTTCATCCTTAAATTCCTCCAGTCTGAAGCCAGAGTCACAACACTGCGTCAACACTGAGTCCAGTTTGGGGCAACACACACATTTGTTTTACGTCTCAACACACACCACAAGAACAGGAACCAAACAGAACAACTTATTCAACCAAGAATCTTGAAACGTGAGACACAAACATGTTGACCCAACCTGGAGCTTTTTTCTCAGTTTGGACAAGCTTATCTTAATTTAACATGTCAATTTCTGCCATAACTTCATTTGAGTAAAAAAGCAGTGGAGTGAAAGTCTCGACATAAGTGCCAACTGCTAATGCTAACACAATCTGATATACACTGAATAAAATTTTTAACAGCAACTGAAGACAAACTGTGTGTCGTGTCCTGTCTGTATATTGCTACACTTTACTACAAACACAAAATACCTAACTTGTTTAAATGTAACTAGTTTGACAAAACAGACAAAAAAAGATTAAAGTCCAGCTGCTGTCGAGACGCAGTTAAATGCTCCAGGAAACGCCTGTTAATTTTAATATGTCAGTCTACTATTTTAAAAGTCAAGCCTGAACTGTCAAAATTCACATTTTATTTCTTTAATTTCATTTTTTCCTCCACACATTGAACACAAATTGTGTCCTGAATGTTAGAAAAGAGTTGTGATCAGTTGTGATCAACCTCCAACAAGCAGCATCTACACAATCTACATGAAACACAAGGTAATGCTATAGCATGCGAAGCAACTCAGGCTAACTTTAGCATTGGCATGATGTGCCACATGGGGAACGCTTCAGGTGTGTATGAGGTGTTCGTGCGTGTGCTCACCTGTGAATGTTTGTGAATGTATGTGTGTCACATGTTAGATCTTCCATGGAAAAATCCGCCTGTAGCACCTGTGCAACTGAAGCAATGTTCTTAAAATATCACAATCCCCGAACACACTCAGGCAGGAGATGGAGGGATGCAGGGGAGAAACAGGCAAACCATTGAACCATACGGGCTAACAGTAACCACTAAATGATGTCAGGCCGATACGTCACGGGACACGTCACGCACGCACTACAACAGCAGCACCACGGAACGACGAAGCAACGAATGTTCCCATTAATATAGAAACGAAAAAGCAACAATATTACCACAACACTCAGGTAACAGGGCACGCCAGCATTTTTCTGTCCGTCTCCTTTGTTGCCTAGCTTGTTTTTTACTTTTATTTTATGCTTTAGTTTATTTTTCCTTCTTTACTTTATAATGTGTTCTCTTAATTTTTCAGAATCTTCCGGAAGAACAGGTGTGACAGCTTGGAGATGACACCCGGCCTTGACTACAGTATTTCTGCAGCGATCGGTGCCACTGATCCTCATTGGCTATCTCAGGCGGAGGAGGCGGAACAAGTCGTCTTCCACTTGTCTAAACTGCATAGATTGACTGTCCGTTTCCTCCCTCCCTCCTTCACACCCTCCTCCTCCTCCTCCTACCCCCTTCCTTCCCACCGTTCACCTGTCAGTCAAATGTCATGTTTCTGCCGCTGGCCAATCGGGTTCAGCAGGAACACCAGAGGCCCGCCCTCCCCCTGCTCTTTGGTTGGATAGGTGTGACAAGAAGGGGAGGTTGTTGTCGTGGAAACCTGCAAAGGTGCAATGACATCCCCCTCCACTATGGTGTCTCCCCAACCAACGGCTGCTCGTGGGAACAGTTCGGTGGGCGTGTCATGCTCTTTCCTTGTTTTTTAAATGGCGAGTGGCAGGTGGTCTAAGCTAATTTTAATAGGCTGACTGAGGTGAATGACAGGAGTGAGCAACCAATGAGAAGTGGTCTAAAGAGGTCGGTCCCTCCCTCCCAGAAACACGGGGACAAAGTTGGTCCTACCAAAGCCGGAGGGTGCTCGTACTGCAGGACGTCACTTCCGAACCTTCCAGCATTCCGGACGGCATTCCAGAACCTTCCGTTCTGGGATGCAGCGCCGCGTTCTGGAGCTCCAGAATGTTCTTAGCTGAAAAGTCAAACGTCCTCTTAACTGGAAAGTGAAGCACATTCATGAGGAACGTGTTCTGTGACGTTCAAGAACACGCTCAGCTCCAGAACCTCGACGTGGAAACCAGAACACGAAACTAAGGAATGACAAAAAGGCTCGGGAACGCTCTTCCTGCAGAACTCCCACCCAGCAGCAGTCACCTTCACTGTCCGGAGACTCTCGAAAAAACAAAAGAAACTGCTAAAAAATAAGAAAACGGCAAAACAAACAAACAGGTAAATGCCATGTTATAGGTCATATTTTTTTACAGGTTTTACCCATGTGTTGCTTCATATGTTCAATACATGTACATCTGTAATAAATAGGTTTATTTGTACCCTCTTTTGTATATGTTATGTATTTAAGTCAGCTATTATGTGATGGTGTTTTTTTTGTCTTTGTTTTTTGAACCCCACCCAACCCCGCGGTGTTTCCTCTTATCTGTGATTGGATCGTTTTCTCTTCCTAGCTGATTGGTTATCTGTCTTGCATTTGTGTTTCAAGTTTTTGTGTTGTTGTCGTTGGTGTTTCTTTCTCTGCTGGCGGTCAGACGGTCGGTCGGTGTCGGTCGTCACAGCGGCAAGGGGGCGGAGCGTCTTAGAAGCCCAGCGTGCCGCCGATGGTCGACGCCAGGACCACGCCAAGGATGACGCAGCAGATGATGATCATGATCTTCTTCTGCAGGACGACAGAGAGACACACGAGTTGGTAAAGACAGAAGAAACACGTCATCGAACAAAGTCGTAGTCGTCTTCCTTCCACATCGGACGCAGTTTGTCACGTCTCTCTGAGGCGCGTGTTACCTTGCGAGCCTGGCTCTGGTATTTGACGGCCTTCTTGGTGTCGGAAACGGCTCGTTCCACGTAGTCGACTGAGTGTTCAACATTGTACTCAATTCTGTCGATCATCTCTCCCTGATAACACACACACACACACACACACACACCACAGAGTTTAACATGTGACACCCCGACGGTCTTTCACATGTTGACACCTTCCTTTCACTTCCTGTCGCCACACACACACCTGGCTTTCGACCAGCATGGCCATGTCGACGAACATGTCGTGCAGCTCACGGATGCTGTTTTCCAGCTTGATGATCTCGGTGTGTCGGGTCTCGATCTCGTTCAGAGCCTGCTTGGTCATCTGAGAGTCCATTTTGATCTGCAGGGGAGATTTTATCACAAACTTTATCTGAAATCTGTACATGAAAAGAAAAGCAGCAAACACATTCAGGAACATGTGAGTTCAGCCTTTCATTGGATGAGCTGCATGTTTAAAGCAGCATCAACCAGGACGTCAGGAGAAAAGACGTCTTTTCAGTCAGATCATCTTCAGATGGAGGAGCAATGATGTTGTTATTTCTTGAATAAATGACTAAATATAAAAACAGCTGATGGCAAATCAGGCTGATTTTGTTTCTAAACCAACAAAAAACAGTTTTTGTTTCTACTGTTTGGATTCAACAACAGTTAAGTTGCTGTCAGCGGCAATCGACTCTTCCTGCTGTTCTTACAAACTAAAAGCCTCTCAAAAAAGAGAGGGAATGTTCCCTTTGAGGGTCTACAAGGCTTTTAATGTGAAAAGTCTTTGCAGGAAGGTCTCAGGTCTCCTCTTGTTTCTGCCTCAAAAACAGGCTTTGTGCTTTGTGTTCTGATCTGATCTCAGTCGTCATCTGGACTCGTAAGTTAACCTTTAATTTGAAAGTGTGGATGTGGGGTGAGAACTTCAAAATAAAATGTGAGCAGTTTTTACGAGTTCTGTTGGAAGATTATCATGAAGTTTGAACTTAAGGTTCTTCAGTTTTCCAACATCTCACCAGCACATCCACCTCACTTACCTGCTTTCAGAGTAACTTAACACCGTCTGTTAACCTCTTTGACCTCTGACCTCTGACCTCCACTGGCTGAGGAAGAAGTGTACACTGTGACATCACAGGTGGGTGTGGTTTCAGCCAGTGGAGCTCAGTGAATGTTTTCCAGCTCGGTGTTAAGTTACTGCAGAGCTGAGCGCTGACCACAGCCTGAGGTCACGTGACTCTCTGGTCACGTGACCTCACCTCTGGCCAGCGGCCATGGTGCCTGCACATTTATGAGCTTTTACTTTGACAGAGCGAATGATCATTTGAGATGAGGCTATCAAAATAAAAGCTTCACAGTGCGGCAGACATGTACTCCCATGATCCTCTGTGCTGTGTGTGACAGAGGCCGTGTTCACTTGATGTCTCAGCGCACCTCGTGGCCATTCTGCCCCCTGATAGGTTCAGGTGTTTAGGGACAGAATGGCTCAGGTTAAAGTGACCCCGAGCGAGAGCCGGGCTCAGGTGCGGTGCTTACATCATCGGTGAAGATGGCCAGCTTGCCACTCTCCAACATGTCCTCGAGCTCCTCGTTGGTGGTGGTTCTTCCAGCTGCAAACAGAACACAGAGAGGAACGGTGAGAACGTTTAGAGCTGAGAACACCTGACGCGTCACATGGTGCATCATGTGACCGCAACTGAACACCAGCTCAACTTCAGACTCTCAGACTGAGCGTGAACGTGAACAGAGACTCCTGCAGGTGGAACCACAGGTAGATGGGATTTAACTATTGTTGCTAAGCAACCGCCACATCCAGAAACAAACTCCACATCAGGACGAGAAACCTTAAAAACATGAGCCGTTATTTTTGTCGGCGTGCTGCTGAGGAAACTGTTCATCTGACTGTAACGTCCAACATTTATTCCTACTGGTTTGTTTATTTTGTTTTCAATAGAAAGAAAAAGGAACAAAATGGCAGAACTTCTTTTTTTCTTTAACTGAAGCTGGAAGCAAAGACGTCCATCAGTGAAAACTGATCTGCGTCTTTCTGCTGCAGGAAAGGTCAAACAGTCAAACCGTCAACGATCTGTCACCAGTTTGTTCAAATATGACGGTGAAAACATGTAAAGCTCAGAAACACTGTGTGTGTGTGTGTGTGTGCGTTCTTGTACTTACGTGTTTAGTGAGGACCAAAACCAGTTTAAAACCAACAAAGTGAGGACATTAATGTGAAGTGAGGACATTTTGGTTAACACTTGGTTTAAGGGTTGGGGTCAGGGTTGGGGTCAGACATTTAGCTTTCATGGTTAGGGTAAGGGGCCAGGAAATGCACTATCTCAACAGTGTCCTCACAAAGATAGAGGCACAAGATTATGTGTGTGTCTGAAGGTCAAAGACACTGAGAGTAAAATATCTGCACCACCTCTGCAGTCAGTCTGCTGGTGTGTTTGTTTATCTGTCTGCATCAGCTTAATGTGCCGCTGTGTGTTTGTGTACAAGCTGTTTCCTGTGTGTGTGTGTGTGTGTGTGTGTTCTGCCTATTAGTCTAATTTAGGGCTGCTATGTGTGTGTGTGTTGTGCTGTGATGTTTATCTGCAGACTCGACCTTGTTTGTTTCCTTCAAACTGGAATCAGTTAATTTTTTCCCACAAACAGAAACATGAATGAAAAATCAAACTCTTTAAGAGGAAAAGAATGAATTTGTGGTGTGTTTTCCTGTTCAGGTGTAAATAAGATGGATGTGATTCTCACACACACACACACACACACACACGCTCAACAACTCAAACACGTCTGTAACCAGAATGACAGAACAGAGAATCTGAGGTTTGGACACAAAAACGTCTCTGTTGTGGTCAGAAAGGAAGAGATGGTGGTGGAGGTGAAGGAGGCGGCTGTGGGCAGCGGTGTGTGTGTGTGTGTGTGTGTGTGTGTGTGTGCACTCACTGATCTCCAGCTGTCTCTGGATGCGGTCCTTGCAGCGGTCGCGGTACTTGGACTGCGTGGTGTTGTACTCAGTCATCACCTCCACAAACTTGCGTGACAGCGTCGAGTGCTGCAGGACGACAGAGAGAACAGGTGACTTCCTGTTTGTGCAGCTCATCATCCGTCACATCGCTTCACCTTCATTCACACACACACACACACACACACACACACACACACACACAGAGCTGTGTGGTGGACGAGTGTGACCGTCTGAAGCGTCCGTGACGTTTTGCACTCAGGTGATTTGATGAGTTCAGTGTGAAAGTGACGCAATCAGACTGTCAAAGATGTGAACGAAATGTTAAAACACTGATGTTTAAGAATGTTTCAATAAACGAATAATAAAACTATGTGAGATTAACATAAGAACTGCAGAAATAAATTCACTCAGTTTGAAATGTTATTAAAGTTTCTCAGCGGTTCGTCGTCGTTGCTGCAGAGTTCGACGGCTGAGTTTCATCTCTAACATCACGAATCTGAACACGATGTTTTACTTTTTAAATCTGGACTCATCTTGTCCACAGAAAGTCACTTCTGGCTCCAAGAGAAACAAGATGGAGAAGGCCATGAAGCAAAGCTCGAGGCTTCACAACCAACCAGAGTGCGACCACGCACAAGCCCCGCCCTCATTCTAACACGCTGCCTGTTATCAAACACCTGGGCTGCTCTCACCTGTGTCTTGCGGATCCTGAGGTCTGCTGATGATCTGTTGAGACCCTCCTCCTGCTCGATGCTCTGCTCGATTGCTGCAAGAAACACACACACACACACACACACACACACACACACACACACACAGGGTCAGGGACAGTCAGACCACACAGGAAGTGTCATCCTCACACTCTTTACTTGATGCTCTTATTGTGAAGGTTCCGTTCTTGCTTGATTTGCGTCCTCAGATGGTTTGACAGAACTCGTCTCAGCGTCTCTGCAGGGAGAAACGATTCAGCCTTCGATGGCGTCCATGTTTGTTTTTTATTTCTGAGCTTCAGTTCAGGACTAACAGGTCATCTTCTCCTCTTTTCTTCACTCCATCTCTGAAGGAAGCACTCAACTTCTTCCTCCTCTTCCTCCATCAGCATCACCTGATCGCTCAGACAGTTTTATCTCAGAGCCGAGAGGAACCGTCGGTCAGCAGGACGAGGACGCCGCCTCGGTCCGGAGAACCTCATGACCTCTGTGACCTCCTGACTGCTCCTCTCGTTACCATGGTGATGTTTTTGTTTTCCTCATCCACAGACTGAAACCAGCGATGAACTTTACTCAGCCTGATTCGTCCTCCACCTCTGAGGCAACAAGCTGGCTCCGCCTCCACGTCACCGACCGTTGAGTTTCTGGACAAACAGAACAACTGATCCAGACTCTGGACTGTCTGCATGCTGCAGGATGTCTGGTCACTGAGCGCCACCAGGGGGCGCTGTGCTCAGCTGGTGTCATTCCAGTCAGCGTCTTCTGGAGGCTAAAGTCTGTTGTTGTGGCGTCAGAGGGGAGTCAGCAGAGCCGACGTCACTCAAACACGAACCCTTCACACACACCTGTCAGACCAAGAGCTGCATTGTGGGTAATGTAGGCAGGCAGGTTTGGACAAAGGAGAAGAAGAATTCAGGAGAAAGTTCAGGTGAGGATCCGTCACGTCTGACAGGCGTCCTGTTCCTGTGGGTGCAATGACCTCAGCAGCCTCTGGGGGGCGCCATCAGGTCTTCACACCCTCAGGTCGGCTCCAGGTGAAGTTCTGTGCCAGCCGTTAATTAAAACATCAGCTGGAACAGTGTGTGTGTGTGTGTGTGTGTGTGTATGTGTGTGTGTGTGTGTGTGTGTGTCTCTGGGTGCCATGGTAACTGCGGGTCTGTCCTGGTGTCATGTGACTCTGATGTCGGTTTGAGATGAACTGAAATGCTTATATAATATTTTCCACTGAGTGTGTGTGTGTATGTGTGTGTTGGTGTGTGTGTGTGTGTGTGTGTGTGTGTGTTAGAGTGTGTGTGTGTGTGTGTGTGTGTGTGTGTGTGTGTGTGTCCTGGCTCACAGCCCAGCTGCTCTCTGCTGGATCCACGATGACTCAGCAATATCACACAGCACTTACGGTATGTGTGTGTGTGTGTGTGTGTGTGTGTGTGTGTGTGTTTTTATGAGTGAGATAAAACTGAGTGAGTAAGCAACAGATTGTGAGTCCTTGTGTGTGTGTGTGTGTGTGTGTGTGTGAGGACATCTTCAGCGTCTTTTCTGAAAAACAAAGTGATGTTTGTTGTTACGTAAGAAAAACATGAAGAACAACATGAGATGAGTTGATGGGGGATTACTGGATTTACTGGATTACTTTCTCGCTCCTCTTCCACTCGTCGCCTGCGAGCTGAGGGACTGTTGCAATGGAGACAGCTGTCCTCTGAAAGGCGAACATATCCGTTCACGTTCGGTCAGTTTGTCTGCAGCGACCGAGCGAGCCGAGAGCAGACAGCCATCTCAGGATTACTTTCACTCTGGATCACTTTTGTAATGGATTACTTTGATTCTGGAGCCTGTTTTCTCTGATTTCTGACTCGATTTCAGGACGTTAATCAGAAAAAATAAAAACATGTCAGACATGATGAGTGAGTGTGTGTGTGTGTGTGTGTGTGTGTGTGTTTACAGGTTTGCAGGAAAAAGTCTGAAACATCATCAATCAACAATAAACTTGAGCTTTCAGACCAATTTGATGCTAAAATAATTTGTTTAAATGCATCAGATTATTGAGGGTTGCAGGTGTGTGTGTGGTGTGTGTGTGTGGTGTGTGTGTGTGTGATGTGTGTGTGTGTGCAGGTGTGTGTGTGCAGACACACTTTTCAAGAACCTGAACTGGCTGTCAGAGCTGTGGGCGGAGCCTGTTTGCTGCGACACGCTGCTCCACCATGAGAGATCAACAATTACAGTAGCAGACATGCTGCTGAGAGTGTGTGTATGTGTGTGTGTGTGTGTGTGTGTGTGTGTGTGTGTGTGTGTGTGTGTGTGTGTGTGTGTGTGTGTGTG
>JAPZDV010000009.1:405329-415818 GCA_029814665.1 Acanthurus lineatus
TCGGCTCAGCTCCCTCTTCACCACGACGGATCTGTGCAGAGTCCGCATTACTGCAGACGCTGCACCGATCCGCCTGTCGATCTCCCACTCCATCCTTCCCTCACTCGTGAACAAGACTCTAAGGTACTTGAACTCCTCCACTTGGGGCAGGATCTCATCCCCGACCCGGAGAGGGCACTCCACCCTTTTCCGGCTGAGAACCATGGACTCGGACTTGGAGGTGCTGATTCTCATCCCAGCGCACTCGGCCATGCACCGAGTTTCGACTATCCGGTGGACCCTCCTCTCCAGTACCCCTGAATAGACCTTACCAGGGAGGCTGAGGAGTGTGATCTCCCTGTAGTTGGAACACACCCTCCGGTCCCCCTTCTCAAAAAGAGGGACTGTCTCCTCAACAAAGATAAAACAGACCTGCTCAACTGAATACAAAGTTGAATGTATATGATTCTTTATTAGACTATTTCTGAAACAAAAGGGGGAGACACAAGAGAAAAACCACTAACCACACTTTAAGTAAAGCAAGAGGGCAGTTAGTCTATCAGTACAAACAGACAGATGATGCTGCAGAAATTAAGAGCTTCAGTATGTACATCTTTTACCTCAGAAGTTAGAGTGGTTGTCTACTTATCAGAAGGTTTATGGGTCAGATTCCTTCAGTCTGCATGTGGATTTGTCCTTAGTCAAGAAACTGTTTTTTACTCTATGTCCTTTTGAGTTTCCCTCTGTATAACTGCTTATCTCTCCTTTATGAGTTTTCACTTGTGTCTCACCATTCCAGTCATTGCCTTCTTCTCCTTCACTGTCAGTTTGAAAATTTCAAAGCTTCCTGGGGCTGTGTCCATGTCCCAGTCCTGCCTGGAAACTGAGTTCTTGTCAAGTTATTAATTGATTCCTTGATGTATAATTATTGTTTGGTTGGATGTTAATTGTTTGAAATCAAATTATACAAATACTTGTGCTTATTTTATTTATATTGGAATCATTATGTCTAGATATTATTATTTATACTTTGCTTTTCTGTTGTCAGAAAACCTGTTCAATACAGTGAATCCTGCTCACACTAAAAAGAGTATCGATTGGAATCTCCTGCACATGCTCCTCTGTCCAGATTGACATGTCATTGAGTTGACCAAATTCCAGATTCAGACTGTTTCACAAACCAAGGGCTCTATTTTCGTAGACCAGGCGCAGGCGAGGCGGACCTGCCCTGCGCCGTGCCTACGCCGTGCCAACGGGGTGTGGCCAGCGCATTTTGCAATTTTCGTGAATGGCGCAGTCCGGCGCAGTCTGGCGCGGCGCACCCACACCTCTGTCCCTCCCACTGGCACAAGTGGCAAAGAGGGAGGAGAGAAGGCGTGAGAGGGTTTAACACAGCCAATCCAATCCAATCCAATCCACCTTTATTTACATAGCACATTTAAACAACCAAAACGTCTCCAAAGTGCTGTACATAGAATCATAAAAACAATAAAACTAACATTACCATATAACAAAAAGCAATAAATAATCAAATAAGTGCAGAAATCTAAAACGATGCTATAAATAAAACAATAAAATCAAATAGATAAACATAGTAAAATAGATAAAAGACACAGAGGACCACAAAACCCATGCAAAGTTAAAAAGCCAGGGAATAAAAATGGGTCGTAAGACGAGACTTAAAACACTCCACCGTGGGGGCTGTTCGGACGTGGAGGGGGAGGGCGTTCCAAAGTCTAGTGCCGACCACAGAGAAAGCCCTGTCCCCCTTGGTTTTAAGTCTCGCCCTAGGCACCACGAGCTGGAGTATAGATTTGGATGAGGTCCTGGATGTACTGTGGGGCCAGTCCATTCAAAGCTTTAAAAACAAACAATAGAATCTTAAAATCAATGCGAAAATTAACAGAGCGCCAGTACAAAGATGCAACGATTGGGGTAATGATTTCCTGCTTTTTGGCCCCTGTTAAAAGTCGTGCCGTGGCGTTCTGGACTAACTGCAGACGAGAAATGGTTTTGTGGCTGACACCTGAGTAAAGTGCACATACACACATCATATGTATTGAAATGTTTGGGGTAAACTCCTTTAACTGGAAGGTCACAGGTTTGATTCCTGCAGCAGCTCTGATGTCCTTCAGGCTGAAACTGAAAACCTGCGGTGACCTCTGAACCCAAGACTGGACCCGATCCTGGACCTAAACTCAAGTCTGAACCCGAGTTACAGTAAAAACACATTTCCTCACTTCCTGCAAAGAGACCTCTGTGTGTAGCACAGGTTTGTGTGTGTGTGTGTGTGTGTGAGTGAGTGTGTGTGTGTGTGTGTGTGTGTGTGCGGCAGCAGTGATATACGAGCCAGCTGCTATTAAACGCAGCCTTGAGATGTTAAAATGGAGTTTTAATGGTGGAGATGAACCCTGGAGGCTGAGGCAGGTTGGCTGGACGCCCGGAGGAAATCCCCGCGTCTCCTCCTCACCGTCCTCCTTCTTACATCAAATCTTTACCGAATCTCTTTGCTCAGGAAGGAAAAATTAAGTTTTACACGTCTGATTCATGTTCAGTTTGTGCAGACGGGATGGAGGTTTGACTGTCAGGGACGAGGAGGAGATTCTCCTTAAGTTTCTTTTTTCCTGGGGGTCTTTGAACTGATCTTGAAGGAAATCTGAGATCTTGTTTCATCAATAATTCACCTTGTCTGGTCTGTCCTTGCAGGTTTAACAGGATGGCGGACAGTCTGAATTATTATCAGGTACAAATATCTCTTCTCAAACCGTTTTGTCCAAACATATGTTGTTTGGTTTCCTCATGTTTTAAATCACATGAACTTTACGAACAGCGACGGTTCCTGTTTGTGCCTCATTTGTTAAGATTAAATTCAAGGCTGTAGAGTTCAGCTGCAGAGATGTTTCCAGATGTTTCCAGATGTTTCCAGAATCTGTCGTTAAAAAAAGTCCTAGCTGCCACAAAAACAAAGAACCAACTGAACTTTTCTGCTTTTTCTTTTCAGTAAATCTGAGTGCAAGTATTTAAATAAAAATTTGTCTTCGAAATGACTGTGAGGGACTTTCAGTATTTGCTGATTCTAGCGCCCTCTTTGGACAAAAGCCATAGTGGCACCTGTACCTTTGGTCATAAAGATCTTTGCTAGCACCTGCATTTGTTTAGGACGTGAGTGAAAGAGACCGGAGGATTGATCACAGTGAGGTCATGTGACTACGGAAGATTCGTCGTGTTGGTAACATGAAGATGGTGAAGCGAAGTGAACTCTGTTTCCGTTCAAACAGCTGAGTTACTACGACGTGAGTTTATAACCTCAGAGAGTCTGTGAACATGCTAACATTAGCACGTTTACAGCTAACAGACTCAGTTTGTAATTTTAATTTATTTGATAAGGCTGAAGTTATCAACGTTTCGTAGTAATGTTATATCTTCAAGGTAAAAAGCCGACTGTGAGATCTGGTCCGGTCACAAAAACAGCATAAAATTATACATTATAAGCCAATTGTTTAGCAGCAATGTCCACTAAGACCCATCACCTCTACTTCCTGTACACAGCCTTAGCTTTACATGCTAACTACAAACTGACAGCCGGAGGAAGAGTATAATTTTGTCTGAGTTCATGCACATTAATAGTAACGACATAAAAACAGCAGTTTGTTTGCTGTCACAGAAAATTTATAATCATCAGAGGAACAACGACATTGTTTCAAAAACACTTAAAAGCTCTTTGTAATCGCTTTATAAAACCAGCTCCTTCATTTCCTCCAGTCTGTGAAACAGAAACAGGTATTTTGAATCATCTGTTCGATGGCGGCCGGACATCAACGCAGCAGCTCAGAGCGGATTCAGGACCAGTCAGAGGGCAGGAGGATGAGCTCAAAACCTCTACAGATATTTTCTTAAAATACATAACGACGAAGAGGTTTCCTGCAAACGATATCAGGAATAAATGATTTAAAGACCTTCATCTCGATCTCTCCGTTTCCACCGTGTGCAGCTGCGATTCATTCACTGAAAACTGTGTTTCTTGTTTTAAATAAGACGAGTAAGAGATAAAACCTCAAACAGAGTGTCTGTTTGTGGATCAAAATGTGGATTACTGCGTCGTTTGGCTTTCAGGGTTCGTCACATCAGAAAAACTCCGGAACATTGAGGTGAAGTTTGCTTTGTTCACATCGAAACGT
Source organism: Acanthurus lineatus (assembly GCA_029814665.1). Lineage (NCBI taxonomy): Eukaryota > Metazoa > Chordata > Actinopteri > Acanthuriformes > Acanthuridae > Acanthurus > Acanthurus lineatus. The sequence continues at coordinate 409,487 of JAPZDV010000009.1, forward strand.
TCAGCAGAGAAACGCTCGAGTCGGCTGAACCACAACCACAAAACATCAGCCAAAGAAACAAGAAGCTGCAGCTGTGACACTTTCCACCAGCAGGTGGCACTAAGAATCAGAGCTGCAGCAGCTCTTACTTACCTCTGCTGCCTGCAGGTGGCGCTGGTTGGACTTGAAACTATGAACTCAGCAGTGTGAAGGCCTTGGCTGAAGTCCAGGCGTCAGCAGCTTCTCAAAGTAACTTACTCAGTTTGTAGTCAGGTTGAACTCTGAGGTACTTATACTCGAGTATTTCCATTTTATGCCACTTTATACCTTTTTTTTTTACTTTTCACGGCACTAAACTTATTTGATTACATTTATAGTCAGGTGAGGCAGAAAACACAGACATCAAACATCAGACCAACCAGTTTATCCAGCGAGTGTGAGTAACCAGCAGAGGAAAGCTGTAAAAACAGGCTACCAGCAGACTTGCAGGCTGACTCGTGACCTGACCTGTTTTCAGACTGTTTCAACACATTTGAATATTTACACTTTTCATTTTGACTCAGTTGAACTTTGTGTCTTTGAATGAAGGAGTTTCACGTTGTGGCGCCTCAGAAGTGACTTCTTCAAATATCTGTGAGCATCAGCAGTGAAAAACGGCCTGTTCACTGTGGTGAGAGTGTGTGTGTGTGTGTGTGTGTGTGTGTGTGTGTGTGTTACACAGTCAGCAGGGTGTGTTTTGACTGTTACAGTTAAAGCACAAAGTCACATCTGCTGACAGTATTTGTACAGCTGCTGTTATTGACCCTCGAACGGCATCGTAGCTGTTTTAAAACAGGGCTGCTGTTCTGTATCTGCTGCCTGGAAAGACGTCTGAAACCTTCAACCAACAGAGAACAAAGTTCAAGTTGTTGTCATTAACTAACATGGAGGTTCGGTGATCCTGACGCTCTGGGAGCTTAAAAGCACCAACGGTTTGACAAAACATTTTCTTCAAATCTCCTCCACTGAGACGTTTTTATTGGTGTATGAGATCATCTACAGCAGGTAACAAAACAAAACAAGCATGAGGAAGTTCTGAACTTCAAACACACAGAAAGCAAACAGAGAAAACTGAAGAGGAAACTCAAAGGATGGAGCCGTCAGGACCGGACATCCCGGAGCCCCAGTGCTCCTCCTCCTCCTTCACGTATCCCATCACGTCCTCGTAGCTCGGCGAGGCGGCGTACTGCTCGCACAGCGACCCCTGCAGGCTGGGAGCACACACCGCAGTCACCCGCACGAACAGCGAGCCGTGTTTCAGCTGGTACTTCCTGTTGATGTTGCGGCCCATCGTGGGGATGAGTTTCGCCGTCCCCAGCAGGTCGTCATTCCAGCGGTTGTCCCGGTCCCAAACCTCAAACTTGATTGGTCTGTGAAGGAAATAAAGACACAGAGGTATGACATCATCAAGAGAGCTGCTGACCCTTGAACACTAGCTGGGTTTCCATGGAAACACATCGCAAATTTCATTCGAATTTTTAGAGATTCGGTAAAAGAAAATGTGCCGTTATGTTGTTTCCATCCACAACTGTTATGACAGAGACAGCGACATGATGACAAACAGAGAGGAAAGAGGAAGAGGAAAAACGCAACAGCAGCATCAACTTCCACTCCGGCTACTCCAGCTACTCCGGCTACTCCGGCTACTCCGGCCACGTGGACAGAAACACTGAGTTTCACCGGATGCTGCCGCCGTCACTCCTCCGGCGCAGAGGACGACTGTCGCCGGAGTGATGTTTAAGTTACGTGTGTTCTAATTCTCATCCTTGATTCACTAAATCTTTTTCCATTGCACTTATTTGCATTCACCCTTCGTCGATACGCCAACTTTTTCACCCCCCTCAAGTGTAAAGACTTTTTTGTGATATTTTAAAATCAAAATGTGCATAAAACAAGTAGATGGAATCTCAGCTGGTGTCTGATCCTCCACTTTTCACGTTCTCTTTCTTATTCAGAGTCACATGTTCAGATGAATACCACTCTCATGTCTGGTTAGCTTAGCATAAAGACTGGAAACAGGGAAAAAAACAGGCCTGGTTCTGTCCAAAATCAACAGAATTCAACAACACAGAAAAAAATCCACAGATTTACTCCACGTCGTCACACTCGTGCTCATTGGACCGTCGTCAGAACGGTAACATGTGGTCTAAACAGACTATTTATCTGAGATCATTTGAAGCCCAATTATCAGATGTTCACTTACGTTCTGTGCCGCAGGTTGACGGTTTCGAGGCGAATGAGGTAGTTCCAGGAGGGGAAGTTGTTGTTCCAGATCACCGGCGTCGTGGCTCCTTGACTGCCGTAGAAAACCTTGACGTATCCGTCCGTCTTGCTGAAATAGTCTCCCCACAGCCCCTCAGCTCGGACCACCGTCACGTTCATGCGGGCCACGCCGGGCTCTCCGGGGCAGCAGTTGGAGTTGACCATGCGGTGTCCTTTGCACTGACAGGCACAGTTCTGGTTCCGGTTGCCGATCTTGCAGCTGGCCGGACAGCGGAGCGGCTTGGCACTTTTACGGATGTAGTCACTGATGGCTTCACGTAGGCTGGACTGCAGAACAGGGTTGTCTGGAACCTACAGGAAGCAAAGAGTTTATCTTAAATGAGCAATGTGGATTTTAAAGTTTCTGTGCGTCTGCAAGCTTCTAATCCAGAACCAGACGATGTTTTCCCACTTTCAAGTTCAGTCGACATAGTTATGAGTTATTATAGAGAGTACAGAAATCCTGCTGCTGGTTTTAAGTTTCACTAAACTGGAAACTGATGCCAGCAGATTTTATGTGGCTGTGGCTAGTTGGCTAATTAAAGGGATAGTTCACCCAAAATGGACATTTCGTGCATTTTTACTCACCACTATGTCGATGAAAGCTCGGTGACATTTTCTAATCCACACAGCCCCAAAGTGTTGACTGAACACTCAGCAGTCCAGTTTGACTTGAAATGGCAAATGTTAATGTCTTGTTTTTAGCTGAAATATCCACTGTAACCTCTGAGGAGCCGCATTCATGTTAGCACGAATGTTCAAAAGGTGATTTTTGGTGAACTATCTCTTTAAGGTTGATGGAAAAGATTAAGAGCTTAAATATGAACAGTGGCCGGAGGAGGTGAATTCAAACTTTGGATCATCCTGAAAATAGTTTGAATATTCCACCTGAGGCTTTCTTTTTAAAAAGTAATGGGTGTGATAAATGCATCTTGAGACGAAGCTTCATCACTAGTCTCTGCTTTTTAAATTTTAATTATCTGCAAAGTGACTAAACGAAACAAATGATGTTAGGAGCAAAAAAATTGAAATTTGTTTCTCACCAGCAGGTGCAGAGGGCTGATCTGGTAGGACACCACACCTGGGACCGTCTTCAGGGATTTGAGCCACTTCTTGTAACCAGCAACACCGCTGGGGTTGAACAGGATGTCCCCCACATCCCCGTCCCCTCCCAGGACCTCGGTGGTCCGGTCATTGAAGGCTTGGCTGAAGGTTGCTCCTGATTTCAGACTCTTGCCTTTGTTTTTGCAGAACTGTGCAGCTGCACTGACTGAGATGCCCTTTATGGTCGCTGAGGCCTCAGTAGATAGGCAGGTGCTGACCGCGTTGACGGACAACTTGTTCATGGACGCCTCGCAGGTCCGGATAGCAGTGATGGAGTGAACTCGACCTCCGAGGTGAACCCTGCGGATGAAGTGGGTCCCGTAAACGGAGATGAACTGCTGGAAAGCTGAAGTGTTCTTGTGATGGAAGGTGGAGGGAAGGTTCTTCAGGGAAACCTCAAACTCCTTACTCAGTGGAGGGCGGGAGTGAAGACGGAAGCTGTGGGTAAAGAAGGAGAACTTCATTCCTTTTCCTTGAAAGTTCTCCACAGATTTAACACCGTAACTAAGGTTCGTACTCACGTGTAGTATTTGCATTTTAAGTCGTGGGTAGTGAAGGAGAACTTGTCTTTCCTGCTGCGACTCTCTGCGAACTTTGATGAGGTGGAGTGTGATCCTCCGACTGCAAACCCCCCAAGACCAGCAACACTGAGGCCCACCTGAGTCACATGACCACAGGCACAGTGAACAGCATGAGACATCGTCTATGACTTCAGCATCTGCATGTTACTCTGTGATCATGTGGTGCTAAAAAATGTTGTGATTCCAAACACAGACTTGATTTTTCTCTCACAGATTCAGATCTTAATTTCACCCAAACTGAATCATTACAAAAACCTCCCACCTTCCAGCTGGCTCCGAGGGACGAACTCGTCTCTTTCATGACTGACTGGCTGGACTCAAAGATCTTACTGCTCAGGCTGCGCCGGCACCGCACCTAAGGCCAGAGAGGATGCTGGGTAATTCTGCCCACTGTAACGTGGCTGTGTGGGACCTCATTTCAAATGATGTTTCAGATGTCTCGGACTACAGAGATTTACCACCAACTTCTTCTGTGGCTTCACTAAGACGATGGTTTGAAGCCAAAACAGGTAAAATATTTACCAAAAAATAAAAAAAGATCAGAGAAAAGTCCAGAAACTGAAGATTCTGTGACTTTCTTTTCCTTCTCTCTTAATCATCTGACGACCCCTCAGATTGATCTGCTGACCCTTTGGAGGGGCCGGACAAGTACGTGATGCACCATGGGACTAAACCAGCTGGTTAACAGGTAACTAGTTCTTCTGTTCTTTTACTTAATTTTTGAAATTTAATTGATTAGATCTTGACGGTGGTTTTGTTACAACAATCTCTCCAAACCTTCTGTCTTTTAATAACATTGATTGATGGTTTTCAGTCATTGATGTGTTTTACTGACCTTGATCCTCCAGTCCAGGACCGACACCGGGAGTTTCTGGGTCTGTTTGAGGAGGAACATCATCAGTATGATCATCTTATCATCAGTGTGCAGAACGTTCAGTAAAGACTGGAACATAACCAACAAACTCAGTCTTTCAAAATTAGCTTCAAACTCTAAATGTTAGTTTCTTCCCCTCCGTAAACAGTCGTGACCTGGTTGAGGAGGTGGTTGCGGCAGATGGTGCAGTTCCCCTGAGCGCCTCCAACCATGAAGTTCTTGACGTCGACCACGCTGGCTCCGCTGGTCTTCATCTTCACCACATCGAAACCCTCACCAGCCAGGTTGTGACCCGGAACGAACGGGGCCTGCTGACACTCAGTGAAGGAGCCGATCTGGCAACCGAGACACCGAGGGAGGAAGAGGAGGAGGAGGAGGAGGAGAGAGGAAGAGGAGAGCATCGTACGACTGAAAGGAAAGAGGTGAAAGAGGAGAGACACACTGTCAGAATTATTAGAAACAAAGAGAGAGGAAGCAGACGAATCTGCGTTTAATTCAGACCGTTTTAAAGCACAAAATGTAATTTCCGTATTTTCCGTCTCTCTATTAAAACATAAAACAAAAGATGGTGTAATCTGATTACATCTTGAAGCAGCGTGGGTTCATGGGATTTGTTTGTTTCCTTGTTAAACGGCCTCCGTTTGCAGACGTAAATCAGTGTGACGGACAGACGAGGTAATAAATAAATTTGATTCACGTTACGTTTCATCCCGTTTCCCGACTTACGTCCTCTTTCTGAACTCCGGAAGTTACGGACAGGAGACAAAAAGAAACATTATCGTAAAGAAAACGGCAGGTTCCTGTTTTTTCTCATATTTTACAGAAGCTTCAGGCAGCCAAACTAGACATGATATCAAATATAATTTTTTTAACGTTTTCGTTTTATTTTTTACTTTTATTTCCGTTGTTAGAGGTTTTTTTTTTTTAAGCTGAACAACTTTGTAAAAATATTGATTTATTTTTCTAACATATTATTTTGGCTTTTTAAGCAGAAATTATGAGATGGTAACCTTAACATTCACATTTTGACTTTTTTCTTTAATTGTTTTTTTTGCTGCCATTACCTTTCAATTAACCTTTAATTAACTAATTAATGAACATTTCAGCGTTTCATTGTGTTGATGGGCATCTATAAAGTAAAATGAGGCTCTTGCTTACAAATTGTCTGAACATTGAATTAAACTTTTTTAATCAAAATTCTGGATTTAAATGTTTCAGTCTCCTTCAGTGTTTCATATTTAACATCTTATGACCGGAGAGGTTTTGTGAAGTCGACTCGCTCGACTGAAGCAGAAATAAAGTCACTGATTCGTTAAATGAAAAAAAGTTATATATATAAAAGAAAAAAGTTTACATAAATGTTCCGTGTTTTGTTCTCTTTCACTTTCAGTCATTTCTCAAACAACATTCACGTTTAATTCCCACATTTTAAAGTAAACATGTTTTACCTTCATATAGTCAAAGCTGCTGCTGATGGCGATGAAGAGCGGCTC
>JAPZDV010000009.1:437019-450188 GCA_029814665.1 Acanthurus lineatus
CTCCTCTTTTGTTCTTTTCTCTCTTTTCTTTTATTTCAATAAACTTTTACTTTTCCTTCTTTCTCCCACCTTTCTTTTCAACTTCTCACTTTCTCCATTTTATCACCTCTTCCTCTCTTTCCTTCCTTCCTTCCTCCCTTCCCTCCTACCTTCCTTCCCTCCTTCCTGTCTTCCTTCCTTCCTTCCCTCCTTCCTCTCTTCCCTCCTTCCTCTCTTCCTTCCTTCCTTCTTTCCTTCCTTCCTTCCTTCTCTCCTTCTTTCTTTCCTTCCCTCCTTCCTGTCTTCCTTCCTTCCCTCCTCTCTTCCTTCCTTCCCTCCTCTCTTCCTTCCTTCCTTCCCTGCCTCCTTCCTTCCTTCCCTCCTCTCTTCCCTCTGTCCTCCCCCCCTCCCTCCTCAGACCCGGAGCATCCCCCCTTCCTCTCCGTCTCTCAGGACTGGGTTCCCATCCTGGACAAAGTCTTTGGTCAGAAGTGGTGCAGTGAGATAAAGGAGCTGGAGGCGGGGGGAGGTGGTGGGCGGAGTCTGGGTGAGGGAGGGGCACAGCAGGTGCAGACAGTCTCCGCCCCCTCTCTGACCCTGGAGCCCTCCCCCTCCTCCCCCCAGCAGGATCCCCGCTGGATCCCTCTGGAGGACATGGAGGTGTTTTCACCTGATGAAGAAACCGCAGACACTCAGAGGAACGTGGGGGGAGGAGCCACAACAGGACCCTCACCTGGACCCCCCCTCAGCCCCACAGGTGACCCACAACATTTCTCCTCCTGTTTATTCAGTTTTCATCACCGACAGACGCCTGAAACAGCCGGTGAAACAGCAGAAACATGAAATACAAAACATGTGAGAGATAAAAATTCAGAAAAACACAAATAACAGAAATACGGAAAGTAAAAAATAAAACAAAAATAAAACACAATAATATAAAAACATTTATTATTAAATCACAGAATATAAAAAACCATCAGAGGTTGAAGAAAACAAAAAATTTTATCACTGAAATAATTGAAACAACCCAGAAAAATAACAATCAGATAAAAACAAAAAATAAATAAAATGTTAAAAACAACAAAGAATTTTATTCTGTAGATTTTATTTATAGACTCAAGTTTAAAAGAAACACAAACAGAAAACTGAGAATTAAACTAAAATCATGTGTTATTGTTTATTTACGAACATTGTGACTCTTCATGTCGTCAGTTACAAACAGGAAGTGACCTCACTGTAAACAACAACAATGTAAATAAACTGTATCAGCACCATTTGATCATCACTAACACACACACACACAGTCTGCCCTTTGTCTGTGTCTGTGTGTGTGTGTGTGTGTGTGTGAGTGTGTTAGACTCTTGACTGCCCTCTGATGGACAGTTTGTGTTACTGCAGCTGACTGTTATTGTTCCATTGCTGTATTACTTTAAACACAGTTACTGCAGAACCTTAAAGTGAAAATACAAACTTTACCTTCAGTGGGTGACTTCTGCTTGTAACAGAGTATTTATAGAGTATTTATAACAGAGTAATCATACTCTCACTGCAGTAAAGGATCCGGATACTTGTCCTCTGCAGTCGGTAGCTCCGTTCATCAGTTCTTTGCTTCGTCCTTCAGGATCTTCAGGTCGTCGCTCGTCGGCCTCGATGCTTCATCGTCTCCTGACTCTTCCGTCTCAGCTGCTGGAGGACGACGACGAGAACGCTGCTGCCAGCGAGACGCTGGCCGCTCTGGCACAAGAAGGCCTCGAGCCACCTGCCCGCACCTGTCCGTCGCCCCTGACAACCAGGGAGGAGGAGGAGGAAGAGGAGGAGGAGGAGGAGGAGGGGGAGGACAAAGGGAGGAAGGTGAGGGAGAGCGGCTGGTTTTACACAGAAAGCTGAGCGTCGACTCGTCCCAGCATCAGTTTTTATCTGTGATGTTGTTGTTGTTCTGCTTCTCGTTCATTTGGTCCTTTTGGTGCTTGAGGTTCAGATGATGCTGATTCTTTTGAACGCAGGATTTGTCCTCCTGAGCTCAGTGATCAGGTCTCAGTCTGTTTCCTGTCTGTGTTCCTGCAGAAGAAGAGGCGCCGGGTTTGGTCCGAGTGTGAGGAGTGCGGTCGCAGGTTCAGCCGGATGTCTCTCCTGAAGGCTCATCGTCAGACTCACATCGCCGAGAACACCGCCGCCGACACGTCGTCCCCCTCGTCTCCACCCAGCAGCACCGCCTTGGCGCTTCGCTGTTCAGAGTGTGGGAAGAGGTTCTCCTCGGCGACCCGCCTCCACAGCCACATCCGGACCCAGCACTGAGCCGGTCCTGAGGTCTGATCGCCGGTTCTGGATCCGGTTCCAGGTCGGCAAAACACCCGATTCATCAAGCTAACGAATCTCTTAGTGAATCTGTTACCACATTTCCCTGATGTTAATTTCCTCTGAAACCCGGCTGAGCCCTGAAAACCTGCTGTTCTTCAGCTCTGACAACGAGCGACGCTTCCAACACGAACCCGAACGCATCAAAGCCAAAGTTAGAACAAAGAGATTCAGCAACGTAATTCAAACCTGAGAACATGGTGGATTTTTGAGTTTTAATCTGTTCAAAAATAATAACTAATCTCTTTTCTCTTGAAATTTGACTATGAAGTAGCTTTTTTTTAGTTAAGAATATTTAATATTTTGTTAAGTACTTAAAATTTAAAGTTTTCAGGGGCTTTAAATTATTTTGAGTTTAATTATGAAAAATATCAAAAGCTGAAATTAAATGGATTTGATAAGGGATTCAAAATGAATTCAAATGTACAAAATACTGTTGAATCCAAGATGGACCAGAATGTCCTTCAGAGGGGATCTGGATCAGGAACTAAGGACGGAAAACTACAGGATCTGATCAGGATCCGATCGAGGATCGAATGGAGATAAAACTGAAGAAAGGAACAGAAGCACTTGACGAGGCCTCAGTTAAGACGTGACGAAGGGAAACGAACTTCCTCCTCCTGCTGTACATCCACCTTCTCTTCTTCTACTCCTGTAAAATATCTAAAAAGCTCCTAATCAACAGGAAACCGGCTCCAGCTGCTGCAGGTGAGTTTCTGTTCCGGCAGGTGAATTTTTTTGCAATAAGCTCGTCACCGCCTCAGCAGTCAGTCGGACGGTCGGAGTTCTGTTTCCTGTTTCCTGTTTCCTGTTTTTCGTGGATCTGTACAACGTGGACGGTCACAAACACAACATGAAGTGACCTTTGATTTTTTTACATGTTTGTTTTTTAAGTGCTCTTTATTGTTTTTTCTCAACAAAAAGACTCCGAGTTTTTCTCTTTTTTAAAGTTTTGGATTATCGTCAGGTGCATTTTTGTCGTCATATTAGATTTTTCGACGATCTTGGAGAATTCTTGTGTCGCTGTACATAAAAACAAAATAAGGAAGAAAAAAACTTCATCAGTGGCACTGATTGTTTTTGACTCGTTGAATGTGAATCTCAGCAGTTTTTATCCTTTTTATGTTTTGATGGACAGTTTTTACTTTGTAGACAGAACTGATGATGAAGAAACGGGAGGAAAGAGAGAGAAAGGTTTTCAAATCTCTGATGGTTTACTCCTCTGCTTCCTTCTTTCTTTACGTACATCCTTCATTTCTTCATCTCCTCCTCATTTCTCGGTTCTGTTCGGTAACCTCATGTTAACACACAGATACCTCCTAACGAACAGACACGAGCGTTTTCTGACGGTTATTTTTCAACTGTTTTCTAAATAATCCAACATATGGAAGCCCATTGCTGCCAGGAAAAGACACATAAAAGATGGAAAAATAAAGTGCAGAAGAGCAAAAAGCAAAGATGTTTTCTCCTAAAAAAAAAAAAAAGCAAAAGTTGAACTGACTTTATTATCATTTAAATTAATTTGATCTGTATAAAAACAGAATTTTGCTGGTAAAAGAACAGATGAAATGCAAGAATTGTAAATGAAAATTATGCGACACTAAATTAAAATTTTAAGTTTTTCGGGAGAAAAAAGTTTCAAAGTAAAACTTTTCTGAGCATCATTTAACTGTGAGATCTACATCTTTAAACTATGATGTGAATTTTTGGAACTTCAAAAAGTAAAAAAAATAATTGTGAACGGTTTTGATTCTATTATCCCTAATTTTGCATTTGATAAAAATGGGCTTCCATATATCTACCAGATAAAAAATTTGATTTTGTGTCTTGAATAATGACAAAAGTCCTTAAATGGACGATTTCGGTTCTTCGGTTTGATCAAAAACTCAACACAGAGCAGACATAAGCAGAAATGGAAATGTTGTAATTTTTCTGATGACTTTTCAAGTAATTAACTAAAACTTTCTAATTCTCTTTTTAATACACTGAAGATTCATTTGATGCAGCAGCAGTTAGAGCCTGTTATTAAATGTTTCTGCTGATCTGAAAGTCTGGACTTGATCTAAAACCGTCCAATAAAAAAATGACCAAAAAAACTGTTAAAAACTGTTAAAAACGCCGGAACCTGACATCGGCACTATTTATAATTTTGAAAGAGACCAGAAAAGAAAGTGACTGGATACCGTTAGGATTTTGTGGATTGGTACCAAACAGGTGCCTGGCTAAAGCTTGATTTTGCAGGGAAAATGTGGGTTCCTGAACGCCACACGCTGGATCAAATAGAAACTCGGTCAAACAGGAAGTCCTGTTAACTTTTCTCAGTGCACATGAACATGTGGCTCACTGTATGATTCTCTTTTCATTTTTACACAAATCCAAAATCTACCATGCTGTATGTATGAAAGCCTATTCCTGCCAAAACACAAATAGATTTTAAAATCAATAATCATTGATAAATTATCACGTCACAATTCTTGTCTTCTAAACATAATAGTTTTTTAGACTATCTGATTGAATTGTAAAATTAACTCATTTGTTTAAAATCATAACATGAATAAAATAACTTATTCCCCCAGAAATACAAAGTCGTACTTTAAATAAAAATTCAAGCAAGGATTATTTTTTAAACTCTAATCTTGTAATCCAGTTAAGCATGTTTGAAGGAAGTCACAGATGAAATTCAACACGACATTACCTCATTTGTCAGTTCAAGAACAAAACTGAAATTCAGTCGGTCCATACTGAGAACGCAAAAGATTCGGACTTTCGTAAACTCACTCATAATAACATAAGAACAACAAATCAAAAAACCTTCAGCCACCTGATTCATGTTCGTTCAGTTCTGAATCATTCCTACATTTCCATCTGTTCGTACTCAGATTCTCTGAAGTACAACAACAACACAACGACACTGGCTTCATCTTCCGTAGCATCCGTACAGCAGGATGAGATGGAGGAATGGATGGTGGGAATAGGGGGATCAGAGAAAGGATAAATATATCATTGATGTATCCTGATTACTTTCATGTATTGATGTTGTTTCTGCTCCGCGATGCTTCAGCATGAACAATCAGCTGTTTCCATCGTTTTTATGCTTTGTAAATATGCAAACGGAAACTTTTTCTAGTGAGACGGTGACTCTGTTTTTACTTGTTTGAACAAAAGATTTAAGCAATATGAAGCCAAACTTCTGCTGAGCGACCAGAGTTTGACTTGTAGAAGGGAGCCGGTTCCCAGCGGCTGGCAAACAAACATTAGCAAGCAAACAAACAAAAACAAGATGATGTTTAGCAAAAATCTGACCGCCATTGATAAAAATCAGGAGAGAAAAACTTGAGGTTGGTTTGATTTTGGTGGATCATGAGCCGAGTCTCTGTCAGGTAAAAATCACACTTTGATTTGATAACTTGATCATGATGATTAATAATTTACTGTTTAATTTTTCTGTCTTTGCTCTAAAAATCGCCTAAATAACTAAAGCTTGTCTGCTTCATTAACATCTGAGTTACTCAACCGCTTTTCTGCAAATGCCGAGTGTCTACGTTTATCTGATCTGTTGCAATTTGAGCCTCGACACGTTCATATAAGGTGCTGCTAGAAAGTTCATTAGAATTTCTGCATGAAAGTGTCGTCAGATCTGCATGAAACTTCTTAAAGTAGATAAAGAGGATTCAGTTACACAAACAATGCAAAAAAAACTGTACAGAGTAATGAATTTTTAAGCAGAATTATTTAACATTAAATATGTTTGTTGGAAAAAGTGTGCAGACCTCCAGGTTTATTAGTTCATTTAAAGCGGGGACTGCAGTCAGTTGGTTCAAGCCATTTTGGAAGAAAAGAAACTTGAGTCTTTACTATCAAAGTCTGGTCTTCACCTCGCAGCTGTAAACGTGCCGCGCTGAGGTCAGAAAAACAGTCGTTGGTTGTTACCAGGCTGGAAAACATCAGAAAATCATAACTTAAGAGTTTGGACTTCAGTGGTCTCAGTGTTCAAATGAAGGAAAGTAAACAACATCGAGTGTTTTTTCCCGACAAAATCACTCTGAGAACTGGGCATGTGACTGAAGAAGCAAAGGGTAACACTTCAGGATCTACAGGCCAAATGTCTGTTTTCATAACTGGTGTGTATGACAGGAATTTGGATGGATCAGTCCAAAATAGAACTTAATGGTTTAAATAAGAAAAGCTGCATTTGCGTTTGCCCACCTGACTTTCCATTCAGAGAATTTTGACAAGAAATAAAATTACTTGAAACCGTAAACGTTGGTTTCAACCTGGAACCAAAAGAAGTGGCAGGTTTTCGTCGACCTGAACTGCAAACCAAAGTGTTGCTTGAACACTGTGCTTGTGCTAACGTCCGCTGATGACTCGTCCTTGATTACAATGATTTCGCATAAAATCAGTGGAAGAGTTGGCTGGTTAGTTATTTGGTACCAAGGATCCAATACTTCTGAACATTTCTGGATGAGTTTCTGCTCAAGTGGGGGGGTCAAACCAGGTACTGAAGGCACTGGTTCACATACTTTTTCCAACAAAGATTAAAAAAAATCATAATTTTATAAAAATCAGAATGGGGGAAATGTTTTATTTTATATTTGGTAAATTTTGTGTATTTTTAGGATTAGATCTGATGAAATGTAGAAAATTCTCAAAGGTTCGTAGATTTTCTAGCAGCACTGCACCTCATTGTTACTGAGAGACATTTCAAGTGTTTTAATTTCCACAAAAAACCTCATTACCTCAGTAGATGTACAGCATTGTTGTTTGACTACAATAATGTGTACATTGTTTTGTTCTGTTACATTTTGAATGCGTCTCAGCTTTTCAAAACAGTTTGATGCTGTCGGATAAAAAACACAAAACTGCAAAGCACGAACTTTCCGGGTTTGAAAAAGGAGTCCCTCAAGGTTACATAGCTTCATTAATGAAAAAAAATATTGTTTCACAACTTGACAGTTAGTTTAAACAGGTTTATAAGAACCCAACAGGATGATATTTGGAAGCTCATTCCTGCAAAGATGAGGAATAACTGAGAAAAATTCTTTTTTAGATTTAACACAGAAAATTAAGATTAAAAAAAGTCAATTGTTAATTAAAAAAGTTAAAATCACAACATGAAATTTGCACAAAAACTTTTACATGAACGATGTAAAAAACAGGTCATTTCCAGAAGTTCTGCTGAGGCACGAAAATAGTTTTCAATTCCAAGACTGTAGTTATGTGATTTTTACATGACAGCAGCAGCTCCGTGCACTGTAAACAGACTATTCTCACTGTTTCTGCAGAGGAAAACCTTGTATCTCCAAATATCATATATATAATACTGTTGCTGTCTGACATGAACACTGCACTGAACCAGATGTTTAAGGGTGACAAACATCTGCAGCACACAGAACAGAAAGATGAAGCTTCGATACAGAGGTGATACGAGGTTTTCTCCTGACAGCAGCAGCATCATGTTACCTGCAGACCGATCAATACTCCTCCCGTCTCTGTTTACGAAGCCATAAATGAGAGAAATGTTTCTGGTTGAAAGTCTTGGAAAAGGGAGAATAAAAATGTTCATAAAAATGAATATAAGAGGCAAATGTAATATTTATAGTGTCTTGTGGGGGTGCAGTGAATTGATTCCTATTTAATTTAAAACAGACATTTACCAATAATTAAGACTCCGTATCTCGCCATTACCAGAAGATCTTGTGATTAAAGAGCATGAAAGTAAAAAGTAATGAATAAAATTTAACAAAATCTTGTGACAAAGATATGGGGGGTAAACTGATGTTAAGCATGTCTGATATAAGAACCACAAGACAGAAAAACTCTTATGATCACAGCATCCTTTAATCACAATGAGATCTTTGTTGGTTGATCTGCAGGACACTCAAAAAAATATCAAAACTTAATTTTTCATAATTATTTAAGAGTGTCTCTGATCTTATTTGCCCTCCTTTAGTAAATGCACTGAAGTGAGAATCTTTACAGTCTGTGTTCTTTAAGTAATGCTGTAATTTTTTCTACCTGATCCATTTCTCTCCACGTTTTTTCGGGGAGGCTTTAGAAGTCAGTTCTTGGTTGTAACTCGTCATACGTCACATTAAAGCACTGAGACGCATTCAGACAGCATTCACTTGTACATATCAGAGCACATCTCGACTCCTGGGATTTTTTTAGTGTTTGTTGGCAGTTTTCTGAAAAGTGGTTGTGTGGTTCCCATGTGGAGAGAAGACAATGTTGTTTCAGTTTGGTCTCCTGGTTAAAACGGCAGGCTGCAAAGGAGTGAAAAGACTGAAAGAAGGGAATCAACTCTACGGTAAAGCTAAAAGGATTTAGCAGAAGAGTTTCACTGGGAGCCCAGAGGAGCCTCCATCTTTAGACAATATAATCCTAAAGGTTCTTTTTTTTAACCTTTAAAAACCTTCATGGTCAGTTTCTCAAAGTAGAGCTGAACTTTATACAAAACTTAATGTAGGGGTTCCTCAGGGAACGATCCGAGGTCCTCTTATTGTTTGATGCAAACATGGGAATGAGGGGATGAAAGGGATGTTTTAGTGCTTTTAGTTTATTATTTTCATTGTAAAATGTTTTGAGCAGACTGTAGGTTTGTAATGACAGGGAAACGCGTTCCACTTGATGTTCAATCATGGAGTTTTTTTACACTTTTATTTTAAATATATTTCTACTCCCTGTATAATCTCAATTAACTGACGTGCTCTTGTTTGTCAAAGAAAGTTCATCTCAGTGTTTGGATTTGATGCAATACTTTTGATAATGTGCCCTTTTTTTGTAATTAAGCAGTCTAATTAAACCAAATCCAAGAGTTTCCTATTTAAAAATATGATTGAAAAAGTGCTGGAGTTGAGCAATGGAGAGAAAAGGGACAGTTCAACCTTCAGACAGCAAAGTCAAAAATGTGAAAATAAACTCAAAATTGATGTGATCATTGACATTATGTGACCAATGCCAGTTTTGAGTGAATTATTGCTGTCTTTAGACATCTTAAATCAGTGAAATAGATCATTTTTTCACTGTTCTGTTTGGCTGTTTTACCTTGTGCCCCGTGTTGATCACAGCAGCACCGTCTGAATGTCATTTACGCCAAGTTACAACTGTCTGCCATGATATTATGAGGATGAAGGCGATGGTGATGGTGTTTTTTTATTACCTGTTTTATTCTACGAGACTGGGTACTTTTTAATGTTAAAATTCAAACAAAACCAATAAATGTTCACAACTACCACCTCGGCCTGACGAGTCTTTTTTTTTTTCACTCTATGAAAGTGAAAATTCAAACACAACAGCAGAGTCTGAACATCAGAAATCTGTTTCCAGGATCCTCTTTGGCACTGATCAGCTTCTCCAGCCTTCGTCTGTTTGATTATCATTCACTTTGAGGTTTGCCCCAGCAGATGTCCTTCACTGGCCCCCCATATCAGACCTGGCACTGGCTTCCCACAGCCGAGTCCTTCCTGATGCCCCCCTGCTCATTGATCCAGGCTGGAAGCTGGCGATGAGGTTCAGCGACACGCTCGAGGACGGACTGAAGGTCGGGATCAGTCGCCGTCTCTGATCGAATGACGGCCGCCTCCTCCTGTTCCCCGACACAAAGGTCAACAGGGTTTTCTGTCATTTTTCAGCTGACTTTTGGAAAATTAAAGGACCTGAACTCAAGCAAACAAAATGTTAGGACGCTTAGACGATTTGTCAGACAAGATAATGTAACAAAGGAAGACTGTAATGATTTTTAAATGGTTACTGTGATCACCGCAGAGGGTAAAAACTAACAATAGGCTGTAAACGAACCAACCTGCACCGCGGTCACATGACGTCAGTGTCACCGCTGAGCTTCCTGCTGCACTGAACATTATATATATATTATATTGCATTATAACTGGACGAGGCTGGAAAGCCTGAAAGAGCACAAACACAACGTTTACAGTCAGAGGAGACAGTTTATTAGTTTCTGTTTTAGGATATTTACTGTAACACACCAGGAAGTTACACGAAATAAAATAAAAAATAAGCACAACACATACGACTCTGTGTGACTTTAACTGAACACTGTACTTTAATTTGGGAAAATATTAACAGAAATCAGGATTCTGATTCTAAAATTATGATTCTGGAAGATATGAGTAAATAAAATTTTAAATTATAATTAAATCAAATTTAAATAAAGTTACTTTGTAATGTCAGTAACTTTATGCTCTAACTTAAAAAAAAATCCTCTTGCAAAGTGTTCAGATATTTTATCAACATTCAGAGCTGCGAGTCACGTGTTTGAGTCAGATTCCGTCAAAGTTGTTTTCTGAGCTGATCGATCGTTTGATTCGTGATATTCGGATCAATAAATGTGATTTAATGCTCGTTAATGAGCGCGTTAATTGGCCCGCGCGGATGTGCCGTTTGTCACTTGACCGCGTTGACCCGCATCAGCGGGGCGCGTGCTGCTCGCTCGTTCATTCATTCATCAGAATCCGCCGGGCGCGTGGAGCTCCGACAACGTGAGCGCGAGGAGGTGATGATGATGATGATGATGATTCCGTAACAATGTGCCGCGCGCGTGCCCGCTCGCGCAACTGAAGTGAACTGGTGCCGCGCGCGACACCGAAACAAACTGTACCTGCCCGCTACAGTAACGTTACTCCCGTTGCCGTAGTTACCTACATACCCGCCTGAACGGGTGTGTGCACGCGCCCCGGCGAGCAGGACGGAAGGAGAATAACGAAGGTGGAGAGAAGCGAGAAAGGAAGTAGGGAGGAAAGGAAGGTACGAAGGAGGGAAGGAAGGAGGGAGCGGAATTAGTCAGTGATAGAGGGGAGGAGAGGAGGAGAGGCGGCGGGTTGTTCTGCCGAGGTGGACGTGGCGGGTCCGGCGGAGCTACAAGTGACGGGCAGCGGAGCCGAGCCGAGCCGAGGCGGACAGCCTGCCATGAACCGGACCACCCGCAGGTAACGTACCGCTCTCCCCGCCGTTCTTAGCCGCCCGTCGGGCTTCGGTGTGCTGCTCTCCGCGCTCGCAGCTCGCCGCCGCTCCGCTCGGTTTCCTGCTTCTTTTTAAGTGGTTGCTCTGCTTTCTGACAGATAATGACCGAGCGGCGGCGGCGGCGGCGGCGGCGGACGCGTCTCACGCTGTGACACAGTTGGTGTCTTTTGTGCGGCCGCTGTCAGCCGCTCCCCGCGGCGCCCGGCCAGCCTGCTAAATGCAAAATGGGCCCGACACGGCGGAGGGGGCGAAGCTGCCGCCGCTGCCCCCGCTGCCTGCCTCTCCGCCCCGCTTCACTCTCACTTTCTCCCCCATGCTAACATCGGCTAGCCTCGCTAGTTAGCTTAGCGGGCTGCAAACGACGTTAGTGTGATAAACAAGATGGCCACTGGCTAGCTGTGCTAGCTAGCTAGACATGGCATCTTGCCCTGTCTTTGTATGCCAGAAAAGCGGGTTTAAACACATTTGCCCCCCCTGTCATGTGCACTTTTCACTCCGAGCGCGAGAGCCTCCGGAGCCCGGAGTTAGTGCGCGGAAACCGGAGGATGTCGTGTTATTGTGCGGCGGACAGAAACATCCTGAGAAAAAAATCACCGCCAGATTCTTGAAGTCAGTCAGTCAGCTCGTGCGGAGGCTGCGTGGCGAGTTGAAAAGGCTACCTGCGTGTTTGCAGGGCAGGTGATCACACCGCAGCCCCCGCACATCTGCACGGCCGCGGGCTGCAGCAGGACCCGGTAACTTCGGACTCTTTTTCGGGGAGAAAGTGCGGACTTGTACTTTGGCGTTACCGGTTGCCAGCGCTGATACCAGCCAGCCTGCAAACTTTTCTGTGTGTGTGTGTGTGTGTGTGTGTGTGTGTGCGCGCGCGCTGAGGCTCGCGCGGTGGCCGCTGCGGGGCTGCTGGTCGGTATTCGTGTCCGGTGTCCGGTGCACATGGACAGCAGGACGGCAGCTGGGGGTCAGTTTGTTAGAAAAGATCAGGAGTCCCTGAAACTCGACTGAAACAAAGAAGTTGGCTTCCTCCCTCTGCTGGACTGAACCCGCAGCTCACGCAGGTTTCTGAGGCCGCAGTCAGCTGTTCACGGACGTTTCATGATGCGGGGCGACTCTGACACACAGACAGTAAACTCAGTTTGCTTTAGAGTTTCTGAAGTTTAACAGAAACGAGCTGTTTCTTCTCTCACAGGGACATCAGGGATCAAACGTGTATTTACCTGATAACCTTTCTCATGACTGAGCCGGTCTGCATCTGCTGCTCTCAGGTGTGCAAACTGACCTAAAGGACTTTAAATGGACTTCAGACAGATCAGGTGTGTCGATGAAACCTGTGTGAAAACGTTTGGACAGATTCAAAGCGAGTGAGGTGTTTTTCCATCAGCTGCTCGAAGCAAACGAACTAAAAGCCACAAACACAAAGGAAACGTTTCGCCGTCAGGCTGATAAACGTCTCCTCTCTGAGTGTTTTTATCTGTTTTTAGCTCATAAATGTGTCAGAAAAGGAACTGAACAACAAAATGAAAGTGATGATCACAATTATTTGGACAAGTTTTAACAAATAATGTTTAAAAACTTCACAAAGGTGTAAATTAACCTTAAACTGACCCTGAAACTGATCAGCATTTTAAACCTCGACATGTTTAATCTTTGTTGGTGTTTCTGCAGCTTTCAGTCCAAAGTTGGTGGAAATCTCTCAGCATGTTTTAGTCTCAGCACTCACAGCTTCTGATCTTTATACTAAAATGTTTGAAAAGAAAAGAAACTGAAGTTTTTTTGTCTCAGATTGATCCAGACCCTGGTCTTGCACCCCCCCCCCCGCACGGCCGGCGGGTGCCAGGCAGGGGGGGGGGGGGGGG
>JAPZDV010000009.1:462919-476817 GCA_029814665.1 Acanthurus lineatus
TTTTCCTTTTGTCGAGCTTCTTTTTTCAACTTAAATTACATGAAAATCTGTGAATGTTGGTGTTTTTGCTCTAAAAACTTAACTGATGAACTCATTGTCGTACTGTTGCCTTCAGTCTGCAGAGTGTTTGATTATTTCTGCAGTTTCACGATGAAAAACAGTCTCAAACTCCTGAAACACCTCCGACTCTGCGACGCCTCACCTGGATCACTTTCACACAGGTGTGGTCGACCTGTTTTCATCCAGCGACTCGCTCACATTACAGAACTTCTTCCATAAAAGTTCAGCTGCGTCTCGTCGTTTGATGTTAGTTATCGAAACTCAAAGTGACTGAAAAAAACATTTAATTATCTGTTTTTATAAAAACTCGATCTGTTTTTACAGGAAAGAAGAAAATCTCAGTTCTGCTTCTGTCATTTCCTCCTGTTTCACATTTTTTTGGTGGTTGTGTTTCATCATCACACATTAATAATCTCTTATTTTGTGATTTTAAAGCTTTTTGTTTCTGTGGAAGTTGAGAGCCGCCGTCTTTCAGATCAGAACTTCATCTCCATCATTTGTTTAGTTATGAGGGAAAAAAAAGTCTGTCATCTCGTGACTTTTCACTCAATAATCTCTAACATTTGTTTTCTTTGATTTTTTTCTTCTGTCTTTCTGTTATTTTTTGTTTGTTTTTAACAAACGTGTGCAGGGTCCCTGAACCTCATTTCCCATGCTGCCCCTCTTCCTCACCTTGTCCTGCAGCTCTGCGATGGTGACGAAGAAGGCGCTGTAGTCTCTGGTGGTGGGGCCGACTTTGCTCTCCACGAACTCTCGGATCTTCAGCTCCAGCTCGGCGTTGGCCTTCTCCAGCGCTGCCACCTTGGCCAGGTAGGAGGCCAGGCGGTCGTTCAGGTTCTGCATGGTGAACTTCTCGTTGCCGATGAGACTGTCGTCCACCGCCATCCCTCCACCAAAACCTCCACCTGCTCCAAAACCTCCGCCTGCTCCACCACCATAACCTCCACCTGCTCCACCTCCTCCACGGCTGTAGCCGAAGCTACTGCTTCCGCCAGCGGAGTAGCCACCCTGGGAGACCCTCATACCGCCACCCATTCCTGTCACGCTGAATGAGCTATAAGTCTTCCCCACGCCGCCGCCACCGCCAAAGCTGCTGCCTATCATGGATCTCCGTGACATGGTGGCCAACATGATGGAGTCAGATGAGGAGGTGTTTGCTGGTCTGTCTGCTCCGTGGAGGGAGGAGGAGAGGAGAGAAGTGAGGAGCAACAGATCCGTTTGCTTCTTTTAAAGGCTCTCAGGTGGGCTGAGCGGGGGGTGTGGTCGACATACACGCCCCCCAGGTGTGGAAGGTAACTGAGTATCGGTGCAGTACTGTACTCAGGTACAGCCTGTGCTGCAGCGACGGATTATCTGTCACCTTTAACTCTGGTTTGTTTAGCTGTGTTGTTGTTACATGGCTGCATGTCAGAGGCCGACGCCGAGCTCCGTGCTGCTCGTGTGATGACAACACGCGTGTTTTCACAGTCCGCCGCATCATGAAACTGGTCCTGTCACGTTAATTTGATCCATCATCAGCTCCATCCTTCACAGCTTTTACTACGTTACATAACTGCACTTTAAACCGGCTCAAACAATCTGCTGCCTGTTCACATTTCTCACTTTTGTTCCAGTTTGGGGTCGACATGTTTCCGTTACAGCTGAACCTTTAAACTCTTTTTATTCAGTTCAACTGAACCAACGTTCAGTTCTGTTTATTTTTTAATATTTCCTTCACAGAAGAAACAAGACTTCAGATTTTTGATTCATAATGTTTTTGTTTCATGATCTCTGGTAATAAAATGTAATAAAATCAGTGTGTGTCTTTGTCTTGTGTAAGGAACCATGTGAGGACCTTCAGCCTGCAGCAGGTCCCCACACAGTTTCAGGTCAGGACATTAAGGGGACATTTTCCTGCAGAACAAGTACTTTTACTGCTGATGCTTCAACTTTAAGAGTTTAGGTGGAGTGTGTGGAGATTTACAGGTACAGGTAAAGGTAAACCCCCCCTGCCCCCCAGGCAGTGTGATGTAACAGAGCCGTATATCTCGTTCGTGCTGAAGCTGCCATTGTTCTCAGCAGAGCGGCTGAAACGCCTCCTGGCAGCGAGCGCCTACCTGGCTGACAGCATCCTTCCTCAGGTGTCTGCTGTGGGAAAACGCCGCCGGTTGGGTGGAGAGTGTGGTGGTGTTGTTGTGTTGCCATGGTGACCTGCATCGCCGAGGGTCTCCTGTGAGCTGGAATGTGAGTGTGTGTGTGTGTGTGTGTGTGGATGGGGGTGCGTGGAGTGTGAACCTTGTGAACCTTCAGCTCCGCCCTCCGTTCAGACCTTCAGACCGAACTGGTTCCTCCGTTTGAACGTCGGTCTGCACAGAAGCAAAGTATCCGGATACTTCAGCCAAAACCAGAAACTCTGCAGATTCAAAAATACTTCATTACAAGCACACAGTAAAGTAACTCACACAGGAAAGTAACTGAGTACCTCTCAGAGGTGTGGACTCGAGTCAGACTCGACTTGACTAGAAAACATGAGACAAGATGACAGGATTTTATTTTACACGAGTGAATCATTTTATTTTTTTAATAAACAAACCAACGTTAACGCGTCTTTGTGCCGACGCAGCAGCAGCCAATCAGGTTGCAAAATTTATGTTTCTTGTTTGGACAAAAATTGAATCTTTGAGTTTTAAAATGTGTTTTTCAAAAAGCTGCAGACCTGGTAACTCGTCACTGTGACTGATGTTCGATGATTTACCGCCTGGTTTTATTTCAGAGACAAATCGAGTTCACAGCTCTGTCAGAACAGTTTGTGAAAAAACTGAATTCTTGGAGAACTTTTGTTTTTTGTGTTCTGCAGTTTTGAACCTCGCAGAGGAAAAAAACTTTTTTGTGAGTGAAATAAAAAACTGATTTTTAAGTGGAAAATGAGTTAATTTCACCAAATAAACCAGAAAAGCGTCAGTTTGCAGTTTTTCAGGATCAGAAAACCTCAGCAGCTCCATATGGAAGCTTCGTATATACGTGTTTGTGTCGTGTTTTATGAGTTTAATCTGCCACAACTTGAAGCTGTTTGGTTGTATTCATGAGATGAGTGATGGCCTGGGAGAGTGTGAGTCACCCTGAATGTGTAGATGTGTGTGTGTGTGTGTGTGTGTGTGTGAGTGTGTGTGTGTGTGAGTGTGTGAGTGTGTGTGGAGTCTATATGTGCAGAGGTAATGAATGCCTCTCTGTAGCTTTAATCCCCTTCAGCTCGGGGGTGAAAGGATGTGAAAGTGATTGATGGGCAGCTTGCAGCCTGCAGCCAGTTCGCCGCTCGCATGGATGATGTGACTGACGGGGCGCATGTGTCTCTGCATGCAACAGTGCAGCTTTGTGTGTCTCTGCAGCAGCTCCAGGAGGACTGAGATACCTGCAGGTGGTAGCTGATGCCAACTCTGCTCCCCTGCTGCCTCCGACTGTCGGCTCGGCTTTAGTTTGGACTTGATTAAAAACTCTTTCCTCACTTTCGGCGACACGTCAGCAGAAAGAAATTCAGGTTCAGGAGTTCACCAAAGTTGTGTAAGAGGCAAAAATAGATTTGTGGTTTGAGCAGGTGAGAACAGAAACATGTTGTCCAGGATAAAAATGGCTGAGCCGGATTTTAACCCTTTAGGGATGATGTTCAGATGATGTTACCAAACGGCAGGGGGTTTTTTTCACTGTAAATGACCTTTGACCTCTGAGCCTTTGACCTCAGCATCAGGCTGAATCATGCACATAAGTAAAGAGAAACTGAGAACATTCATCTGCCAAGTTAAACATCTGGAGGAAATTTGTTGTGATCAGAGGAAAATGTTGTTGGTGACTTTAACCACGTTGTTGCTCACCAGCAGCTGCAGAGACGGTTTGGTCAACTTCAGTCAGCAGTTGAGGTTCCTGCAGACTGCAGGAGTCCAGGATCGAACCACCATCCTCCACCAGGACTCAGGACTCACGAGTCTCACATTCAGCCTGTCAGCGGCACACTTCCAGTCTGGCTGTCGGCCATCGAGGCTTCGTGGAGCTCGATGCCTTGCTCAGAGGCAGCAGCTGAAGTGATGGAGCTTCAGGCTCTGCTTGGGTGAAACTCAAACCTCCAAACTGCGACCGCACCTCGGCTCCAAACATAACCTGATCTCTGTGAACCATCTGCAGCTCGGCTCCAACGGCGAGGTTTAACTTTTCATTTTTGCTCCGAGTCAGAAGAGAAACCAAACGGTAGCTCATCACAAAACTGAGCTGAGACGGAGGAAGAGTCCTGACAGCAAAGGTCCTGAACCAGACCTGAACCAGACCTGAACCAGACCTGAACCAGACCTGAACCGGACTGACCACTGATGGTCCTCTGACAGGAAACACGTCCCGTCTGAGGTCAAATACAAAGAGCTGAACTCACCACACCCACAGCTGCTGAAACCACAGACCGTCAGAAACATGGCTGCCTGTGAGGTCACCACCTTTGCTCGGATCCGTCTGACTCCTGGATGATCCGAACAGCTGGAGGCGGGTGGAGCACAACTGACCACACAGCAGGTCACACTGTTCGCTTGAAGTTTGCATTTAAATCTCTGCAAAAAGCACCAAAAAAAATCAGTTCAGTGGTTAATATGGAGCCTCAAGTGGCCATTTGAGGAATTGTAGTTTTTGGCTTTGCTGTGTCGGCTTCATTTTTTCAGGTTTCTGTTCAGGAAAAACCTCCAACCTTCTCTGCATCATTGTTCCATGAGGAGGATGTGATGCTGGAAAGGGATGAGACAGTGTTGTAATCAAACTCAGCCTGATGATGTGTTTCGGTGCCGTCAGTTACTTTTTCTTACAAACTGCGAATTCGAGTCAGTCGTACGATGTTTCTGGTTTCCATCTTCTCACAGTCGGTTCCTCGGCCTCCAGGAGAAAATGAGCCGCCGGCGACTGTCACATAAATCATAAAAATGAGGATTTATGATCAGTTTATGGACCGCAGCGTTGCCTGAGGCGGGGGCGGGGCTTAGGATTAACGAGACCATAAACATCAGGTTCACATTCAGCTTTAACTCCTGATGATGAGAGCTGGCCGACCTGCCGAGGGCTCCGACAGCCAATCACAGATCAGCATCACGTCAGACGCCTGGTGGAGATCAGAATGAACCAAAACACGATCACATGATCAATAACTTTATTTTCCATCAGGATTCGCTGAGATGTGGATGCAGATTTGTCCTCCACACACACACACGCACACACACACACACACACTCACTAAAAAAGAAAATAGAAAGAAATATAGATCCACTTACAACAGAGAATAACTTTATTAACCAGAAAAGATTTAAAGTGCATCAATTTGCTTTAAATTCAACCAAATTAAATTCTCATGTAAACTATAAACATTTTCCAACCAACTAACTGAGAAATTTGATTCTAAAAAATAAACTGAGACAAAATTAATAAATAATAATAAATAAGAGTGATCAGCACAATTACCTCAGGAGCACAAATAAAAAACACTTTAACCTACAAACAAAAAAGGAATAAAACAAATTGTGCTGATTTTTTTTAATCAGAGTGATGAAGTCAGGGTTAACGACTACAACGAGCTCGTTTTGCTCTGCACAACTTTTCCAAGCCGGTTTGAAGCTGAAACTCTGAGCTCCGGCTTCATGTTCAGATCTGAACTTTGTCTTCAGTGCAGCAGCAGAGAACGTTGTGACAAACAGAGACACCAGAGACACAGCAACGTGGAAGCGCCACTGCCACCTACTGTAGTGGATGTGCCATTACACTTTATTCTGGTACGGTAATTAAAAAGCAAGCGAAAGTGTCGCCATGCATGTTTGTGTGTGTGTGTGTGTTTGTGTGTGTGTGTGTGTTTGTGTGTGTGTGCAGGACTCAGCTGTTTGTCCTGTTTGTCCCCTCCGGGCTTCCGTAGAAACTCCTCCTGCTGCTTCGGGGCAGAAACATTGTTCACTTGTTACGAGTTTCACACAGAAGCTGCACTAAAGTTTTTATTAGCAAGTCTTTTGTTTTTTTCTGCCTGACTGATTTTTATTAAACTGCAAACATGAAACACACGAACGTCTTGTCACACATGAAAAATGGACAAACTCACCTGTTCAAAAGCACTTTTTAAAAACCCTTCAGTCATTTTTAAAGTCAGAAATGTAAAGAAACTTAAAAATCCTCACATTGTTCTTATGAAAACGATCATTTCATGACGTTTCTTTGGTTGAAATATTCAGTTTCTTTGTGAGAGAAAAACAACAAAATCAAATTAAACAACTCAACCTTAAACATTTTGACGCCATCAGGTGAATAAAAAAAGCTGAACATGAACATCGAGTCTGTGCAGGAGAGCAGATAAAGAATATTTCTGTAATGAGGAAATGAAACATCTCCTGGTTGCAGAACCCTGAGCAGGACGAGGAACCAGGAAGCATCTCTGCTTCATCAAAAACTCTGTTAGTGTCAGACATGTTTTCATCCAGTTCACATGAAGCCTCTGAGGTTCCTCACTGAAGCAGGTGTGAAGGAACTCTGATGAGACGCTGAGTCTGAAGCTCAAACAGTGAGAAATCAGAACATCCAAATGGTTGAGGAGAGAGAGGAAGTCATGCTGCTTGAGGACCAGCAGGGGGCAGCATTGTCGTTCCTCGGGTGCTTCTCATCACCGACTCCGACTGCAAACATCAAACCTGACACTCACCTGAAACTCTCTCACAGGTTTTGAAGTAAAACTGATTTCTGATCCATTTGTGCTGTTTTCTCTTTTTATTTTCTTTATTCTCTCGTTTCACTCGTCTTTTATTCACCGTGTTCTTCTGTTACATTACTTCTGTACTCGAGTACAGAGATAACCACTGACGTTTTTCTGCTTCGACTGCTTAAAGGACATTTTCCTGATTTTACTCACAAACTTTTACTGAAGCAACATTTTAAATGAAGAACTTTTGCTTCAGACTCGTTTAAACTTTAAAACTTAGCGAGCAGATGTTGAAGGACTCGGATGAGGAAACATCTGGCTGCAGATCTTCTGTCTGACTGATCTTTCTGTGTTGCAGTTAATGTTGATGAATATTTGCTGCTTTTGCTTTTTGTTTTATGTCTTTTAAAGCTTTAACGTGTCCTTGTCTGCATGTGTGTGAAGCTGCTTGATGTCTGTTGGGAACTTGCTGATTATGTTTCCCATCACGGACAGGAAACAGTTGACAAAAGAGATTTTTTATTTTCCTGGTTGAATAAAGGTTAAAAAAAACTTCCTGGTACAAGTTGGTCTCAGTTTATGAACTGACTGAAAACTGCTTGAGTTTGATTGAAATGTTGGTGGACGACAGTTACACGAGTAATCAGTTCTCTTTGATTTATAACCAAAATGGATCAAAACAGACTTTTTTCAAAGAAAAAAACCTGGACAGCAGATCGTCCTCAAAAGTTCAAAGACAATGAAAAACAAGTGAATCAGCCAGACTCTGACTCTGGATCTGGTTCTGACTCTGGATCTGGTTCTGACTCTGGATCTGGTTCTGACTCAGGATCTAGTTCTAACTCTGGATCAGACTCTGGATCTGGTTCTGACTCAGGACCTGGTTCTGACTCTGACTCGGACTCTTGGCTGGATGGTGTCTGTCACTTTGCAGGTGATGATCACAGATCCTTAAATCTGCTGTTTTTTTGCTGTACTTTGGTGCAGATCTCGTTTGTCAAACATTCTGTTGCAGGTTTTCTCAGTTTCATGCTGTAAATGTTTTATTTTCTCGGAGTAACTGATGTTTTCTTCAGTGAATGACGATCAAATTCATGTCAAACTGTCTTAAAGTCACGACTTCTTTCAGCTTCTCTGCTCATTTCATGTTTTTTTTAAATAATTTTCATCAATGTTCTTTTATTTTGTATATATTCATGTTTTTTCCTCTTTAATCTTGTTTTATTATTCATCTCTTTAAAGCTCACGTTGCTGTTTTCAGCATCAGCTCACATTTTGATCGACACACAAACAGACTCACACACAAAGTTTATCTGGACTCTCGATCATTTATTTATTTCTGATCACATTCTCTGATCGATCAGTAAACAATGATGGTGATTGGCTGTCGTCCTCTGCAGCATCTTATCTGTAGGAGGAGGAGATCACCTTCCCGTCAACAATGTTCTCCACCACTGTGACTGTGCGTTTGGTCGTGATGGAGGAGGAGGAGGAGCCGCCGCCGATGGAGGAGCTGATGGAGGAGCTGTGGACCAATCAGAAAACAGACAGGTGAGACTGGTTTCATTCTTTCTTTATCATGTGATGACTTTTTGCTTCAGCAGCTGCTGAATTTTCACTGAATCTCTTCTCCTCCTTCTTCCTGTCTGACAGTGAACCAGGTGTGTGGACTTCACTTCATCTCACCTGCTTCCCTGTCCGTCCAGCAGCCTCCTGTACTCGGCGATCTCCATCTCCAGCCTGGTCTTGATGTCCAGCAGGATCTTGTACTCCTGCCCCTGGCGCTCCATGTCGGCCCTCAGCTGGCACAGCTGCTCCTCCAGGCACGTCACCTGAGGGCCAAGAAGAAGAAGAAGGTTTGCAGGTTAAAGATCTGTGTTCTGAGCACATCTTCACACAGACAGGTGCAGGTGTGTCTGTCTCACCTGTGTCTGAAAGCCGGCCAGCTGCATGGCGTAGCGACTCTGCGTCTCAGCCAGAGATCCTTCCAGCGACGCTTTCTGCACAAACAGAGCAAAAGTTCATTCATGCTTTTCCATATTTTGTCACTTTTCTGTTTTGTGGCTGAAAGTTAAATGTGAAAGCACCAGTGTTACGGCGCGTTACTGCCACCTGGTGTCACAAAGGGAGAGTGAGGAGGAGGGGCAGCGCTTCAGGTGTCTGATCACATGTTCGACAGCAGCGACTCACCAAACCCAGCATGCTCTGCAGCTCGATCTGCAGCGCCTGCAGCGTGCGTTTCACCTCTGTGACCTCTGACCTGGACGTCTGCAGCGTGGTTGTCTGGGTAACCACCTCTTTGTTCAGAGCCTCCGTCTGCACACACACACACACACACACACACACACACACACAGCTTCAGTCTTCACACAAACATTAAAAGCGTCTCTGCGTCCACAGGAAGTGATGTCACGGCGTTACCTGGTTCTGGAACCAGGCCTCCAGCTCCCTGTTGTTCTTGGCGGCGATGCCCTCGTACTCCTCTCTGATCTCAGCCAGGACCTTGTTGAGGTCTTCGCCTCGCGCCGCGTCCACCTCCACGTTCACCTGGCCGCTCATCTGAGCACGCAGCGCCAGCAGCTCCTGCAGACCGACAGGACAAAGTCAACCTGAGATGTTTCAACCCAGTTTTCTCAGTTTACGAATCAATTCTGTGAACTTTATTGATTATCAGATCATTGTGATCAGT
This sequence comes from Acanthurus lineatus, assembly GCA_029814665.1. Taxonomy (NCBI): domain Eukaryota; kingdom Metazoa; phylum Chordata; class Actinopteri; order Acanthuriformes; family Acanthuridae; genus Acanthurus; species Acanthurus lineatus. Next base: position 472,345 of record JAPZDV010000009.1, read on the forward strand.
GATGAATCTTTTTAGAGGGAATTTGCTTCTTTTTCTCTGTTTGAAACGATTCATCTGCTCAACTTGTCATGTGACCTCATCTCAGGTGTCTGTCTTTGTTTCTGATGTTCAGGTGTTTTCACTGACCTCCTGGTGGTTCTTCTTCAGGAAGATCAGCTCCTCCTTCAGGCCTTCGATCTGCATGGTCAGGTCCGACTTGGCCAGGTTCAGCTCTTCCAGGACTCTCCTGAGCCCGGCGATGTCGGCCTCCACCGACTGACGCATGGCCAGCTCGTTCTCGAACCTGCAGGAGACGAAACAGCAGAGGAGGAGGAGTGATGACTCAGTCTGACCTGACAGCTATAACAACTCTGACTTCACAGTTTAGCCTCAAAAGTGATAAAACATCAGTCAAACTTCTGCACACGATGAGAAACTGGAAACCTTCGAGTGAAACAGAACTTTTTGTGTCTCTGAGGACAAAATTAACAAACAAGTCTGTCGATGAAACACAGGAAGTCTTTGCAGAAACAAACGACGCTCAGCTCAGAGCTGCTGCTGCATGATGCAACATGAATGTCTCACTTTGTCTCACACACACACTCACAAACACACACTCACACACACACACACACACACACACACACTCACTTGGTCCTGAAGTCGTCTGCAGCCAGACGAGCGTTGTCGATGCTCAGGTGGATCGATCCGTTGGTCTTGAGGGCAGCTTGAATCTGCAGAGAGCGACGGAGAGTTCACACCTTCATCATCAGTCAACGAGCAACAGAGGTCTCTCACACACACACACACACACACACACACACACATCGTTCACACACACATATATCGTTCACCACAGAGGTTACAACATGACCTCATTCATCCAGAGGAAACTTTACTGCACCCGCTCAGACACCTGTGAGGATGAGGGGGAGGAGCTTTACCTTGCTGGTGATGTCAGCGATGGTGGCGAAGTAGGCGCTGTAGTCTCTGGTGGCGGGTCCCACTTTGCTGTCCAGGAACTGTCTGATCTTCAGCTCCAGCTCGGCGTTGGCCTTCTCCAGGGAGCGCACCTTGGCCAGGTAGGAGGCCAGGCGGTCGTTCAGGTTCTGCATGGTGAACTTCTCATTGCCGATGAGGCTGCTGTCCACGCCGTAGCTCAGCGAGGATGAGAAGCCTCCTCCTCCAACTCCTCCAAAGCCTCCTCCAACTCCGAAGCCTCCTCCATAGATGCTGCCGGCTCCAAAGCATCCACCACTTGTGGAGATACGGGTACCTCCACGGGTAGCTCCTCCATACACACTAAGAGCTCTCCTGGATGAGCCCCCTCCAACTCCACAGACACCGACCAGGGAGCCGCTGGAGCCGCCAATGCCGACGGTGCTGCCAGTGCTGATGGTGCCGCAGGTCCTCACTGGGCCGGAGGTCTTCCTCACCGAGCTGGAATGGGCGTAGTAAGGGGGTTGGAAGGCCATGATGGATGCTGTGTTTCTGCAGTGGCTGGAGACGATGCAGAGAGCAGAGTGAGGAGCTGCAGGGCGCTCACCTCTATTTAAAGCCCTGCAGCCAAGACGCTTTCAGTCTGCCAGCAAATAGGGTGACGACAGGTGAGGCGGGGAGCCAGGTATGTGCACTGCAGGCCTGTCCTGGGCGCGGCCGGTCATGGCCGGGAAAAAATGTAACCTTCAAACCTGCTTATTTGTGACAATGCCGGCTTTTGTTTATTAATGCCAGTGCGTAAGGTCTGCAGAAGCTCCAGGCTTTGTGCAACCTTTGGACCAAGCAGGGACTTGTATTCAAAAAGCCGTCAAACAGGCAGAAAGAGGCCGTGTGAGTCAGTCACAAGCCTGAGTCAGCTTACAGAAGCACAGTGCAGTGAAAGCTGCTGTAAATGTCAGCCTGTGTGGGCGTCACGGACAGTTTAACCGACAGGTTGCAGCTTCACAGCAGCCCGAGAGATCAAACTGCAACTGTAACGACGCAGAGTGTGTTACACTGACGTTCGTTCAGGGAACAATGTGGGGCCCGCAGGAGAACATGGGCCTGCAGGACAAAAAACAGGAGAATCTCCCAGAAACTCTGAACTAGTTTGTGTGCAGATCAGACGTTTCGTCACAGCGAGTTGTCCTGGAGACATTTTCTCGTTTCTGACAGAAACAAAGAAAGAAAAACACTGATGACGTCCGACTCAACTGCTGCCTCCTGCTTTAGAAAAACACCACAAAAACACCCTCCTGAGGCTCCTTGGGTCGATGAAACACCGTCAAATGATTAAAGTACCTTGGAAACAGCCTGGGATCCTTGAAAATACAGTTTTAACACGACTTCAGTGAAACAAAGTGTCATTTCCTGCTTTTTTCCACTGAGTTTGAATGAAGGCAGAGTTAGCTTTGCATGCTAGCTGGCTAGTAGCTGCTGAGGTTAGCAGTGTGTGTGTGTGTGTTTGAGGTTGATGGTGGAGGAAGTGAAGAAGTGGAGGAAGTTTCATGGACAGAGTGTCAGACCCCCCCCACCCCCACCCCCACCCCCCCATATCTGTGTGTGCAGGTGGTTTCAGGTCATTTGAGCTTCGTCTTTACAGAGGAGCCTCGTGGTTGTGAGGGATCTTTGAACAGATCTGAGATCAGATCTGAGAGCAGATCACTGCTGCTCAGCCTCAGCTCATCTCTGCAGACACTGATCTGATCTGTGGTCAGCTCCGGATCATCCGTAGCTGCTGTTCACATCTGTGTTTTTTAAATTACGTTCTCTTGATTGTTTGTGACTGAAGTGAAGCGAGTCTGTCTGCTCCTTTTGAGAAAAGCTGCAGCAGCATAAAAACAAGTTTGTGTCATTTTCAATAACAGCACAAACAACAAACGTGAGAATCTTTTAATAAATGCACAGTGTGAAGACAAGGTTTTACGCCCTGAACTGTGGCTCGCAGGAGAAACTCATGACCTGTTTCCACATATGACCTGTGTTCAGCAGCAGCAGCTCGTCCAGACGTCGGGTGGCGTTTCCTCTCGGCAGCACAGACAGACTATCCATGTCAGACGAGTTCTCACACGCCCGGGTTACTCAGCCGGGCTCAGGCGAGGCGCGGCGCCCTCGTTCAGCCTGCATGGTGACACGATGGCAGACGAGGCCGCCGGCTTCTGTACGTCTGTTTGTTCTGATTTCAGAACGACAAAGCTGCAGCTCTGAGAACTTCAGATCCATCCAGAGTCAGAGAGCTGCAGCGGTTTGAGTCTTTGTCATCATCACCGTTGAAACAGGACGCAGAATCAGGTGAACATGGCGACTGCTGGACGAGCTCAAGCGGATGTCGTCCATTTTGTCAGGCAGTGCTGACTTGCAGTTTTCAGCCATGAGAAACAGAAAGACCACAAAAGTAACTGATCTGAAAGAGCTGAACTGTAACCAGAGCTGATGAGCTCCTGAACCTCACAGGATGTTCTTACATCATCAGTACATGAGTTTGTCTTCACGTCAAGTCAGAATGTTTTTATTTTCTGTGAGAAACAAGCAGGACGTCGAATCCGATATCTTTTCTCTGATTACGAGATAAAAAGATTGAACTTTGTTTGGTGGAAAACAGAAAGTGGACTTGTCATCTCGTCTCTGCAGCATTAGGACCATCTGAAGCCGAACTTCAACCTTCTTCTGCTCAGAAACATAAAAAGCATAAAAAGCTAAATGCAGTCGGTGAGAAAAGGAACATGAAACAGTCGGTTTGAAGCCTCCGACCTGTTAAACCAAACCAGAGTCAAGTCAGGACACGAGGATGATCAGAGCATCTTCATCATCCTCTGACTGAAAGGTCTCACCCGCCCCATGTGACCCCGCCCAGGCTGTCACATTAATCCCAGTTAAGCCAGCTGCAGTTAATCTGACGCTCGCCGCCTGCTGACGAGACTCTTCCAGCTTTAATGTGACACGCTGAGGAAACGTTCAGGCTGCTGATGGCGTTTCATCGATGGAAACCATCAGAGCCTGAACGTTTCCTCAGCGGTTCATCTCCGTGTCCTAACATCGTCTCTGAATCTGAGGGGATTTTTTTTCCGGTTGAATCTGGGATTAAAGGATCTGCAGTTTGAATGTGAAGAATCTCTGATGCATCAGCGTGACGAATCGAGTCCTTTTGACTTGTAACGGTGACAAATCACAACCTGAGTCTCCAGAAACTTTACAGAAACTTTATAGAGACTTTACAGAAACCAATGGCTCAGAGAGGTCAGAGGTCAGAGGTCAGAGGTCATTTGAGGACGAGAGTCAGAGCTCACTGACAAGTTTCCTGGTTGCACCTTTAAATCAAAACATCTCAGTTTGTGAAGAATTCAGTGGCCTGAAGTGAAAATCTGTTGCTAGGAAACAATCGGAGCACCGTCCGATCAGGAGACACCATGTTTAATGCCGCTGCACGTGTACTGACAAAAACTGGGATAAGAAATCATATTACTCCAGTATTAGCTTCTCTGCACTGGCTACCTGTAAAATCTAGAATAGAATTCA
>JAPZDV010000009.1:476917-497152 GCA_029814665.1 Acanthurus lineatus
TCATATTGATATGTATACATATATTTGTTTATATATGTATATATATTTGTATAGCCACATACAGTTGCTGTATCTTCTTTACTCCCAAACGCTGCCTGATACAACTCTGGAAACCAATGCAAAGAAATTTCGTTCCCCAAATGCACTGCTGTGTACTTTGAGAAATGACAATAAAGGAAGTGTAAGTCTTGATGACAGAGGAGCTGCTGGGTCAAAGAAGCCTGTCTGTCTGTCAGAGCTGCAGTTCTCAGCTCAGCCACAGGGGGGCAGGCTTCACCAACACCTGCAGCCCTCATCTGAGTCTCCTCAGCGGTTTCACATTCTGCTTCTTCTTCATGTCTGTCATAATCTGCGGAATCCTGACGTGTGTCAAATAAACATCATTCATTCATTCATTCATTCATTCATTCATTCATTCATTTACTCATTCATTCATTTATTCATTCATCCTTTCATCCATTCACAGTCTCACAGTCCAGAGAGTCTGAACATCTTCATCTCCTGTTATGTTTCAGTCAAGTCTAAACTCTAATTCATCCCCTCACACGTTCATCATTTCACATCTTTGTTTTCTTTCCATCAGGAACGTTTTTGACTTTTTCTTCGTCCTGTTTCTTCTGGCCTTCGCATCATTCTTCCTCCTCTTCTTCTTCTTCTTCTTCCTCTCATGCGTCTGATTGGTCGAAGAGTCTAACTGGATGATCACTAACTGAGTTACATGGAGCCCAATGAGATAATAATCAGATTTAGAGCTAATGTTAGCATGCTAACAGGCTAACGTATGCTGGTGAACATGGTGGCTGCCATCAGTGTGTTAGCATACTGTTAGCATTTAGCTCACAACAGACTGTGCACATGTTTTTTAATCCTTGTTTTTTTCTGGTTGTGTTAGTGAAAGAGTAATCAGATTACAACATCATGTTCGTGTCAAAATGACGGACTCGAAGGAGTTTGTTTGAAGGTTGAAGGTGGTTTGTGAGTGTTTGTCCTCTTTAAGCTTCGTGTTCAGCATCAGCTCGCATGTTGATCGACACAAACAGACTCAAACACAAAGTTTATCTGAACTCTCAATCGTTTATTTCTGATCACATTCATTAATTTCTGATCACATTCTCTGATCGATCAGTAAACAATGATGGTGATTGGCTGTCGTCCTCTGCAGCATCTCACTGGGTGGCTGAGGAGACCACCTTCCCATCAACCACCTCTTCGACCACCGTAACCACCCGCTTGGTCGTTGTGACGGTGGAGGAGCTGTGGACCAATCAGAAAACAGACAGGTGAGACTGGTTTCATTCTTTCTTTATCATGTGATTTTGCTTCAGCAGCTGCTGAATTTTCACTGAATCTCTTCTTCTCCTTCTTCCTGTCTGACAGTGAAGCAGGTGTGTGGACTTCACATCGTCTCACCTGGTTAGCTGTCCGTCCAGAAGCCTCCTGTACTCGGCGATCTCCAGCTCCAGCCTGGTCTTGATGTCCAGCAGCATCTTGTACTCCTGCCCCTGGCGCTCCAGGTCGGCCCTCAGCTGGGACAGCTGCTCCTCCAGGCACGTCACCTGGTTCTGGTAGCCGGCCAGCATGTTGGAGTAGCGGTTCTTCGTCTCAGCCAGAGTCAACTCCAGAGCTCCTTTCTGTTCAGGAAGATGGAGGACAGTCAGGTCAGCTGTCTGTCTGTCTGACTCCACAGTGAGACAGTTTGAAAACACCTCGAACGGATCAGTTTCACATTTATACGGAGGCTCATTTGTGCCAGAAAATAAATATATACATATAAAGTCCAGATATGAACCAGTCAACCCACAAAAAATACAGCCTACATTTAATAAATGAATCCATAAACCCATAATGCATACTGTGTATGCTTGCTAACAATGTATATAATGTTACTTTTACTTGATATTTTAGTTATTATAGTTATAGTTAGTTATTTTTAAACTCTGTGTATAATGCTTTTTTTCTTATTGATATCTCTCTTAAATTGTTGTTCTCCTTCTGTCGTTGTATCTGAGCTGTTGTAACGCACAAATTCCCCCAATTTGGGATCAATAAAGTTTTATCTTATCTTGAATGCAGTAAACTGACTGATCAGTACATCCGGAAATAGAAGAATCACTTTCATGTTTTACAGCTGCAGAAAGAGAAGAAGCAGCTTCGAAGCCTGTTTTCACTCAAATAAATGACATTTTCACCTCTTCACTTCGGACTAAAGTCTGTGTTTAGTTTTGTTTGTAAACGTCAGTGTGATGCAGGTGAGTCGACGCAGGTGAGTCGACGTGTCGAGCGAGTCGTCACCTTGCTGATCTGAGCCTGCAGTTTGATCTCCAGGGTCTGAACGGTTCTTCTGATCTCTCCGATCTCAGACTTGGACGTCTGCAGGGTCTCGGTCCTCACAGCCACCTCTTTGCCCAGCTCGGCCGACTGTGAACACAGGTATCGATTAGGTTATTGATCAGACATCACATGTTTCGGCTCTGTCTCACAACTAAAACAACTTTAATTTACAAAACATATGAAACTAAAAAGCACAAAGTGGTTTCAGTGTCCTGACAGCAGGGGGCAGCAGTCAGCAGGTGGTCTCACCTTGGCCTGGAACCAGCTCTCCAGCTCTCTGCGGTTCTTGTCGGCGACGGTCTCGTAGTGCTCTCTGATTCCGGCCATGACGGTGGCCAGGTCCTGCTGAGGAGCGGCGTCCACCTCCACGTTCACCTGACCTCCCATCTGGGCCCTGAGAGCCAGCAGGTCCTGCAGAGAGAAGCCGGTCACACTTCTGTTTTCACATCCTTTCATTTTGTTCCCTTTCCTGGTTTCACTGATCTCACCTCCTCGTGGATCCTCTTGAGATGGACCAGCTCGTCCCTCAGACTCTCCAGCTGGATCTCCAGGTCGGCCCGGCCCATGGTCAGCTCGTCCAGGACCCTCTTCAGCCCGGCGATGTCGGCCTCCACCGACTGACGCATGGCCAGCTCGTTCTCGAACCTGAAAACACAGAAATGAGCTCAGAAAACACAGCGAATGTTCCAGTGGACAGATTTCAGAAAAGACAAATCAGATTGTTTTATGTTGCGTCAAAGAGTCAAAGAGCCAAAGAGTCAAAGAGCCAAAGAGGCAAAGCATCAAAGCATCAAAGCGTCTCTCACTCACTTGACCCGGAAGTCGTCGGTGGCCAGCTTGGCGTTGTCGACAGCGAGGACGAGAGCGGCGTTTCCACGAGCGGCGATCAGAATCTAAGGTGACAAGAAGAGAAGTAAAAATAAATTTAAAAATGCTTGACCCCGCCCACTCTGTTAGAGGTCACATGACTTCAGGACCCTGTTTGTTTGTTTGTTTGTTTTAATCTCAAAATAACTTTATTTAAATCCAGTAACATTTTTTTCTCTTTGCTGGTAGAACTTTGTGAGGCCTGCGTGCCCATTGAGCTGCCTGACAGACTGAACTCAGGGTAAACTCTGCTCCTTCTCACCTGGTCCTGCATGTCTTTGATGCGGACGCTGAAGCTGTGGTAGTCGTGAGCTGCTGGGGCGACTCTGCTCTCCAGGAACTTCCTGATCTTCAGCTCCAGCTCGGCGTTGGCGTCCTCCAGACTGCGCACCTTGGCCAGGTAGGTGGCCAGGCGGTCGTTCAGGTTCTGCATGGTGGCCTTCTCGCTGGCAGAGATGTCGATGGCGTCGGCCAGGTCGAAGCCTCCGCTGGCGGCTCCACCAGCAGCAGAGGAAGAGAAGGAAGCCTTGGAGACACGAACCCCAGATCCTCCGGCGCCTCCGTAAACGCTGCCGGCCCCGATGTTGCTGGTGCGGCGGGAGGAGGCGGCCGAGGTGATGGAGCTCCTCATGGGGGAGGTCATGTAGCTGCTGCGGCTGGAGAAGGAAGTCATGGCTGCTGTGGGTCAGCTGGTCTTTGTCTCTGAGCAGAGTGAGGAGCTGCTGGGACGCCGTCGCCTTTTAAGCCTCAAGATGAGGCTGGAGGAGGGGGGCGTGGCCAAAACAGGTTGAGATGCCATGAATGCTCGGGGGTCATCTGGGAGAACAGGTCTGAGCCGACAGGTGGAGGTCTGACTGGCCTGGTGGGTTTCCTGAACACAGAGAAAGTGTTAGACTTTCTCTGCCCATCAGGGCACTCAGGGGCCTCGGGGGCCTCAGGGGCGGGGCTGTTTTCACTTCCTTTACCTGACGGTCCGGTCCTGTGAGTCCACACGGAGCCCCGAGGGCCAAACATCCAGTCAGACCTCAAACGCCCCACAGACTCAAACCTGAATGTTTCAAACATTTTTTAAAAGCTGCAGAATCTTTAAACAAAAAACCAAAAAAATTTAATGTTATTTTTTTAAAAACAGACAATGTGACGATGAAAGATGCATAAAGAAAAATGATGCATGAATGAGTGCGAATGACTCCGTTTCCTTCTCAGGTGGAAGGAGAACAAAGGTTACGTAAAGTCATGATAGTTGGCTTTTATTAAACTTTTTTCATTTTGAAGAGTTTGCAGATGTAAAATTATTCAGTATTTAACATAAAACAGCAAAGAAAGAACACGTGCTTTTTTGAAAATCCTCTTCATTGGAAAAAATTCTGTTTTATAGTTTTTAGTAAAACAACCTTAAAGGACTTTAGAGAGTAAAAAAGTGAAAAGATAAAAAGCTCAGAACGTTCAGGCGCTAATGTGAGCAGGAAGAGAACTGATTTATGCATTAAAGTCTCATGTAAACTCATTTTAGTTGTTGGGTTTTGCACAGAGAAGTTTGAGACACAGGAAACAAAAGGAAACAAAGATTTTAAAAATTGGATTTAATTAAAAAAGGCACATTGGAAAAAGAAAGTCTTTTGTTCTGTCAGTGAAACTTGATGTGAAGTTTCAGCTGCTTTGTGCCGCCACACCTGAAAGAATGGAGACTCACCTGACACACCTGTTCCTGCGTGGCCTCCCGTCCCCCGGGCCCTGAACGCCTCACGGCTCTCAGGTCAGCCCACAGAGACGCATTAAAGAGCTGAAGCCTTCGATTGTCACATAAATGTAAAAGATATAATCACTTTTTCTGACATGACATTTTCTAAAAACAACAAAAGAAAAGACACTGCAGCTCCACAGTTTTTTAGATGTGAAAGAAAAAAATTGATTCAACTTTAAGGAGTTTTGGTATTTTCTACAAGCAGGAGGACGCAGCTGGTGGTGCTGCTCTTAAATTCAAAGAAAATTGCACAGAGTTTGGTTGGTGAGAGAGAAAGCAAATGTTACTTGAGGTTGAACAGAATTTCTGGTTTTTGTTTCCAATGACGGGATGGATAATGGTGAAATGAGTTTTTATTTTTGTCACACAAACATTTCAGCTGCTCTTCAGCCTCACAGGTTCGATTCCAGGCTGTGGAGCCCAGTCTGATGATCTCATGTCCATGTTTATGAGTTTGCATTGAGGATCAGTGATCTCAGTCTGAATCTGCAGAGCCGCATCAGCTGTCAGACACATTTAGTGCAGTTAGAAACTGATATTTGCCTTCGAGATGTAGCAAAGTGGAAGTAATGGTAATAGAAATACTCAGATTACCCTGAAACTGTTCTTGAGTTCAGCAGTTTGAGCTGCAGTTTGAGTCTGGGGCTGAAAGGGTTAAAGCAGACGGATCTCGTGGTGGACAGACTGGTTGAACTGGTTCATGTGTTCACTTTCCTTTAACGTTGTTGGAATGTAAAGATCACAGAGTCAGCAGGCTCAGTTCGGCCTTTTTAGCCTTTTCACTCAGAGGGAAGTCAGAGAGTTTCACATGAGCTTTGGAAGCTGGTTCATCATCAGTGTTTCAGGTTCAGAAGCCACTGAGAGACCTAAAGACCAGCAGCAGCTCCTTAAACTGGAAACCAGCACAGAGTTCTGGGATCTGCTGCCTCGGCTCAGATCTGCAGGTCTTTGTCTGGACGTCTGACCACAAATCTGACCTGCTTTGTTTCTCTGAACCATCATGCAGTCTCCATCAGAGGGAGGCCTGACCTCCGTGTGGGCGTCGCCTTCTGCCTTCACATCCAATCAGAAACATGTTCCTTCTCACATCAAGTGAACTTTGATAAAAAGCTTCTTCCAGTTTCATGACTCTTTTCTTTGAGTATTAAACTTTGACTTTTGACTCCACACATAAAACAAAGCCTGACCCCCCCAACAGGACTTTGTCGCCACCTGCTGGCACTTCACCTTAACACACACACACACACACCTCTTAAACCCACATGTGGAAGAGCTGGATGCTGAAACACTGCCCTCTAGTGGATCGACGGGTCTGTTACACACTTTCTTTGTTTTCACTGAGTCTCTGAAACTGCTTTTATGTTTATATTCACTCTCCTCAGCCCTGCTCTCTGATTGGCTCTCTGCCTTTTTATCTGTGTCAAACTGAGATCAACTTAAAACTGTGTAACGACACACATGAACCTGATTCAGAGTCAGATTTATAACAGGTTTGCTTCATTCAGAGAAAAGATTCGAGCACAGAGACACGTTTCAGTTCATCAGAAGAGTTTATTGGTGTTTTTCTGCGAACGGTTCGTGGACTTGTGTGGCGTCTCACTCCTGAGTCGCTGTGCTGACTTCTTCGTCGTCTGAATACTCTTTGGTGATGATCAGCACCTTGCGAGTGGACGAGCTGGAGGAGGCGGGGCTGCAGGAAACACAAACACACACACACACACAGTCGTGTTAGTGAACGTCACACAGTTCAGTGTCTTCAGATGCTGTCAGAACCAACACACTCTTTACAGAAACATGACCGTCATACATCAACATGTGTGTGTCTACATTTATTTCTCATGCTCTTTTAGAATTTTAGTTGAATTTTACAGATTTTTGTTCCAGAATATTCAAGATCATTATTATTATATTATATATTATTATTATTATTATTATTATTATTATCAGCACAGTGTTGCACTTATCAGCTTTAGTTTATAAGTCACTCAGTTTTTTTGAAGGGAGCTGACCAACTGATGCTTGATGTTTGCCATGTTTTCATCCCAGAATGCACTGCTCCACTCACATGTACTGCTCTCCGTCCAGCAGCCTCCTGTACTCGGCGATCTCCATCTCCAGCCTGGTCTTCATGTCCAGCAGCATCTGGTACTCCTGCCCCTGACGCTCCAGGTCGGCCCTCAGCTGCGCCAGCTGCTCCTCCAGTGCGGTGACCTGCCTCTGGTAGCCTGATAGCATGTTAGCGTAGCGGTTCTGTGTGTCTGCGAGGGTTCCTTCCAGAGACGCTTTCTGAGGAGAAGAAGGAACAGTGTGAGAAGGTTTGCTGACAGTTTAACTCAGATGAAAGTAGGGCAGGAAAGGTGAAAACGCACCATGCTGAGCTGTGCTTGGAGTTCGATCTCCAGGCTCTGCAGGGTACGTTTGACTTCTGTGACCTCCGAGCGCGACGACTGAAGAGTCTCTGTGCTTGCAGCGACCTCCTTATTGAGCTCATCAGACTACGGAAAAACACAATAGCGAGAAAAGAAATAATGTCAGAAATTATATTTGGGGAAGATGATACTGATAAACCAACATGTATGCAGATGACTTCCTACTGTTTATTACTTTAATATTGATTATCAAGATGTAGAACCTTAAAAAAGGAGAAATTTGGATGTTGTAGTTTGTTTTTGCATAAGTTGGTGCAGAAGCTCCTGACACCAGAGGGGTGTGTCTTTCACCTTGGCCTGGAACCAGGTCTCAAGATCTCTGCGGTTCTTGTTGGCGACGGTTTCATAGTGATCTCTGATTCCTGCCATGACGGCGGACAGATCCTCCTGAGGAGCGGCGTCCACCTCCACGTTCACCTGACCGCCCATGTGCGACCGCAGAGCCAGCAGGTCCTGCAGGAAAACACATCCAGACCCAATTAATTAAAACAAATTCCAAGAAACTGCTCCAAGTTGTATGAAGCCTCTGGATTTCTCAAATTTCAAATCATTCCACAAACCAAATAACTAAACTAGAAAACTTCATAATGAGCTCAGAGAGTCTTATTTTAATCACAGTGATTTTGCAGGTTTTGTTCCCACCTCCTCATGGTTCCTCTTGAGGTGAATGAGTTCCTCCTTCAGCGCTTCGATCTGCATCTCCAGGTCAGATCTTCCCAGAGTCAGCTCGTCCAGAACCTTTCTGAGTCCAGCAATGTCGGCCTCCACCGACTGACGCATCGCCAGCTCGTTCTCGAACCTGCAACCGAACACCAGCAACGATAAATCAGCTGCTTCAAACATCAGAGCAGAAAAAACACATTTCTGGTTTGTAACATTATACCAGTTAGAGCCAGAAGGACCTCTAGTGGCCATGTGGATTATGAGAGTCAGGAGCAAAGTAGGAATTACACCACAAAACCTCTGAAAGAAGTTGTTTCCTGAACCTTAACCAAACCCCATCCAACTGTTTTGGTACCAAAACTAAAGCTGATGCTGAACAAGAGAAAGTTTCAGCATCATGACTTCAGGCTCAGAAAAACTGCGGCTGCGTCACTTTAACCGGTGTGATGACATGATCCATAACCATTTATCACACCTTTACACCAGATGTTTGTGGTGAGAACGTCCGAGGTTGAACACTCACTTGACCTTGAAGTCGTCAGCAGCCAGCTTGGCGTTATCGATTGCCAGGTACAGAGATCCATTGGTACGGGTGGCGTCCCAGATCTGAAACACAGACGAGAAGCAGATGGAGGCTGGATGGGTTTTAAATAGTGGGCGGGGCCACTCTGACCCCTACATTTATTGGTTTGTGGCCCGATGTTAACGTGACATCACCATCTCAGTGTTTTTGGAGCCAAAAGTGGACATATTCAGAGGAAACTCGGGGCTGCCAGCGACCATGTGACAGTCAGACGCTGCTGTCACTCATCGAGGCCACGCCCATCAATTATGAAAAAGTTTTAATACAGTTTTTACCGTAAGAGTGAGTTATGTGAAGATTCTCCTCTCTGCAGGTGTGTCAGGTGAGATTTAAACTGTTCTGGTTTCAGGAAGCAAACATGTTTGTTTCAGCTGTGAAGTTGAATATTTTATTTTGTTCTGTGGAAACTGTCTGTTTGAGCAGTTGGTTTTTTTCTCGTTTAAGCCTAAATATCAAAAGCAAATTAATTTTTCTGGGTTTATCAGATGCCGCCTGCCCTGCACCGACACGGCGTAAACCGGTAAAAACCCGTCAGTGTGCACAGGAGGAGAAGCAGCTGCTGGTTTGAAAACTATGCAAACCAAAGTCAAGGTCTCTCTCTTTGTTCTGCTGCTCTTCTGTATTTGCACATCATGCAAAGTGAGCCGTGTTTCTGCTGCAGGCGGCCTCCGTGTGTTCAGGGTGTGGCTGCACCTGTCTGCGACCAACACCTGAGTCTGCTTTTCATGTCAGAGAGGATGAAGCTTTGAAAGTTTTCTGTTCGAGTTTGAAATGTCTGTGTGGCCCTGCTGATCGACACAAACCTGCAAACAGAGTCAGAGCCCGGTCTCACCTTGTCCTGCAGGTCACTGATGACGACCTTGAAAGCCGAGTAGTCGCGGCCTGCAGGTTGAGTCTTGTTCTCCAGGAACTGTCTGATCTTCAGCTCCAGCTCGGCGTTGGCCGCCTCCAGCTTGCGCACCTTCTCCAGGTAGGAGGCCAGACGGTCGTTCAGGTTCTGCATGGTGGCCTTCTCGTTGGCGGAGATGTCGATGCAGGAGGCTGCACCGCCGCCGGCCCCGCCGGCCCCACCGCCAAAGCTGAACCCAGCAGCTCCACCTGCACCTCCACCTCCACTGACAAAGACGGAGCCATATCCAGCACCCCCACCACTGCCACCATACTGGTACATGGAGGAGCCACCAGAGACCTTGACACCACCTCCAAGACCGTACACAGACGCGGCTTTGTTGCTCCTCAAACCTCTGCTGCTACCCCCAACGGAGACACTGCTGTTGTAGCTGTAGGACATGATGATGTTTAATGATGAAGCTGAAAGAGTCGGCTGCAGGTCCAGAGGAGAGAGTGAAGAGCACACGGAGCAGCGGATTTTTATACTGTTTGATGAATCTGTGAGGGGAGGGGGGAAGGATGCTTGCCCTGGGAGGAGACACCTGTCCTCCTGTGACTCCACACAAAGCTTCATGGGCTGTGGGTGTGTGAGAAATGCAGAGTCCTCCCATCACTTCTACATTCAGAGGACTCGTCATGCCAAGTCTCTCTTCACATGAAAAGGTTAGAGCAGTTTTCAGGGCGAGTTCAGACCTGGATGACATTTCCACTTACAGCTCACACCCAACGTTAAAAAAACACATCTTTCAATCAATCAGCAGCTGCAGAAAAGTGACCCTTGTGATAACCAGCACAAGCTGTTATTGCAGCTTTATGAATGCCAGATAACTGCAGGCTGCAGCTTTTATTGCTGTGAAGGAGACAAAGTGGCTTAAAGACTAACCTGCCTGTTTGATAAGGGAGAGCTTTCCTTTCTTTGCCTAATCTTGAGTCAACAGCGCCGACAATAAGCAGAGACGGAGGAGCGGCGGCTCCCATTATGTTAAACTCAATGATAAAATCTGATGCAAAGTTCAAACTCCAACTAAGAGTCTGGAAAAGTGTGGAAAGGTTCACTTTGTGCTCAGGATTTTGAAAGTCACGGAGCTTAACAGAGATCTTTGTGCTTAAAGGAGTCAGATTCACTCCAGACCTCAAAATCATGTGTGTGAACAAAATTGAGTTTCTACCAAAAAGATGCAGCTTTGAGTTCAGATCCGCCGGGTCGCATCCAGATCAGGAAGAGTCAGAGTCTGAGTGTCAGTCCATCCAGGTCTGTCCTGCCGCTCACCCAGTGCATGCTGGGATAGCCTTCAGCCTCCTACGACCCTGAACAGGATGAGATGTGGCATCTGCAACCTCATCCAAAGCCATAATTCACAGAAATGAGATGTTGCAAAGTAAAATATTTTGTTAAAGTGTAAATTTCACAAGATTCAATTTCAATCTAAAACGTAGTTTTCAGTGTCCATTAAATATTCACACTGACTCCCCAGGATTCATCGTCTTTGTGACGAACAGAAGGAGTTTACATTTTCCTCCCCTTTAACTCGAACTGAAAACACTACAAATGAATGTAAAACACATTTTAGAGTTTTAAACTGGAATTTTCAAACACACAGATATTAATGCAGTAAATAAGAAAGTAGTCTGCGTCAATTTCTTATTTCCAGGCTCAGTTTTTGTGTAATTGTCATTCTTAATCAAAAGCAGATGCAGTCTGTCATACAGGAAGTCGTTTGATGGTGGAAGCTGTTCTCCCATTGGTTCATAAAAAAATAGAAAAAAAACAGACAGTGTAAGGAAAAATATTGAATAGGTTTGTATTAATTGTATAAATCATTTATTTCATGTTATTTGTGGGCGTCTCTCGTGTGAACAGGGAGAAAATTTAAAACCTGCTCGTTCGTCACTGAGAAGTTTAATCTCGAAGACTCAGTGCGAATATTTATTGACACACTAAAAACATCATTTTAGATCATTTTACATCTTGTGAAAATATCACTTTAGAGCAGCTACAATTGAACTTTCTGTTGATTCAGGCGCCTCCTGTGGACAGTCGCAGTATAACAACCAAAGACTTCCCTCTTAAAGGTTTTGATCCGCTTGCATTTGTTTTCTTTGCAGAAATGAACTTGTTTATCTGTTTGTGTCAGAGTCAGAGGAATAAACTCTGATTTGATGGTGAAATAATTCAGTTTTGGCTCAACGTTCCCTGCAGTGTTTAGTCTTTGTAAAAAAAAAACTGCAGAAGTTGCTTATGTTGCACATGAGCGACACGCTGCATGTTAACATGCACGCTGCGAGTTCATGCTGTTACTCTGTTGAACAAGTTTCAAGTCGTGATCGTCATTGTTCGTCTTTGTGACCGCTGGTACGTTCACTTTTATTTCCACCTTGGATCTGAAACTTTGTCTTCGACTACAACACCGAGACCAAACTTCATGTCGAGGGACAGGAAGAAGTCTCAGGGAGTCAGATCCAGAGAGTTGGCAGGAAAAACTGCTTAAACTTGTGTGTTTCCAGGGTGCTGTGAGTGGCTGTTATCATGTTGGAGACTCCAGGTCCCATCATGCATCAGCTCAGGTGGTTTGTGTCACATGTTCTCCATCAGACGCCTCAGAAACGTGACAGAAAGTCACAGAAGGATGTGACTTCTCCTTCCTTTATAAGCCAGTTGTTGTTCTGCAGAGCAGATTCAGGTCATTTAGCAGTTTTACAGTGTTTTCATTAATGTTTTATCAAAATTCACAGGCAGTTTGTAGTTTGTGTGATATATTTCATAAAGACTCAGCAGAGGCTTCATAACGTTAACGTTTTCCTTTAGCCTGGTTTTCAGCTCAGAAAGACATTTGACTCAACATGACGGTGCAACATTCATCCATGACTGAACACTGAATGATGAAAGTTAAACAACATGTTTTTTATCAAAAGAGTTTTTACATTTTGGGGTGTTTTATGCTTGAATGAGACAAAGTTCTGCAGAAACCTGCAGCTGAAGTCGATGCATCAAAACATGTGAAATCAGTTTCCAGCTGAACCAAAATCAAAAAATTTTGAAATAACAACAAGAACAGCTGGAACCAATTCACCTCCAGATGTTGTTATGTGAATCTTTTCACTGTCAGTCAGTATTTCATTTACAAAACACACTTTTAAGGCCTTGGATGTTTAGTTTTTACAGTCTTTCTCACACTGACTTTATTGAATCCAGCAAATCATTTCTGAGAAATCATCAAACTAAATGTTATAACATGTTTATTGAGCGTAATTACATGAGCGCAGCAGCCAGCCAGATAAATCAAAGGATCATGGGAAGCAGAAATGCATCCTGGAGTGACAGCAGGGCCTCAGATTGACTGATGGGACAGAAAAGTGTTTTGTTGAAGCTGTGTGGGTGTGTGTGTGCACGGCATTGTCCTGCTGGCTTGTTCCCAGCGAGTGCAGGCTGCAGGCTAAACTGACAGGTATGTGCAACACCCTGCACTGTCTCTGCACCAATTACACCTGAACACTTAAGTTCACCTGAAAAGAAAATGTCAAACATTTTTTGGAGCACATTCGCTCTCTCATGCTGTCACATATTGAAGCCTGATCAGGATTCGCTGCGTCTTCATTCAGCGACACATGAAACCTTTTTTTTGGACACTTTCAGACCTCACATGAAGGTTCCTCCACATCTTTAATCATAAACAGAACATACAGATTTTTCTCTGTTGCGGCTTCTGTGTGGCTGGATCTTCAGCTTTTACCCACAATGCTCTTCTTCCTGACTTGGTGTGTGTTTGAACATTTGAATGCTGGCTGAGGGTCTGTTTGTCAGGCCATCAACATTGTTTCTGCACAGAAAAGCTAACTAGCTGGCTAATCTCTTAGCTTCCTCACTTGCTAATTTTCCTGCTAGCATAAAGGTGTCTAATGTCTCTCTGTTCCATGACTAGTTTTACTTTTTTCTTCCCCAGTTTGCACCTGTATGATGTCAAACATGGTTGACTTTAGCTGATGAAATGATGCAAAACAAAAAGTGTAGCAGTTTGTTTCAGCAACCAGCTAGCTAACCAAGCTAACCGAGCTAACCGAATCTTTTTCTGCATCTCACTGATTTCTGTTAAAAAATCCTTTTTCATCGCCTGACAGAAAATATCAGCAGTTTGAACCTTTGATGATCAAATAACAAATAGAGATTTTTTCAACCTTGTGACACTGAATCAGATTCATTGCTCGTCCACAAACTTCCTCCAAACGTCTTCGGTGCAAACAGTTAAAGGATCAGATGGAAATCCTCCTCAGCGAAGCATTAAAGAGGATCAATGAGTCAGACTGTTATGAGTCAATAAAACCACAGCAGATTAAAACTGATGTTACGTTATTGAGGTTTGATCTGCAGGTGAGCAGCTAAAACCACCTGTGACAGACTTTTCACCTGTTGGGCTCCATCAAACAGCAAATTTACACTTTAAGAAGCTGCATTTACTGATGCGTCAAAATAAAAGGACTAAAAGTGACGTGACCTGATTGATTTGAGTGAGAAAGAGACTTTTTATAATCCAGCTCGAGCTCACAGCACTGAAACATGTCAGTTTTTAGGTTCAGTTACAGTTAATGTTTTGGAATAAAGTTTTTTTTTTTAATCTTCAGCGTTCACTGTGCAGTAAAAGACTCTGATGTTTAAACTGCTGCGTCATGTTTAACTGCTGTCAGTGTTCGAGCTCCATGATTGACAGGCACATCATTAACCCCCCCTCCCCCGCCTGAGGCCCTCCAAACCTGCTCCAGCTCGCCTCCCCCCCTCCCGAAACCTCCGCCTCCAGCACCAACCTTATGTAACAGATGTAACATGAGGGGGCGGGGCTTCCACAGGCTGCCAACGCCCACAGATACACCTACATGGAAACTAACAGGGCAGAAAATGAGAATTAAAGAACATTTTTTTGTAAAAACTTTTCTTGTTTGTGTTGTTGGTTTGTTGTTTTATTGAAAGTCTGGCGTTTGAGTGAAATCCACATAAAAGTTCTGAGGATTCAAAAGTGTGCGGGAACGAAGTTGCAGAACTGCGGCTGAAAATGAGTTTAACTTTACATTTAAGGAGACAGAAAACTTTCTTTACTGTTTGTTTTGGTTTTAATCAACTTGCTGCTCGACGTCAAACCACATGAAGGGAAATTGTGTCTTTTCTAACATTTTGATTTAAGCACGTCTTTAATCTTTATAGGACAAACATCACCTGAAGATCAGGTGTTTTTCTCTTCAAAACAAGAATCCATAATTATGTTATTAAATGAAAAAAGCCTCTTGCTGGCGTTCATTTTTTTCACAAATGTCACATTTCTCTGTCTTTGCTGCAGTCGGCTGTGCAGTCTGTGCAGAGTGTATATGATCCCTGCAGGTGTGCTCAGGTGTGCTCAGGTGTGGCCTTTGCATGAGAAACAAACCTGTGAAGGCCTTAAACCTGCAGACTTCATAGCAGTAAATCCTGATGTCCACCTTTTGCATTTTTGCTCACTTTAAAGCTTCTCTGTGGTTGAAACCCCTCAGACTGTATTTTGCTCATGAAACACGACATAAATCCGATTTCTGTAAAGCTGCAGGTTCCTGCCCCTCCCCCGCCTCCTCAGGATGTGACAGCATCTGAATTCTTTGAAAGTTTCCTGTAACCACCTCGTAACCACCTCATAAATCTTTTATGACTATCGTTTGCTCCTTGTCAACCTGACACTTTTACAAGGAAACTGAAAATGTGTACGTTAAACAAAGTTTCTGTCAAAACTTGTTCTGCTGCTTTGATTCAACCGCACAAATAAACAAATATCAAAAAATCATTTACATTTTTAAGAAATCAAAAGCGATTCTCTCGACCAAACTACATGCAATTTTTATTCAGTTTTTGTAAAATGGTCAACATGTTTGTTTTCATCTGCATCAGTCTGTTAAAAATTCAACCGTGACTGAGTGAAGCAGCTGAAGGTGCGATGAGACATAAATTAAATGGAACAAACTATGGAGACAATTCAAAGTTTAACTTTAAAAGAAGGAAAGTTTGTGGACTTGAACTTTCATAAATCACTGAAATTGTTAGTGAATGTCTCTGAACTCTTTTCATTGTTGTGTCAAACTAAAGCGTGTTCAGAAAAACCTTTTTTAATGAATAAGCTTCACATTTATGTGCATCTCTGCAGCTTTGGAGAGGAGACACACTGCGAGTCCTGCTCACGGTTCACACATTAAAACCGTGAAACCTTCTATGAGCTTCTGTTGGTGCTTTTTCTGCACAGCGAACATGTTGCGAGACATTTAAAAAAGAGCTGTTTTCTGTTAGAAGCTGTTCAGACTGAGGATCCATCCTGAACTTCATCAGTCTGCTGTGATTTCTTTCTAACTGTTCTCTTCTGTACATTTTGTTCGAACGGCCTCAGAAGAACCTGAGAATGAGAAAGTCACTGTCGTCGACTGCCTCACAGTCGTTGGTGACAAAAGACAAATAAAGCTTTCACTTAAACACACCTGAACAAAACAAAGACAGACAGCAGATCAGTTTCTATTCATCTGCTGCCAAGTTTCTTCCCCTCTGAAGCTCAAGAATCTGCTGCATTTTACAAACTTTGTTCCTGCCAACGAATGTTCCAGTTTGAACATTTTCTTCTTTGTGTTTTAACTGTGTGAAGCACACACACACACACACACACACACACACACACACACACACATGCATTATGTGTTAACCTGCTGTCAGCTCTGTTGTTGTTAGCTGATCGCATGATTGACAGTTTCTGCATTGAATTCTTTGATGGAAAAACCTGCTGCTCTCCACCAAACTCCATCACACTTTTGCTCAATTGTAGTTTAGTCACTTACGATGTTTCTTTGTCACCTGTTTGTTTTAAATAGAAACATATTCAGTCACAGATAAAACAGTATTTTCTTACATGCTTCGTGGCCAGAAGTATGTGGACACCCGTTGAAACACGGATCTGTTCTGCTAATCTGCTGATTGTTTTTTTTCCTTAAGTTGGTCAAATTATCTTTAAATTCTGACTGAAGCAGCTGACTGACTTTAATGTCCTGCACTAATAACAAATAAGTGATAAAACATTTATCGAAATTAGCTGAATAGTTGCCAAATGTTGATCTTCTACGGATTAAACTGAATGTGTTTCTAATGTGCTTTTTTTTTGTTTGATTTGTATTTTTTGGATCCAGAGTGTTGCAGGTTTGTGAAACTGAAGCTGATTGGCTGATTAACCACTGAGAAAAATCATCTAGAATAAAGGAAACAATAGAGGCTAAAAGAATCAACACACCGGTGAAAAGATTAAAGATATAATTCATTTGGTGACTGTGTGCATGCGTGTGAGTGTGTGTGTGTGTGTGCGTGTGTGTGCATGCGTGTGAGTGTGTGTGTGTGTGTGTGTGTGTGTGTGTTTTAATTCTTTACATATCAAAGGATCTGTTCCAGCAGGTTTCTGGGAAATACCACAGAAAAAAACAGATTCACGTTCAAACATGCATGAATACCTCCACACACGCGCAGTTCACACACTCACACACACACAAGCACACGCACACACACACACACACACACACACACACACACACACACACAGAACCTCTCCCAGCATAAGGCATTTGGTTGCATAACACACAACATGTTCTAATTATTTACTCTCTATACGTTTGCATTACTCACTAAACCAGCTGTAATACACATTCTATATGAAACACTGGATGAGCTGAACGTGTGTTGGTGTTTCTGAATCTTCAGCTGGATCTGCAGATCCTCGTCTCCAAGAAGCTTCACTGGGACCTTCTGCTCTGGTTTCCTCTCAGAGCCTCGTTTCAGAGTCAAAGCTGTAAAAAGCCTCTGAAGTGGACAAACAGCAGACAGACTCAGCCAGAGACGAGCTGGAGAAGATCAGATGTTTCCTCAGGAGGAGACCAAACTCAGAGCTGACAGACGGAGAACATGACTGATGTTCATCAGGAGACACGAACACAAATGAAACCAACATGTGACCAAACTGCAGGTTCAGTAAAGTCGGTCTCACCTGGTTCCTTCAGCTCTGTAACTGATTCTGCAGAAAGCTCGAAGCTAAAAATGTCTTTCTGTCTCCACGAGGACTCAGGAGAGATGGTCGTCTGTTTGCTCAGACGGTTCGTATATAAAATCACAGCCTGGTCACATGACACGCGGTCGCTCCTGATGATGTCATCATGTCTGATGTTTGTCCACAAACGTTCAGAAATCAGATCAGAGAAGCTGCAGAATCACAGAGTCGAGGTGAGTTTCTTCAGCAGAGGCTGAATGTGAACACAGACACCAAAACACGCTGACTCACTGTCTCCATGACAACACACTTCCTGTTTACATCCCCAAAGCATCATGGGTCGGCATCAGAGGTTACTTGTGTTTGGGGGCAAAAACTAAAAAATGCATCAACTTAAGAAAAGCGTTTCAGACGCTGACGTGAATCTAAAACATCGTTCTGTTCACTTTGTTTTTAACGTTTTTAGATAAAAAACTTTATGAACTTTTGTTGATGGTTTTGTTGCAAATAAAAATAACAAGTTTGTTTAAAAAGAGACAAAAATATTTTATTTTCAGACCAAATGATACAAAAACTGAGCCAGGTTTCTAACAACAACACACACATTCATTTCACCACTGTGTGTGTGTGTGTATGTATGTGTGTGTATCTGAGTGTGTGTGTGTATGTATATGTATGTGTGTGTGTGTGTGTGAGAGTGTGTGTGTGTGTCAGAAGCTGAGTGAAAACGCTCGGTACGACAGGTTGGTAAACACGTCGATGTGGTCGCTGCTGCCCCCTACTGTCAGCACCTGCACAGACACAAAAACACACAGTTAGTGGAAACTCAAGAGACATCCCATAATTTCTGTATTATTTGAACAGGGGGGGTCTTTCTGTGGTTTCTGGGGTAACGGGCTCAGCCTGCGATGCGTTCGCTGCCTCACCCTGTGCTCGGTGCTGTTGGCGTTGAGCTGCAGCGTGTTGAGGCTCTGCGGCGTGCAGGGAATCTGAGCTTTGACTTCTCCCCCCAGCAGACAGTGAGACACGAAGGGACCTTCACCCACAGCCAGAATCTGAGGGGGGGGGACATCTTATTAACACTGTGACACTTTCACACCCTGCAGAGAAACACACAGTGCAACACACACACTCTCACACACACCATGTCCTGGTGGAAGGCAGCTTGTCTCTGGCAGCCCGTCAGCGGGAACACGGAGGTGGGGGACATCGAGCGCAGATGCCACAGAGACAGAGACGGACCCCCCCCACACAGCTGCAAACCACAGACACACACAGTGAGAGAGGACAGTGGACACACATTCAGCGTGTGTGTGTGCGTGTGCGTGTGCGTGTGTGTGTGTGTGCATGTGTGCGTGTGTGTGAGTGTGTGAGTGTGTGCGTGTGTGTGAGTGTGTGTGTGTGTGTGATTGTGTGTGAGTGTGTGTGTGTGTGTGTGGTCACCATCCAGTCGGAGTCGGTGGTCAGGCAGCTGATCCATTTTCCGTACTGCGGCCGCGCGCAGCTCTGAAACACAACGAGAAGCTGCAGCTTCACTCAGAGCAGACGACAACATCTGGTTTTGAATCTGGATCTGGTTTGAATCTGGATCTGGTTTGAATCTGGATCTGGTTTTGAATCTGGATCTGGTTTGAATCTGGATCTGGTTTTGAATCTGGATCTGGGTTTGAATCTGGATCTGTTTTGAATCTGGATATGTTTTGAATCTGGATCTGGTTTGAATCTGGATCTGGTTTTGAATCTGGATCTGGGTTTGAATCTGGATCTGGTTTTAAATCTGGATCTGGTTTGAATCTGGATCTGGTTTGAACCTGCGTCCTCACCTCGTACTTGTGGACCTCGATGCAGTGGACCGACTGTCCCGTCCTGCTGTCTGCACAACAAACACAGTTACTGTCAGAAACCTGCAGACACAAACCAGGTCGGACGTCTCTGCTGGTCCTGGATCAGTCCTGGATCAGAACCAGCGTTCATTTTGACAGCAAATCCTGATTCAGTCTGTTTAGTCTTTTCAATAACAAACCTTTTAGTTTTAGTCATCTGAAGTCTTTCAGTCTAGTTTTAGTCTTTTTCAGACCAAATATCAGCAGGTTTTAGTCGACTACATGTTTCTACAGAACTTCCGGTCACTGGAAGCTTCCATCAGTCTGTTGTGGTTTTAAGGTTTGAATCTGATACAGACACAGATTTAATGGTTTTAATACAAAACATTTTATTTTATTCTTAATGTCAAAAACACTACCGTGGCTTTTTCACTAAAGATAATCTCACATAATCAGCATGAGGACCTGCCCCCCCTGAGAAACAGACATGCCCCCTGAATGATCAGAAATGCATGTGACGTTCTTATTGTTGTTAGCGTGTTGCTAACGAGCGAAGTCAACTGAAATCAACCAAATCTGTGCAGCTAAACACGACTAAATAAATGCAGGTAAACAAGCTAACTGTCTGAAAACGTCTTTGAAACTGTGCAAAGTTCTGCAAACTCGTCTGCCCTCAAAGATTCGCTCTGATTGGATTTCTTCCTAACTTGTTCCACAAAAAGAGCAGTTTTGATTGGATCTCTTCTCCGTTCGTCCCTCTCTGACATTTTCATCTCGTTTTTATTCATTGACTTAAGTGTCAGTTATATTTCGTCACAGTCTTCGTCATCATATCTTACTTTTTATTTAGTTTTAGTCCGTGAAAAAGGTTCGTTGATTAATA
>JAPZDV010000009.1:497252-517252 GCA_029814665.1 Acanthurus lineatus
TTTCTTATTGTTATATGGTAATGTTTGTTTTATTGTTTTTATGATTCTATGTACAGCACTTTGGAGACGTTTTTTGTTGTTTAAATGTGCTATATAAATAAAAGTGGATAGGACTGGATTGCTGCGACAATGCAAATTTCCCCATTGTGGGACAAATAAAGGAATATCTTATCTTATCTTAAGCTTCCAAAACTCTTTGCCTTCACATTCACATGAAATCATCCTAAACGTCTGTGGTTTTGACTCAAACGTCGTTCAGCGATTCACCTTCAGCGGAACTCACCTTTTATCTTCACATGTAAAAAGAGCTTTTAATCTCTGCTGTCTGATTCTGGGCTTTTTTTAGCCACATTAGCACATTAGCAGTGTGGCTATATAGATGGCCTCCCCGTCTGTCTGTCTGTCTGTCTGTCCGTCTGTCTGTCTGTCCGTCTGTCTCATCAGCTGTTGTTGGGCTTTGATGAAATGTAATTCAGACCTTCATTCTCATCACAAACCATATTAACTTTAATGATCCAATAACTTTTCATCTAGCGCCATCACCAGGTCAACATTTGAATGTGTCCAACACTTTGGTTCATGGTCAGAAATCTGCAGAAGTAAAGACTTCCCCATGGGCCTCACCTGGACTTTGTGTTTACTGCTAATTAGCTAAAGTACCTGCTGTATGTTAGCATGGTCACTGTGGCCATGCTAACATACAGCAGGTACGCTGTGCTAGCTTGGTCACTGTGGCCATGTTAGCATGCTGATGTTAGCTTTATAAACAGATATAAAAGCTGTAAACAGGAAGTGGATGAGCATGTTTTCAGAGACTCAGCACTCAGAAACGGTGACGTTGTTAACATGAGACTTTATTGAGAAGTGCTACATGTTTGGTTTGGATCAATGAAGACCGAGTCAGAGGATTGACTGCAGGTACGACAGGTGTGGCGGGGGTGGGCTCAATGCAGTGGGTGGGTCCAGTTGGGTGGAGTTTACTGGATGCTGATTGACCGGTTTACTTATACAGCCAGGTCTGGGTGCAGGAGTCATAGGAGACGAGCTCCCAAGACTTGAACCACAGGTTGACCTCCCTCTCGGCGTCCTCCACGGTGTCGCTGCCATGGATGATGTTCCTGAGGAGACGAGAGGAGGACGGTCAGTGGATAACGGACAGATGGATGAGTGTGAGAGGGTCAGTGATCATTTTAATGGGAGCTAAACTGTGAAGTGATGTGACAAATGGTCTCTGATGTTTGTCTCATTAAATGAAATGAACATAAACTTGTCAGTTCTCACTGCAGGTGATGAAAGAAAGAGTTCCAGTAAAAAAAACAACGATTAATGAACAAAAATCAAACTGTTGATGTAGGATATTTTTACTGTCGGCACAGTTATATTGTAGACTAATGAATTCATGAATCACGTGATACAACATTAAACTCCTTCGACACCAGATTTCTTTCTGCTTCTCATAATGATGCATAAACTACAGCTTCAGCAGAGTTTTTATGTTGTTGACTTCCTGTTTTCACTGAAGACAAGAATCTTTTTTCTTCCTTGTAGTTTGGTTCAAGAGTTCGTACGACAGTTTTTAGTTTGACTGATTGTTTTTACAGGAAATGATTGATTATTGCCAATAATTATGTGATATTCTGATAATGCACAGTTACTCGTGAAAGAGGAAAAGTTCCTTGTGGATGACACTTTGACAGGTGTGTGTGTGTTTGCGTGTGTGTTCACCTGTTGATGTTGACACACAGGTCTCCACGGATGCTGCCAGGCTTGGAGTCAACGGGGTCGGTCCCACCCAGCATCATCCTGACCAGCTTCACAATGTTCTGACCCTCCCACACCTGTAAACATATGGACACACCTGTCACCTGTGACGTCAGGTGGGAATCAGGATACAAAACCAACCATCAGACTGAACGTTCATTTTCTTTGTGGGATGATGATGACTACGAGGTTTCATAAGGAGTTAGTGATTCGTCCTGCTCATTCCAGGGTCACATGACAAAGACAAGACAGAAGATCTTTGGTTTAAATGTTCACGTTTTGCAATCAAAAGGATGTGACTAACACCTGGAACGCACATTTACATTAGGTTCAAATGAAATGAAATGATGTTCACTGCTTCAGTAAATAGGACAAACGTTGATGTAACTTCACAACAGGACATGTTATTATTCTGTGCGCCTCATTGGACCGTTTGGCTCTTTTATGAGCCTGGAAGCTAACGTTAGCTAGCAACATTCAGAGTCAGTAAAATTGTTTTCAGTCAAAAAACAGTAAATAATTTTGACAGTTTGTATAATAAAAAGATAAGCACAAAGTTTGATTATTCAAAATTAATAAGTATTTCACTGACATATCTGTGTGTGTGTGTGTGTGTGTGTGTGTGTGTGTGATTGCGTTACCATGGCGAGCATGGGTCCAGATGTCATGAAACTGACAAATTGAGAAAAGAAAGCCTCCTTCGAAATGTCCTCGTATTGCTTCTTTATGAGGTCCTCAGAGGCCTGAAAACAGTGTGCAAAATATTTAAAGAAATACTCAACAGTGCAAAGTAACCAAGTACATTTACTTTCATGGGATTCTGAGTTACTTGTTCTTTACTTGAGCTGTTCCTGTGCATCTTCACAGTAAAAACAAAATGTGATTCTCAGTACAAAGAAGTGAAACATCACCCTGAAAAAAGCAAATCCATCTCTAACATGGTTTTATATTCATGAAAAAAAGTCAGAGTAACTGAAGCAAACGAGATATTTATCCCAAAAAAGTTAAAAAAAAAAACCAACTATAGATAAACTGTAAAAACTCTTTGAATAGTTTTGTCAGACACAGACGTGCAATCATGATAAATGGCTGATATAAAAGTTCATGCTGTTCAATTTCAAGTCTCTGTTTGATCAGGTAACGTCATCATGGATGCTGCCCCCTGTGGGTGGTCAGCAGTCCTGCACCCACATGGTTACCTGCATGAATTTGGCAGCGACCAGCTTGAAGCCTCTCTGCTCGAAGCGCTTGATGATCTCACCACACAGTCCTCTCTGGACGCCATCGGGCTTCACAGCAATGAAGGTCCTCTCCATTTTTTCCATTTTTACAGACAGAAGGCTGCAGACACCAACGAAGAAGAAAACATGAAAATATGAAGACATGAGATTCTTTTAATCAGCCACCACCATCAAACGCTGGACTCGGATCATGAATCATTTTGAGCTTGTAATGAATAAAGTGTGTGTGTGTGTGTGTGTGTGTGTGTGTGTGTTTTACCTTCTCTGGTTCTCTGGTCAGTGAACCTGTGAAGATGAGCAGCTGGTGGATCACTCAGGAGTTGGGGAGGAGCTCTATTTAAAGGGTTTACCTGGTGGGGGGGGGGCTGTGAAAGTGTGTGTGTGTGTGTGTGTGTGTGTGTGTGTGTGAGTCATTTGTATCTGTCTTTGTGGTTATTTAGAGACATGTTGTTCTGTTCCAACATGTTTTGAGAATTGAGATATTTCTAGTGAAAGTAAAGTTAAAGTGAAACATTTTATGCTTTTAGAAAATCTTTGGGAAAAAAATACTCGAATATATTATATATCTATTTTTTTAACTTTAAACTTCTTCATATTTATGACAGAATTCTGATTTTTCTTCCTTAACTGTTTTCATTTAACAGATCTATTTATCTCATAAATAAGATTTTTCACACAAATGACAGGTTTGTGGAATTAATCAGTAAATCTGTAAAGTAACTAGTAACTAAAGTCAGCAGGTAACTGTACACAGTGTGACTGTTCGTCTCACACATTCAGCTCTGTCGTGTTTGAGTTTGAACTCACTGACCTGCTGACTCTCTCAGGTATCAGGTGAGCTCCTCAGTGCTGTTAGCTTAGCTTAGCTTAGCTTAGCTTAGCTTAGCTTAGCAGGCAGCTGTTTGTGTTCATCACACACGAGTGAAACTTTTATTGGTCAGTTAAACAGGATGTGATGACGTGAATGTGTCATTAAATCCAGCGTGACTGTTCAGACTGAGATCATTAAAATGTTTGATTGTCCAAAAATATCTGAACAAATAGATTCAGTTTTTAACTCTTTGGGGGTCTGAAGCCGTTCATGACATTTTGTGAATGAATGCAATAGATTTGCATAAATAATCTCCGGTTTGAGTGCACAAAGAAGATTTGCACAACGGTTTGCAGAAACAAAACAGAATTTACATGGAGTTCAAAGTTCCCACTGAACTCGACTGAGTGTGTAAATCTAAAGTTTAGAGCAACAGGAATCTAAATTCAAACCCACAGGCACAAACACTTCTGTGAGCAACAGCCTGCTGACGTTTAGCTGATCATGTTTATACTGTTTAAATTGATCATTTCATCCCTTTGATGGTTCCGATTGGCTGCATCAGCAGAATGTTGCTGAACAATGAACATGATGTTTAAATAGGGACGTTTGTCATTGTTAGCAAAAAGTTAGCATGTGCACCTTTTGTTCCTGCGTGTTCGTCAGGTAACGTTACACATCGTGGTGTCTCATTATGAGGTTCATCAGCTGTGAAGATGCTTCTGTCTGTTTGAAACTTTCCTTCATGAAGTCGAATCATTTGTTCCCAACATGAAGAGTCACAGGGACAAAAAAGCATCAGAGAGGCAGTGAAAGACGTTTAACGGAGGACTCTGAGCACAAAATAACAGATAAATAGGATCATTTGGTGTGTGTGTGTGTGTGTGTGTGTGTGTCTGCGGTGTGGGGGTGTGTGTCTGCATGGATCTGCTGCAGGCCTGTTCCCATCTCATGTGCAGCTGCAGGGTAAACTGACTGGCAGGAACAGCGAGCCTCCCTCATTACACATGAACACATCATTCCAGCTGATGATCGTGTGGTTTCAGATGTGTTCACCTCATTAACAAGTGAGAGAAGAAATGTTCAGCTGCAAAACGTCATTGTTCGAACTGCGACGGGAGGAACTCAGCAGCAAAGAACGGCAGCCGATGTGAAGGACAGTGGGAACATTTAATGTTCCAGAGCGAATCACTGACGCTCAGAGTGGAGCTTGAGCTAACGGCCTGCAGACGAAGCGTTTATCGTCCGTTTGCAGCCTCAGTGAACAGTGTCGATTTAGCATCGTATCATTGAGGTTAACAATGTACATGCATTGCTCACATATATGTTGATGATGGCGCACAGTGTCAGCCTGGATTTAACCCTAAAGACGTTTGAAAAGATGTAGCTTTTGGAAAAAGACATGTTTTAAATATCATTTTGGTGCAAAGACACAGAGCTGTTTCAGCTGTTCATATAGGATTTAGATACAGTTTTGACCACTGAGCGTGCAGTTATGGTTCCCCGTTCATTTAGACAGGACCTGGTCTTGTTAATCAGAAATAACTGCCCAGAGGCGTTACCAAGATGGCTGCCGGGTGGCGAGACATGTCTACAGGGACTTTGGTTTTAATCTCCCCCGTTTTTAACCCTAATAAAACTTTTTTAAAATGTCGGCTGTGTCACAGACGTCATGCGTTTCCTCCAGGCCTTTTGTGTGTGTTCGCTCCATTTTCCAGTAAAACTGTGGCTGTGTGTCAGGGCTCATATTTCAAAAGCAAAGTTATCCTCCATGTACCCGGATATTAGCTCGTACTGCGTCACATGTAAACTTGCAGAAGCTTCTCTCATTCATGTGTACTGGTCCTGCTCGTGCTTAAACAAATATCTTTCAAACACTCTCTCTGGTGTTAAACATCAAATTAGAAACAAACCCACTGACTGCTGTGTTTGGGATCATGGAGGGGGAGAAAAAGTCACCTACTAAGAAACACACTTTATCTTTTGCCTCCCTTCTAGCTCGACGAGCAACTCCCCCCCACTCATGCACAGAGGCTGGAAGACATTAAGTCCTGCTTCAAACTGGAGAAAATCAGATACTCACTTCAGCAATCTAATAATAAGTTCCAGAGAGTGTGGTGACGCTTCCTAAAAGCAACCCAGACCCTGTGAAGGTTCGACCCTTGGATGCAGGTTAACAAGCTCTGGGTGTAACTGTGATCTTATGTTGTGACTCTGGCAGTGATGGGGGGGGGATTATGTTGTCCACTGTTCGATTGTTGTTATGTTTTGTTTTTTTTTCTTTCTTTTTGCATTCTTGTACACTGTGTACACTGTTGTATGCTGTGATTGACAGACCCGTGCTCATTTCATATCTCTGTAATGACCATTCAGATTTGCACTTTCGCTTTACTGAGAAAACTTCAATAAAAAAAGATTTTGAATTACGAAAACAGTGGCTGTGACGTCAGGATGTGAAGTGTTTCATTACTGCAGAATCTGCCAACAAAACAAGAAGACCAGTGAACGTGAGGAAGATAGATAGATAGATAGATAGATAGATAGATAGATAGATAGATAGATAGATAGATAGATAGATAGATAGATAGATATTTTATTGATCTCCAAGAGAAATTCACAAGATGAAGATGAACTTCCTGCTGATTTGACCTGTGAAGTTCTGTTTGGGCTGATTTTCCCAACTTTGCTTTGTTGTATTACAGAGATTCAAATAGAGATCTTGTGTTTCTGTTTAACTAGGCTTTGCCCTGTAAAAGCTGCACGGGCCTTTACATATAGAACCCAGGGTTACGATCCGTAACCAACAATGTGCTGATCGATGGAAGGCTCAGTTTATCTTGTTAACTGGCAGTTGAGTTGTGGTGCCTCTTAGTTGATGCTGCAGAGTAATCCAAAAGTAATGTAACTAGTGGTATAACTAATTACTCTTAGAAATGAGTAATTAAGTAAAGTAAGGAAATAGTTTTTTGAAAAGTAACTAATAATGTGTAATGCATTACTTTTTTTGAGTAACTACCCCAACGCTGATGGACTCTGGCAGCCTGAAGCTCACAGGTTCACACAGTCTGCAGGTCTGAAACTCCACTCAGCAGGTTTTTCAGCATGGCAGCTTTCCATTATCTTCATCTATAGGCTCCTGAGCGAGTGATGAGGAGGAGGAGAGAGGAAGGATCGTGATTCAACAAGTCGCCTCGGTGATCCGGTTCAAACATACATCATGTTCCTGGCTGCTGCCTGCAGCGGTGAGACTGTCAGGCGGCTCTCATGACTCTAAAACCAGAGAAATATTTCAGTCATCACCTTCATTATCATCGACATGTTCACTGTTCAGACTCACAGGCCTGAAGACGGGCCAAACACACCAGCCAATCACAGCCGTCTGTCCCGTGTGAGGCGAGTTTGAGGTTTGAGAGTCGCCGACCCAGAGCTGAAGAGTCACATGTCACATGTTCCACTGCTCTGATTGGTTGGAGGCATCAACGGTTCAATCTGTGCAACCAAAGACTCTAATTTTCTTCAAATCTTTTCAGAAACACATTTGTTTTCTGTTTATCTCAAATTTAAGCGTCTGTGTGAGCAGGCGGCCATTTTGTTTGTTTTGTTTTAAATCAGGCCAAGCCCCGCCCCCAAGTGCAATGAGTTTAGTTCGGTTTAGTTTGTTTTAGTTTAACAAACGGACATGAAGTTTGAAACACAAAGCCACAACAACAGCGACGCAGCATTTTAAGAGAAACATGCATAAAAAAGTGACATAAAATTAAATTAAATGATGAAACAAGCCAATGCAAAAACCGTACAGATACAAGGACAACAAATCACAGAAACGGCCTGTCACTTGTTCTTTTCACTTAATGTTCCATGTTGTGTGTGTGTGTGTGTGTGTGTGTGTGTGTGTGTGTGTGTGTGTGTGTGTGTGTGTGTGTAACAGAGACTGAGATGTTTAAACAAACTGAATGAGACGCATTAAAGCTGCAACAACAGCAGATTTGTGACCGGACAAACTGGTTTCTGTCTCTGACTTTTCTCTCAAACTTTTCCCGCTCACCTGCCAAACTCCTGTCAGTCACGTCACACCTGTCGGCTGAGAATAAACCCTGCAGACTGTGAGACAGCATCGCAGGAGGGAAACATGAGGCAGAATCAGCTGCTGAGCTGAGACGATTCACTGCTGCTGACACAGCAACTCATAAATCCATCAGGGGAAGATTTCTGTAATGTATGGAAGCCCCCAGGGGTCAAATGAGAGCATGAAGCTGTGTGTAAATCTGCACTTTCTGGTGTGTTTCCAGAGATTTGACAGACTGTTTTTCATAAAATACACATCTGGCTTTAAAAGGGCCGGACACACATTTTATAGAGTGCTGCTGTGAAATAAAACACAGTTTCTATGGATGCATGTGTGTGCGAAGAAAACTGCAAAAGAAACAGAAAACTGAAAATTTGACTTTAAGTGAAACTAAATAACGTGAAAATAAGAAAGAGGAACATGTAGCAGACTGAAGTTCAGCAGACGAATGAAAGCAGATCAGATAAAACTGATCTGAGGCAGAAAACAGCAGGACGTCCACCTGGATGACTGTTATTGATCATCTGACACAAATTATATTATTGACTTCAGATGTTCGTCAGAATCAGTAAAATCTCAAAGGTGCATTTTTAGTGGATTTTACAAATCACTCTTCTTTTTGGAGGGTTTTGGTTTCATTCATTGTTTATTCACTTTGATTGATTAACCAATCAATCGTGTCATGTGACCTCTGCCTTTGACATCAGTCTTGTGATGCTTACGGACTGTGAAAACATCTGAGTGCTGAACCTCAAACCGGAACTGACGTCACCTGTCTGTGGCCTCTGCAGGTAGACCTGTCAGCAGAGCTCCAACACTCTGCTGCCCTCCAGTGGTCAGAGTGAGAATAACAACACAGGACCAAACTCAATCATTTCTGCAGCGAGGCTCCTTCATATTGGAGAATTGAGACTCCCATAAGGCCACTATGGTGTTTACTGCCCCCTACAGACCAAGACACATTATTTCTTTATAATAAACAACAGCAGCATTTCCATTCTATGCAACTTTTAACTTTCTCTTCTACGTTCCAGAGGCACATACTGTACTTTTTACTCCACTACATGAACGTGGAAACTCTATTTACTTTCAGATTATCAATGACTCGCTCTTCAGACATGTTTTATCTTCTGCTCTCTCTGAACAACCTTTTCTTTTTCTTTTTTTTAGCTTTTAGGAGGAAACAGCAGTTTTTTGATGAAGATCAGTTTGATGTTTCCGTCTGGACTCATTTAGGTCGTCACATTAAACACAAAGTCATTGTGGAGAGTTTGAGGCATGATGAGTTTTTTTTTTAAATAAATAAAAGGTGTGTTTTTTGTGTGCTATGAGTACTTTTACTTAAGTTAAGTATGTGAATTTTTATCCACTGCTGGTAATGTCTTGTTATGGAAGTGCATAAAGTGCAGAGTCTGTTTAATTAAGGGTTGATGTAATTATAAAGTTAATAACTTAAATTCCTTTCACATCTGAGAGCCTCATAAGTAAAAACTGACCGCAGAAATTTCCTAAAAGGCTGCATAAAGATGTTTGTTTTTTAAAAAAACTGGCTTAAATTCCTCTTGATGCAGTTTTTCCTCCCTCAATATACAAAAAGTTTGTTATCTATAAAAATGCAAACATTAAACAGGATGAGGGTATTTTTAAGCTTTATTTCAGATTAAAATGTCAAAGATATGCATTTTTTTAAAAAGGAAGAGGTAACAATATAAGATGTAAACAGAAGAATCTGCAGAGACCTGAAGATATGAGGTGTGAAGACTGAACACCGAAACTGTCATAAACCACAGAATATCAAACCACACAGTTTAAAATGTAAAACTACAGAGCTCATAAACACTTTGAGTGACAGAAATCAAACCATCGTGTTGATTTTGATCCAAAGACTCTTGAAGTTTAAAAGAAAAGAACAAAGTTTCAAAGTATTTTTTACCTGGAAGGTGTTTTTTTTTAATTATTTCTTTATATTTCAGACGGAATAAATGCAAAATTACTTGACAGAGCAGAGCTCAGAAGCATGGTAATTTTATTTTTACTTGTTCATGGTGGAAAGTAACCAAGAATATTTCCTTAAGTACTCTACTTAAGTACAGTTTTGAAGTACTTGTACTTTGGTAGGATTTCCATTCATGCAACAATTTGTTTCTACTCAACTACGTCTCAGAGAAAGACTTAGAACATTTTACTCATTTATAAGACAGCTCTAGTTACAAGTTACTTTCTGATTAAATCATAAGAAACTTTTAAACACAAGTTATTGTCAAAGATCAAACGTATCGCGTCTTAAAAATCAAAGTCTGTTTGGAGCCTCTTCACATTTCCTGTGAAACGTTAAACTGTTTAATGCCCAAAGAGGTTAAAATATACGATTATTCACCAAAAAACCTAAGATTAGCCAAAAATCAGAGACAGAGATAACTATGTTTGTTTGTTCTTTTAAGCCTCACCCTCAGATTTATCTTGCGGCCCCTTGGCGGGGCCCCAGTCTCAGGTTAGGGACCACTGACTGGTATTTGTTATGTCTCATTCAAAAGAAGACGTGTTGTCGGTATTAAACCATTTTTAAAATTTTCTTCTTGTGAATGTGAAGTACGATGTCGCTCTGTTTCTCCCCAAATATCCAATCAGTTACTCGTGATGTCATCGAGTCTGTCAGGATGGACGCTCTTGATCCCGACGCCTGCGGTCAGCCATCGCTGGAGGAGAGGGGACGAGGCTGAAAAGGAGGGAACATTCTCCATTTTAACACACTGAAACACAACATTTTCATGTGTGACTGGCAGACCAGCAGGACCTGAGGGAGGCCGTCACGTTTGAGTTTCTAACACCATGATGATACACTGCAGACTGAGCTCCTGTTTACATCCAGCTGTAATATTCTAGCTTCCACATCATCTAAATCTCAACTGTTTCCAGCTCCACTGATCCAGTCCAGCAGGTGGAGACAAACCCATGAGGAAAGAAGTGTCAGTAACAAGCAGGCTGCTAGCATAAACTAGTCTTACGCTACTTTTATAGAACTATTTGCACATTAGCATCTATTTCATTTTTACCAAAGCAACAGGACAAGAGACAGTTAGAAGAAACATCGAGTCCCAACTACCTAACGGAGTGTGTTTGCTTCTCTGATGCAGTTGTTGAGGAAATGCATGTCTCCAATAACTGGAGTCAAAGCTTTGTACACTTAGCATGAAAACAACATTTTTGGTGCGTAAAAAGTAGCGTTCAGTGACTCCACCAGCTAAATAATCAGTTCAGGCGAGTCATTTTTTACAGATGAATGCAGACCTACACACTGATGTGTTTTCTCAGCGTGTTGTGTGTGTACTGTATTTGTCTTGGACTTGTTGTGAATGTAGAGAAGCAGTTCTCACCTCCACCCTGCTGTTGTTGGAGTCGCTGAGGTTGTTCTTGTTTGCCCTGATTCCTCTCCCTCCCAGCTGCTGAGATCGACAGTGCTGCCATCTTGCAGACGCTGATTCTCTCCTTGTTGCCTCCAGCTCCACTGCCGGTGCTCCTGACTGGCCGGTCACTGCTGCTGATAACCCTCCCCCCCGTGCTATTGGTCCTCCCCGATCCAGAGGAGCTACTGATATTTGTTCCAGCTAGGATGCTAATTCTGTCGCTGCCACCTGAGCTGCTGAGCTTGGACCCACTTCCTGGGCTGCTAACACCTGCTGTTGAACTGCTAAGCCACCCACCACTGCCCATGTTAACAATCATCCTCCCCCCGGAGCTTGGCACTCTTTGGCTGCTGATTGCCCCTCCTCCCCCCGATCGCCCTGAACTACCCACGCTGCTCTTTCTTGCGTTAGCTGAGCTGTAAACAGGCTTCCATTCGCCGCTGCCAGTGCTGGTGAATTTCCTCGAGGTACTTATCCTTTGACTTGCAGATGAGCTGCCGAGCCTGCCACCACTACTTGAGCTACTTAACCCACCACCACTACCTGCGCTGTTAGTGTGGTGAACAACACTACCTGAGCTGAGCCTAATGCCACTGCCAGTGCTACCAGTGCTACCGGTACTACCAAGTCTTGGTTCACTACCTCTGTGCTTACTTGGCTGACTGATCTTTTGGCTACTCGCCTTGTCTGTGCTCCCGGCACTACTCGACTTTCCAGTACTCCCACCATAAACTCTCCACTCCCCACTTCCACCACCTCCAAACCGTCCCAGTGCTTCTGGTGTGCTCGATGCTTTTTGCAAAGTTACTGATTCTTCCTTGTTTGCATTGTGTTCATCATCACCACCAACAAGGCTGAAGATGGTTTTCAGACTGCCACGTCCTCCACTCCCAAATCTCCTTATCTCAGGTAGGCTTGTTGAAGGGTTCATATTTCCTGATTGGTTTTCTTCACTCCATGTCCTGCGTAAGCTGCTCTTCCGTCCCAGACTGCCACTGTAAACTATCCACTCTGCACTCCGACTACTGCCGAATCTTCCTGTTTCTTGTGTATTGGTTGCAGGGTTCGCAGCCACTGATTGGCCTTCCTCTTTCCATTTACTAAGTAAGCCGGTGCTCCCATTCAGGTTGCTCTTAGGTCCAAGACTGGCACCATTAGCTAGCAACTCCCCACTTCCACTACTGCTGAACCTTCTTGTTTCTTGCTGGCTCGTTGCAGGGGCATGGCTTGTGACCTCTGAAGGGCTCACTTTGGTCCCTGTGTTAGAGAAGCTCATACTTGTTTGTCCCAGACTGTGTCCATTGGATGAAATACTTTCAGGACCAGACTTCACACCTGCATCCTTCATGACTGCGTTTTGTTCGCTCTTCGCCAAAGTCTGATCTAATCTGGTTGGTTTCCTGTGATCAGTCTGCAAACTTAAGGACACAACCTGCACAGGATCCTGGTTCTTAGCCTGGGTGGATCCCTCAGTGGAAGTTGTTTGAGCTGAAATCACACTTTCTGTCTCTTTCTTTACCTCTGCAGCTGTTTGCTTGCTGGGATCAGTTATCTTTGTTTGTGTTTCTTGCTTCACTTCTGGTTCCACACAAACAACAGTTTTGGTGATCACAGTTTGAATGTTGGTCTCTGTTTCTTTATCCTGAAGAACAGCCTCTGTGGCAGCTTGTTTGGAAATGATAGTTTCTGTTCTGGTGACAACATGTGAAGTGTTTTGTACCTCCACTTCTTTTACCTCTTTCATTTTCTGTCCTTCTAAGTTGTTTCCACAGATTAGGTTCGATTCAACAGAGATCTCAGCTTGAGGCTCTGCTGGAGCCTGTGCAGGATCCTGGATCTCAGCCTGGATGGATCCCTCATTGCAGTTCATTTGAACTGAACTCACTGTTTGTGTCTCTCTCTTCAGCTCTGCAGCAGTTTGCTCGCTGGGATCAGTTGTGGCTGTTATTAAATCTGTTATTTGCTTTATTTCTGGTCCTGTATGAAGGATTGTTTTGGTCATTTCTGTCTCAATGACTGTCTTTTGTTCATTAGCCTGCACAGTTACTTCAGTGCTCCTGAGAGATGGTGTGTCAGAAAGCAGCGTGGTGACTCCTTGTGCAGAAGCTTGAACAGCAGATCCTTTGTCTAAACCTCGGTTGATCTGAGCAGTGACAGTGGATGAGTTCTGCGAATCGAGGCCTTCAGCATGAACTTGCCAAAATCTACTCTGTCTGACTCTTACTGTACTGATGGATTCCCTCGTGTTAACTTTAGGATTCTCTGCTGTCTGGTTCTCTGACTTTTGGAACGAATGGCTCAGATTTGGCGTGTCAGTCGAAGTCACAGGTGGGTTTTTTAGATGTTTGCTGACTGACTGGACCGTGGTCACTGTTTCTGTGAGCGGGGTGACTACAGGTGTGTGTTGGATGGTTTGCACGTGGCCACTAGAAACCGCCTGAAACTCCGTCATTCTGAGATTTCCTCCTTGAACACTGACTGGATTGTTAACTGTTAAGTCCCGCCTCCTGGGGAACGAGGGGCTCGATGTGACGCAGACAGATGTGAGGTTGGCTGCAGAGTTTGGATGAAGGCCTGAGAACCTGCAAACAACAGGACACACGATCAAAGACAAGAGGAACAGCAGGAACAAAACTGAAATTCATATTCAGGTCTCAGTGGTTTTGGGGTCTGGGACGAGTCCGGCATGTTGGTGCTTGTTGTAGAAAACAAATACGAGCGACACATGGACATATTTAAATGCTACATAGATTTGCAGAGACGAACCTGTTTGACCTGTTTGCACAAAAGACAATTACTTCGGTAAAATAAGGTAAAGCCACTGGGTCATTAAAGGTGTGCCAGCTGAACACTTCCTCCATTCTCCCTTTAATTAAACCGTCTTTTGTCAGGAAAGTTCTAATAATAATCCTTTGTTAGAACCCTGTTTCATACTCTGCCACCAAGTCTGAAGATTTCCATGATCATCGTCTCGTACCCTCGTGAGCTCAGTCCATCCAGCAGCCTCCTGTAGTCTTCTATCTCAGCCTCTAGTCTGGTCGTGACGTCCATCAGGATCTGATGGTCCAGAACCTGCTGAGCTGTGAGCTGCAGCACCGAGTCCAGATCGCTGCACAGCCCATCTGCCATCTGCTGCAGAACCAGCAGCTCCTGGACAATGGACTCATTCTGCTGCAGACCGGAGGCCTCCAACACCGCGTTCTGCAGACAGACAGGCAGGCAAGCAGACAGAAAGACAGACAGGCAGAAAGACAGACAGGCAGACAGACAGTGTGACGCTGCATGTTATTGCTGTGTGAATGTCGTAAAGAAAGCAAACTAAAGTTGAGTATTTAAACCTTTATAAACACGATGTGTGCTGGACTTGTGAGCAAAGTTTGACCTCAGATGTGTCGGTAGGTCACAGATTTTGTCAGCAGCTGATGTTTCGCTGGTCTGTGATTTTCAGGTCCCTTTTTTTGGGGAAAGTTTTTGCAAATCAAAGTTCTCCCTATTTTTCAACTCAAACCGAGTGTATTCATCTCACCAGAGCTTGCAGTTGTGTCAGTTCTTGTTCCAGACTTGCTGCTGTTGTCCTCAGTTCCTCCAGCTCGGCCTGGATGACCTCTGACCCTGCGGGAAGGTCCAAGGTCACCTCTGGAGAATTCAACACGGATACCTGAACACAACACACCTGATGAGATGTTGTTTTTACACATTTTAAATCCACTTCAACAGAAAAACGAGTTTAGAGTTTAGAGATCAGTTGGCTCTGATCCTGTTTTACTCTGGTTTTTAAAACCAGAGAGATCTGGAGATGTTTGTCCACCTGTGTGTTGAACCAGGCGTCGTTCTGGTTTTGGTCGAGCAGCGTCACGTTGGTCTCTCTCAGGTCGTGTAGCTGCTGGGTCAGGTCTAAAGCCTGAGCAGGCTGCATCTCCACGGTGAGGCCGGATGACATCTGGGCAGCCACACACTGCATGTCCTGCACAGATGGACCAGAAACATGACACAGACGCAGTTTGTTCACTCACAGAAACCAGGTGGGCTTTTCTTTGTCTCACCTGTTGGTGTTGAATTTGCAGCTCCATCAGTTGTTGTGTTTGATCGTTCAGCAGCATCTGGAGCTCTGGCAGTCTGTGGACCTGCAGCTCCTCCTCCAGCAGCCTCAGGTTGCTGAGCTCCACCTCCAGAGATCCATGACGCTCCTGCTCCTTTTCGTATCTGTCAACACAGCAGGGGATGATGGGATATGTGTGGAAATGCTGTGTGTGTGTGTGTGTTTGTCCAGTTAAAGGTGTGTGGATCTACCTCATGCTGAGGTCGTGGACGATGAGCTCTGCGTGGAGCAGCTGCAGCTTCATCTCAGCCTGGTCTGAGAGACGTTCACGGATCTGCAGGAAAGAGAAGACAGACTCGATGTCTGCG
Source organism: Acanthurus lineatus (assembly GCA_029814665.1). Classification (NCBI taxonomy): domain Eukaryota; kingdom Metazoa; phylum Chordata; class Actinopteri; order Acanthuriformes; family Acanthuridae; genus Acanthurus; species Acanthurus lineatus. Next base: position 512,943 of record JAPZDV010000009.1, read on the forward strand.
TTTGTGACAGTGATCGTACAACGAGGTGACTGCTGGACTGAACTGTGGCGGAAAAGACCGAGTCACATGTGTTGACTCGAGTCACATGACTCAAACTCAAGTCGGGTCGGACGATTTGAGTCAGTAAAGTAACTTCAAGAGCTCGAAGTCTGAAAGTTGCAGAGAAACATTCAGTAAATACGAAGCCGAGTTCTAAAAAAAGAAATCGTTTATTTTGTTCGATAATTGCGATCCTGTTCGACCGGGAGGTTAGTGGAATACGTTAAATGTCACCTGATTCTCAGGCTTGTGACTTCAAGTCCTCGAGGCTCTTTTGTTGTTCAGAGAATGTGTCATTAACCAAAACACTGTTATTGTTACAGGACATGCTAAAGGTCAGGTTTAATCCCTGACATTTGAATCAATGGCATTCCAGATGTGAGTCAGGCTTGTTTGAACACGTCTGACCTTTAAACCGACACAAAACATCCTGACGGCGGTTTGAAATGAGCTCACCTGCTGAGCTGCTTCTGTTTTGTTGGTTTTTTGGTCCAGTTTTCTTGATCCTGCTTTGGCATCGGGACAAAACCCTTAAACCTCACGTGCAGATGCTTCTTTTTTTTAATCTACTCTGTTCTTTATTGTTGTTCAGATTAATATTGCAAGTGGAGGAGGAAGTGCTCTGATCCTCTACCACAGTAAAAGCACTAATGCTACACACTAAAAACACTCTGATCATGTAACTTCAGGAAAAAAAGTCTGTATGAAGAATAAAATGTACTTAAATAATAAACTAAAAGATACAACTTTAAGGAAACACATAAAGATGAATCTGCTGAGTTTTGTTATATGTGATGTGTGTGCACTGTGTGTGTGTTTGTGTGTGATGTGTTGTTTGTGCTGTGTGTGTGTGTGTGTGTGTGTGTGTGTGTGTGTGTGTGTGTGTTGTTTGTGATGTGTGTGTGTGTCACTCAGTGTTGCTGGGCTCACCTGCTCCTGCAGCAGGGACACGGTCCTCAGGTGTGTTTCCAGCTCTCTCAGCTCTCTCGGACACTTCCTGTCCAGTTCCTGCTGGATCAGAAACTCCAGCCTCTGATTGGTCTCCTCCAGACACTGGACCTGCATCCACCAATCACAAGAGACACTAAACTGATCAGATTTTGCGCTGATGACCCATCAGTGGTGTGTTTTCACAGAGCAGCCTGAAGGCTTCACACACAGACGGTCTGCTGTCGTTTCAAACGTTCTGCACTAAATTTATTCACAGAAACTTCTTTTGTATTTGTGTTTTAAACCAGCAGAAACAGCTTTGATTCGCTGTGAAATGCAAGATTACAAGGACGTTTTTCTTCTTGTCCTTTAGATTATCTGAAAAATATACTTAAAGCAACAGAGTAAAAGTCGACATGTAGCAGTAAAATGTACAGAAAATATAAATAAAGTAGAAGTATATAAAGTTCATCAGTACAGGACTTGATTAAAGGTACTTTGTTAATTTCCACTACTGAAGTTTAGAGGCCTGAAGAAGTTAAAAAACAAACTTTTACAGGAAGAAACACAAAAAAATAAACTATATAATAAGTAGTCAATCAAATAGTTTTCTGTCTAAACAAATGATTTATACTTATCGTTTTAAAGCTACAATCAAAAGTTTCCATCTTGTGAAAGATCAGCCAATGCACCGTCACACAGCGTCGAGGCAAAACTCTTTAAAAAATATTCATGTTTTCGTGTTCTTAAACCACAATCAAACACCACAGATGAATTTCAGATTTCTCTTTGTTTTCTTGTCATCATTTGGCCCATCAGGTGTTGAGTTCGACCGTTTCTGTTCGCTTCGTTTCATGCATCAGGAATTAATGAGCGAAAGACGAAAAGAAAAGAACTCATGTGACTCTTTCCTTATAAATACCAGCTAATCAAAAAACAAACACACGACTCAATCAAACGAAACTCCACTGAGAAATCTGTTATTTTAAACTTCCTGCTGTGTTTTAAGAAATAATGAGAACTGATGAGTTTTTGCAGTCATGCTGGACCCATCGATCGATGAGGTGTGTCAGCAGGTTCTGGTGTGTTTTCATCTCATGTCAACGCTTAAAAAGTGGATGCAAATCAAAACAAGAAGAATCGTAAAGTTTGCACTTTACTTGACTCAGTGAAAACAACTACTGTTACAACTATTACTGTTAGTAATAGTTCCAGCAGGACATTTACTGTTACATCCTGTTTCAAAGAATAATTACTGTCCACTCGTCATAAACTGAGCTCAGCCAGAGCAACAGTGCATTGAGAAATCTGGCCTTTCTATGTTGTTTTAATCTCTCAGCAATTATTCACACAATGGATTCATGTGTATGATTCAAACAGCAGTTTTTTGGCTCCATCGGTTGAACTCTTTTGTTCATGTCCTACCTGCTGCAGGTACGAGGCCAGCCTGCCGTTCAGCTGCTGCAGGGTGAGTTTCTCTGAGGACAAACAGAAGCTCCTGCTGCCATCCGGAGCTGCAGCAGCGGCTGTGCTGTAGTGCATCAGGCCTCCCTGTCCATGACAGTAACGGGAACCCAAAGCTGCCTGGACCGCTCCGCCTGCACGAAGAACCTGCCACGGCGTCATCTTATCTCTGGCTTGTGTTGACTTTCTGATGTCTGGATGTCACGTTCAGACTCATCTATTCTGCTGCATACACTCTGCTCCTTCAATGCGCCATTTTCTGCAGAAATACAGATGCAGATTGTTCAGTTTGAATGTGGTGCTACATGTCTTTCCTCAGCAGCCGTCTCATCTCCCCGCTGTGGATGTGAAGCCCTGAGGTTTCCTGTGGAGTGTTTTTATTTCAGGTGTGTCAGGACTTGATGGAGCTCAGGCTAAATCTGCATTAACCTTTGCGTCGTGATATTTGGAACAGGTTTCAGCAGGAGAGCGGCCCAACCCTTTCAGACTACTTAAGAGTAAAGTTCACTACACATGTGAAATCAGAAAGGACAGTCAGGTTTCCACTTGTTGTGCTGATGATCTGCATCTGTTTTCTGCAACCTGAGGGCCAAATGACACCTTTTACAACATATTTCATACACACGTCTGTTTTTCCTGATGAATCATCTGCAGTTCAAAACTCATTGTTCAGTTTTCATTCATATATTTTACGGAAATGTCCCATCATGCAATAACAAAAGGATCATGTGACTACACGTTAAATAACATTATTTTTTTTATTTTGAAGCAATCATATCAAAATCTTTTCTTAAAAGTGGTATATTATGTTCTCTTATTTGTTAAGCTATAATCAAAAATCACTTTTAAATCTTATTTTGAATCTGGTGTTTCTGTGCTGCTGCTGGTTCACTCAAGTAGAAGAACTGCAGGTTTTTTTCTGCATTTTTTAGGTAAAAATCAAGAAGGAAAGGACTCATAAAGCTTGATTCAGTACAAACAAACAAACAAACAAACATGATTTTATGTTAATTTTATGTTCTTGTTTGTAAAAAAAATCTCTCTTATAAATTTCTTTTAATAAAAAAAAAAGATTATTGTCATATAACCATTGCTAGTAACAGTAAAAGTCTACCTGTAGTGTTGATACCAGAGGTGATTGCAGTATTTATTGTTCCAGCAGGAGTCGCTGGCGGGCACATCGTCTAATCTGCGCTCCACACACGAAGAAGAGACAGCAGCCAATGAGAGCTCAGCAGCCGTGATTTTGGCGCCTGCGCATTAGAAGTATGGTAATATTGTTGATATGTGTGGATTTCAATGATAATTTCTGCGGGTTTTAGTGTCTCAGTGCGTGTGTCCCCCCGCGGTCCGGTCTGATGGAAAACCCCAGAGACCTGGTGAGTCCCGAGGCTTGTTTCTGCGGGGGGAACCCGCTTGTCCCTCCTTTGTTGTGGTTGTGATAGCGGTTCAACGGCTGCTTCAGAGCGACCGCTGACAGAAAGTCAAGCCGAAACTCCTTTCAGAAATCTGGCACTTTTAAGTTCTCTTGCTCTACAACAAAAAAATCCGTCTCCGTGAAATTAAATTTTATATTTTTAGGATTAAGTTCAACATAAACTTTTATTCGGTGCACAAATGTCACAAAATATTATCTGACCTGGTCAAAACGAAGCTTTTCTTATTGGTTCGCCTGTTTCGACTATTTTTCTTCCAAAAACTCCACTGAACAATCCTGCGAAATTTGGGTTCGTTTCTCGCTGACAGAGTCATAAATATCAGTGATTAGCACCTAAAAATATATCCATCGTTTTTTCATATTACCCCTCAATTCGGCATGCATGTATTCAAGCAAGGAGCTTTTGTTTTGGTGGAATCTGACTTTTATTGTCGTTTTG
>JAPZDV010000009.1:522252-525624 GCA_029814665.1 Acanthurus lineatus
TTTTTATGGATCATTAATGAAAAAAGAATCTGTGAAATCATCATCATTCACACAGTAAACAAGATTCAGACTCAGTCATTTTTCTGACAAACAGCAGCTCATGTAAAGATAAAAAGGTGAAGATGATTCAGAACAAAAATCAATGTTTCATCTGCATGCGTGTTCTTCATTTTGGCTTTAAGGAGATGTTTTGGATCCTTTTCTCCATCCTGAAGAAATGGAGTTGTTCGAGTCTCAGCAGGGAATCAAACAGATCTTCTCTTCTTTTGTGTCTGTCAGGTTACACCAACCTTCCCTTCAGATGGTTCGAGTATCTGAGGGAGACCAAGTCTGTGGCAGCTCCCGTCAGCCTCTTCAACAAGGTCTCCTCCAAATATTAAGTTTCATTTTTATGATAACTGTTCGGAGCTGGGCTGGTAATGTTTTCAGAAGCATTTTTCTGTTACATTTGGTGAAATTCTCTTTAAATCATGACATTTATCAATAAATCGATACCCTCTGCTCTCTGTGGCTGCTGCCCGTCCTTTTCTTTCACACAAATGAAATGATTGGACGAGCCGCTCGCCTGTCTGCATACGTACCCGCCCACCTGCCGACACTCTGCCTGTTCACTCGCCGACCGTGACCGCGGTCTTCCTCAACACGAGGCCGAAGTTTTTATAAAGCTATCATCAGCTTTAAGAACAAGAGAGAGTGTGACCAAAATGTCCCAATGCTAACGTGCTAACGTAGCAGCTGTGAGTGCTAGCAGCAGCCATGTTTGTTGTTTGTGTTCATCCTGACAACGTTGGCTGTTTTGAAGCAGTTGAATTTATTTGATTTAGTCAAGAATAATAAAAATCACTCTGATCCGGTGGGTCGGATGTAGAGATGAGAACTTCGTTTTGGTCCCACGATGTTTCAGGACACAAAACATGTGACATGAAACAAACCAAACGTTGATCTTCAGCCTGATCTCTCTTCCTTCCTCAGGACGTCCCTGACCACGGTTTCCGTCCAGGTATGAAGCTGGAGGCCGTGGACCTCATGGAGCCCAGGCTGGTCTGCGTCGCCACGGTGACCCGCATCGTCCACAGGTTGCTACGGATACACTTCGATGGCTGGGAGGACGAGTATGATCAGTGGGTGGACTGTGAGTCACCTGACCTGTACCCGGTCGGCTGGTGTCAGCTGACTGGATACCAGCTGCAGCCCCCTGCTGTGAATGCAGGTAACACACACACACACACACACACACACACACACTTACATGTAATGAGGGGAAATGAGGTCTGTGGTTCGAGTTCGATTCGGTTCATGTGACTTGAGCTCAGATCTGCCGTTCACTAAATCCTGTTTATCAACCAGCAGCGATGAAAAGTAACTGAGTACTCGAGTATTTTCATTTCCTTTTAATTTGTACTTCTACTCAGTTTTTTTTTAGAGGTGTTATTGTACTTTATTGCACAGCAACTTTGTTGAAGTTCTTGTTTTGCTCTGAACTCTAAAAGACACATCGGTTTAGCTTTTAATATATTAGAAAATTTATAGATTTATAAATTTTATATAAATTTGGATTTATAAAAGTGTGTGTGTGTGTGTGTGTGTGTGTGTGTGTGTGTGTGTGTTTGTGTGTGTGTGTTTGCTTCAGGCTCCAGAGACCTGCAGTCAGCAGCATCCAGACAGAAAAAGAAATCCCAACAGTACAAAGGACAAAAGAAAAGTAAGTTTCTCATGTCTTAAAAAAATTAGACAAGTTTTAGTGTAATTTTCATTTATTTAATGTTTTTTTCCCAACAGGTTTTGACAAACAGAGAAAAGAAAAGCATTTCCTTTTGTTTTCATTACTTTTCTCTGTTCTCACAGAGAGAAAGTTGCCCATCGCTAAGCGACCCGTCAGTCCGTCCAGTGCCATGGTAACGGGCGTCCCAAGGAGCCTATCAGGAGACGAGAACGAGACTCCACCCGATTACCCATCACCCCCCATTCCTGCTTTAGCAACCCAGCCCCCCTCTGTCGACCCAGAAAGCAGCCCGAACACAGAAAGGGGAACAGGTACACACACACACACACACAACATTTATAGTCCTTTATATCATATCAGCTGTTGTAGCTGCATAAATAAAGTAGCTAATAATGTCTGTATTTAGACCAAATTAAATCGCTGTAACTCGCTGTTGGTACTGTTGGATCTGCCTCTGTGGGACGTGGCTGCAGATGTGGATGCACATGTGGCCCGGCTTTAAAACTTTAACAGACTTGTCAGTTGATGCGAAGGCACAGACGAGTAATCTGACTGTAACCAGCGTGATGCTCTGTGATTGAACATCTTCCTATGAACTTCTGAATCTGAACGATGTGTGCAGCACCAGGTCATTAGACCACGTTTGCATTAGATTCTGCAGTTATTGTACAGATTACACACCATATATATACATTATATCATCTCCATTAAATATAAGTGCTTTTGCAAAGAATAACAACAACATAGTCACACAGAAAATTTGTTCATGTTTATGGAAAAATGGTTGTAAATGCAGAACTCTCCCTTTTCCTGATCTGCCAGTACTGCAGATGTCGCTGTTGAGTCAAAATCAATGGAACGCTGTCGGCGAGCAGTTTCCAAAACTGTAGAGCCGCTTAAAGGTCCCATCCGATGAAAAAATACTCTTTTTATGATTTTCCAATGAAAATGTGTCCCAATGAGAAAAGTGCATCCTCTCTCCGTCGGCCTTGATCCACCATCAGAAATGGGAGCCCACACACTGTTTCACATTTCCTTATGACTTGTGTCAGCTGGGTGACACTCCCAGTGCTGGGTGTCTCTGAATCCGAGTGTGTCCACCCCACAGTCACCATTGTTTTCGACGCTAACGGGCTCCAGTAGACCAACGCAGATGGTTAATGTGCAGGCAAAACACACTAATTGTTCTGTTGTTGGCTGCAGGAAGGAGCACAAAAGTCTTCGTCCACTCCTAAACTCTGTGAACTGTTCAAGCTGCTGTACTGTGTGTTTAGCCAGTTCAGCCTGGTGTCAGCACTGCTGCTAATATGGATAACATGTACTGTGGACTCGGAAGCTGGAATATAAGTTATTAATGGTCAGTCAGTAGTGTTTGGAACTGAACTGAGCTTCTAAGGGTACTGACCAAACTACGTGAGCACTCTCAAGCATCTGTTCACAAAAAAATAAATCGGTGCTGCATTCTGGTACACAGGGGTAGAAGTTACCCCAAAGCTCAGCTCCCAGCTGTCTCAACTTCCTTACTGACATACTGTCTGTTTCTGTGTTTCTAGAAGTTATTGAGCTATGGAGCTATTTTGTAAAGGACTGACACTAATGATTCTTTTCATTCTGGATGAAGCTGCTGATTCTTTTCTCCATCAATCCAT
>JAPZDV010000009.1:525724-541109 GCA_029814665.1 Acanthurus lineatus
GAAAATAGTGAGAAATGTGCTCACAATGAGCCAAAGAGCCCAAAGTGACGCCTTCACTGTGTTTGTTTGGTCCAAAGTCATGTGATAGTTGCAGACTGGCTGCAGTGTTTCTGACGGCGTGACGACCTGCTGGCGTTCAGCGGCCATGTTCATCCTCTAACTGTCCTCCTGAATGTCCTCTGTGTCTCTGCAGTCTCACAGGTTAAAGAGGAGCATGTGGAAGGAACTGAATCATCTCATGAAAGGACTGAAACAGAAACGAACGGATCATCTGCAGAATTCTTCACCAGTCAGGACCAGTAGACCTCCTCCATCCCTCTCTTCTTTCCTCTCCTCAGAGTTTCAGTCCTCATGGAATCATCTACTGGAGGTCAGACTTTCTATCATTATTTTTGGAACATACTCTGAACATGGTGCTAAATGATGCACTTCACTGCAGTCAAAAAAACTTTTTTAGCTTGTGTGAACACAGCAGGAGCTTTCTTTGCATTTGTGTCTAGGGCTGCCAACTTCCTTCATCTCAGCATCCACAGGTTTTACTTCTCAGTACGTCTACGAGCGCCCAGTCAGACCAGAAACACGCATCGCAAAAAGCATCCACATACATTCATGAAAGTTAAGGCCCATAGCTACCATTTAGGAAAAGTAAAAAGAAGTAAAGTTGTTTCATGTTTCTATTTTCTGGGAATTTGGCTTCAGCAACCTGATGAATTTACGTTCCGCCATTTTAAAAAAAGAACTTTGTAGAAACTCTAAACCTTTTAAAACTTTGGCAGACAGAACAGGCGTCAAAGTGGAGAAAGCATGTGAACAACTTGGATTCCTGAACTTTGTTGAGAATGGTTACAACCATGTAGCATGTAATGACCACTTCAAGAGCTGGCAGTATTGTAGCCAGCATGCTAACTGTTAACATCCTAGCAGCCCACCAAGCTAGCTGGTTTAGATGTTTAACACTTGCCAAATGTGGGAGTTCTAGCTGGAAGCTTTAGCACCAAGTTAGCAGCTTCTGTCAGTAGGGAAGCTTAAGCTCAGTTGCTAACTGGATAAATACGTCTTAAAGAGACTTTAAGCGACATTTGTTGTTATTTTTAAATGAGGAGAAAAAACGTTTCTGTACCTGAATTTTATCTAGCATCAGTTTAGTGTAAAGCTTTAAACCAGCTGTTTTATCATATTATTCAGTGAAATAGGGCTGCTGTTGGGAACATGCTAACACTTGCCAGCCAAAATAGGCCCTAATGCGTTCTAATTTTTTATTGCTAGTTCAGAGAGATACCAAGTTTAGTTGCTAACGGGAGCTGTCTGATCGGGCTGTTACTCTTAATCTCCCTCAAAGTTCCTTTTTGACTTTCCCAAAAACGATGATCTTTTTATTACAGTTTTGTGATTAAACAACAAGGGCAAAGAACACTAGAATACAACAAATGCAGCATAAAGGTACAACACCGAACTTTGGATTTTTTTAATACCAAGATCTGTGTTCTTCGAACATGTTCATGTGTGTCCTTGAGGGTCAAAACTTGTGATGTCATAATAATTGTACTAGATGCTGTTTAATGTCACGTTGAGATTAGCAGTCATTTAAAAATGTGTTTATTGTGTGTGTGTGTGTGTGTGTGTGTGTGTGTGTGTGTGTGTTATGATGTTTGGATGCTAACCAGCTAACAGGAGCCACAGCAGTTACTGTATGATGAATGTTAATGTATTCAAATTATTAGCCAAGTTACTAGCTACAGTTTATAGTTACTCTCTGTTGAAAAAACAGACAAATGTGAAGAAAGTTTGGTTCACGTGTTCAATCAAAACTCTTGTTTGCATAAAACATTTTCTCAGCCAGATGAAACACATCCGTTCCAAAAATCTGTTCGACCAGAGCTAAAGGACTAAGTCAGAGTTACAGCAATAGAGAAATATTAATATGAAAAGAAATGATTGTCTGAATATTGTTTAATTTCTTTGATACTGCCAATTGAAACTTGAGTTCCAGGATCAGAGCCAAAACAATTTAACAACTTTTCACTATTTCATACCTTCAATTCTTCATTTATCAATAAGTTTATTGTTGTCTTCACACAAACTATAAAAAAACATCGTATGAAAAGAAAAAAATGTCATGTAAGACAAGAATTACCTGTTGAAAGTATTCATAAACAGTGTGAATAGTGCTAGGCATCCAACTTGATATTGAAGACAGTGAAGTACAGAAAGTTGTTGTGAGTTTTGTTAAAGTGTCGACAGAAATGTTCCCACAATCTGAAACATGCGTAAAGTTTGCTACTGAAAGATTTCTTTCACGTGACATTTTTCGATCCTCAAATCACACAGTGAATTTTGTTTTATGATTTTAATGCTCAGAGTTAAAACTCTGTGTTTTGTTCCTCAGATGTCTAAAAGTAGCACTGGGATGTTCGCAGTAGTCATTTGAGTGTCCATTCTGGCAGCTCAGTGGTTTTATATGTTGAACTTTATGAATGTGAAGCAAAGTATTGGTGAAGAAATGAAATGCACAAAGTCAAACTTACCTTGATAAATGGATCCAATGCTCTCAGGGTCTTCTGATCCTCCGCTTGATATCCTCTTAATATGTCATATCTTAGAGGGTTTTATTCTTTCTGTTTTCTCTTGGTCAAATGTTCGATGTGTTTCATGCATCAGTTTGTTAAAATCACACACTTGCATCTCATAACTTGCTGATGTTGGATTCCTTGAAACATGCATCTTCAGATCAGCAGGAGAAACCGTTTTCTTGACTTCAGTTATTGATTTCTTCACTGTGGCTGAACAGGTTTTTACCATTGAAACTGCTTTGAATTTAGAAGTCCATCCAAGTCCCTTTGTCTTTTTTAGTTTCTATCACGAGAAACATGGCAGAGAACAGAGAGATGAGACCTGATTAATAACAAACTATTTAGCTAGGTTTAGCAGCTAACCACATGCTAGCTTATCGATACCTCACAAAAAGTTTATAAAATGACTAAAGAAATGTGTTTAATAACAAAATAGTGTCATATGGTGTAATAGTGATTATTTCTAAAAGTAAAGAGTATATATGGTTTAAAAAAATAGATACTACTTCTAAAAAGAACGACATTTTAAAAAATGATGGTAAATGTATAACAGGTCTGTAATGAGGGCAGTTAAATTAAAAATAAAGCAGATTAAATTTGTATTTAAATTTTAACACAATATTATTGTACAACAAATATTTTAAGCTCTCCATTACTTACGAGAGAGCTTTACATTTACCAAAGGAAAGAGTCATTTCGTATCCGTAACTTCCGTAGACTGTCATTACTTAAGAATTCCCCAGCTGAATTCAACTGAACCTTTGTAGCTAAAGTTTCCGGGTTTAGGAGAAAAGCTTAGTCTGTTCCAATAATAAAAAGGCTGCTTCAGTGTGCAGAAAAGGTGAAAATGTAAAGAGAAAGTTGTTTTAACGTGTTAATGTGGATGGAGGCAAGGAGACATGTCAGATTACCTTTGCAGGTGATGTCTTAGCATCACTCCGTTTGAACTTCTTCCGTCTGTGATGTTCATTGTTAGTTTCTTTTGCACTTGTATATTTCAGACTGTCAAGAATTTGTTGAGACAACAAAATGTTTGTAATGTCATTTTTAAGTCCACAGAGTGATTTTATTTAGTGACAGTTCTGAGTGTGAATACTTCTTAGTTAGTGTGTAGTTGATTAAAGCCCCACCTTTTTGTGTCACTGAAAACTTTTTGTCAATAGTTTGAAGTGATGTAAACATCATCAAAACTTGATCAGTTTCTTCTCTTATGTCATCAGAGGAAAATGAAAGGGCCTTAAGTGAGACCTTAAATTTTTTTTTGTACCTTATATGAGGTAAACTTGATGTGTTCACGGTGCAGCTACATCAAACCCCATCAGAGTGTTCGTGACAATCAAATCTAATTAGCTGTGTTAGTTTCCTGAAAACTATGAGAGCAAATATTATTTACTGTTTTGACACAGTACATTTTGACCCTTTTAATAAAAACTGACTTTTGAAACAAAGGATGATGAAATATATTTAACAGCTCAACAAAATTGACGAATAAACTCGTCACTGTTCGAATGGAAAAACCGGGTCAAAGACCTGGAAAAAACAGCACAGTTGTCCAAATATCTCTCCAGAGGTTGATGTAGCTGCTTGAAAATTTGCTCTCATATTGTCAGTAAATTTTAAACTGAAATTATTACATTATAATGTTAGTTAATAGTTACAGTTTTTGAGGGAAGAAAATATATGAATGGAATTTAATCAGTTGTCCCTCTAAAATTTAAATAAGAAATATAAAAACTGTTGCATTAAACCAAGAACTTGCGTGAATCAAAGGTAAAACAATGAAAATGTTGTCAGGAGTTAAAAATGTACCAGTAAATTGAGACTGCAGTTTCAGTAATTCAGAAAAACAAACCAAATCAAAAAAAAAAATTTTAACTAAACCCAACAATCCATTTTTTAGGATAAAGACAAAATCAGCATTTAACCACAAAATGAATACTGCTTGTGCGTTCTAACTTAATTTAATCTGTTTTTACCTGATTTAATATAAACTATGGAAGCTTGTTTCTGCCAAGAAAAGAAAAGTCAATGAATATTTAGAGGCTATAAAAAGAAAGAATGTCCACCTAACTTAAAAAATTAAATTTTACATTTCATAATATATACCTAGAAACCCTAAATTTGATTTGACAATGACTTTACTTACTTCATTATACGTTTTATAACAAGTACCTAAGAGTTTTAAACTTACTGCCTCATATTGTCTTTTTACCAAGTGACTTAAGATTTTGACTTTCCAAAACAATTTGTCTTGGAGCATCTCATAGATTTTATTAAAAGTATTATTATATTTATTATTATTATTATTTTTATTGAAACTCAAAATTTTTACTCCCTCCTGGCAATCAGAGGAGAAATCTGGACGGATATCTCTGTCGCTTATCTGGTTAAAATAAGGGGTTTGCAGTCGAGGCCTGCTGAGCTGCTGGCAGATACCCGAGGGACACCCTGGTGATATCACTCAAGTTTATTATTCAGCATTTAAAGTCTGGCTGATTGTGTAAGAATTTAAAAACTTCTATAATCTGAGCCCGACTCTGGTGTGTGACATTTCCACGTAAAATCTTTAAGTCATCTGTTATGTTTTTCTTATGTGTTTTTTGGTTTTGTCAGGTTTAAGTTTTCAGCTGTTGTGTTGTCTTTTCTAGACAGAAATGGGCTTCCATACTAACCTAACACTCGTGCCTGTTTTCTTGGATGGAAACGTGATGAAAAACGCACAAATCAAGTGTTATAGGGCTGAAATGTAGAAAAGTGTGTGTTTCCAACAGTGTGTGCATGCATCCATCTGTTTGCACACTGATGTCGTAGCTGTTTTTTGATATTTCACTCTTGTTACTGCACTACTGCGTGTTTGTCGTCTGTTTGTGTTAGCTGACTTTTTGTACATGATTCATTAATAAGTCAGACTGTCTTATTTGTATTATGGTGCTACATATTGACGATATAAGCTGATATTTGTTATGGTTTCTATGGACTGATTTCGACGGACTGTCTGCGACCTGGTGAAGATGTTGTGTTTTGTGACAGATTTTGTACTTAGAGAAAACTATTGATGTGTGTTCATGTTGGAAACTGTTCGGTTTAAGGATTTCTGTTTGCTGTGATGTGACCTTATTATGTAAATCCTGAACCTCCGTGATCTTCCTCTTCGGTTTCTGTCGTCTTTGTGTCTGTCAGCGAAGGAGAGGGCGACGTCTTGGGTTTTATAGGTTTTCTGTACATTTGAGTGACACTGAAGTTCCAGTGTTGTTTTCAACTGTTTTTGGACCCAGAGACAAAAATCACAATCAAAACTGAATCAGTAAGGAACTGAGACCAGCTGTGGTTATGACCTGTTATTTAAGATAAAAGAAAGTTTTTTGCGATTACCACTAAAAACTCCCTCATCCATGTGACAATTAAATCAGACATTTGTCACATAAATTCATAAACCGAAACTGTTAAGTCACTGTTCAAAATTTTGGAGATAATTAAATTGGCATCAGAAGTTTCTTGAGATAAGAGGGCTGGCATCTGAAACCAAGACCAGAACAGCTAGACAATGTTGTTCCATGCAGACCTGAGACTTGCAGCAACAGCATTACCAAACATAAGAAAAAAATGTCTTAGTGAGCTCTGAAATTTGAAGATAATGTACGACTTCATGGAAACTTGTTAAGGAAATCACAATCGCAAAAAAGTTTTATTTTGACAAAACAAAGTCATTCATAAACCTGATGACCACGGCTGCTCTCAGGCTTTTACTCAGGCTCAGTTTATTCACATTGTTTGAATCTGATCTTCTGGTTTTACACTCATTATGAAGAAATGGTAATTACCGTATTTCCTCTAAAGATGCAGAGAACTTCAATTTGCGGGGAAAAGAGTCTGCTGAAGGAAACATCTTGACCTGAAATCCTGAAAGTTTTAAGTTTTACTCTTAAACAAGAAGCTCTGTGTCTGCAGAGATCCATTCAGTAATGTTGTCGACCCTTATAATAATAACCGCAGCAGTTTTAGTGGACATGTTCATGTTGCTTCTTTACCTGGCTTCCACACCCCAGGCCACTATTTGAGGCCCTGCTTTTTTTGAGGAAGTACGGTAATGGAGCCTCTTGTGTTTTGCTGTTTGTGATCTGTACTTGTGAACTTTGCAGCACTACACAGGCAGCCTTCAAAACCTGTTAGACAGAGCCCGGGGAAAAAAGAAAAACAGGAAAGAGTAATTTCATGAAGCTTAAGTTTGTGGAACTTTAGCTTCATAAAAAATTCACGGACTTAAAAATGTTCTTTTATACACGTGTGCCATTGGATAAAAAAGTTCTCAGCGTGTTTGTGTCCGTAAATGTCCAGATGTTCGTGCTGTGAACATGATGTTTACTGAGCTCTAATGAAAACACACAGATGTGTCTAAATATCTTTGTATAGATATAAATCTATATACTGTAAGTGTATGACAAAAGAAATGTAATTATATACTGATGTTAACACACATGAAGCTTTTTTTAATACATTGTGCAATTTTTGGCAGCATGATTGTAAAGAAATTATTACATTGAGATGACTCACTTTACATTTTTATGCAATAAAAGTTATGAGAAAAAAACTGTCAAGAGGGAAAAATTATATTTGAAATGATCGTTTTTTACTTCTAACAGTGGTCAGTTGTTTGTCTTTTATTTTGTGACTTTTCAGTCCCTTGTGGTTTCATCTCAAACTGTAAACAGGAAGTGGACGATCATGTTTTCAGAGACTCAGCACTCAGAAACTGTGACGTCGTTGTTAACATGAGACTTTATTGAGAAGTGCTACATGTTTGGTTTGGATCAATGAAGACCAAGTCAGAGGATCGACTGCAGGTACGACAGGTGTGACGGGGGCGGGCTCAATGGGGTGGGTGGTTCCAGTTGGGTGGAGTTTACTCATACAGCCAGGTCTGGGTGCAGGGGGTGTAGGAGACGAACTCCTCGGGCTTGAACCACAGGCCGACCTCCCTCTTTGCGTTCTCCAGGGTGTCGCTGCCGTGGATGATGTTCCTGAGGAGACAGGATGATGGACGGACATGAAATATGAGCACATGAGACGTTTAGATTTTTTCACAGCTATAATTTTGACTCAGTATCATTATTTTGACTCGTATGTGATAACTTCAGCTGTAGTTAGGTCAGAATAAGATTAGATGTCCACACTTCTTACCAAGTGGGCAGGTGAGTCTGCTACAGCTGATCTACCTGTGCTTGTTGCCAGGGTTTCGTGTGGATTATTTAACATCACAGGAAATCTCAGTGTGTTTCCTTACCTGCCGATGTTGATGCACAGGTCTCCACGGATGCTGCCAGGCTTGGAGTCAGCGGGGTTGGTCTCACCCAGCATCATCCTGACCAGCTTCACAATGTTCTGACCCTCCCACACCTGTAAACGCATGGACACACCTGTCACCTGATGCATTGCCGACAGACATGTTTGTTCTCTGATGAGACGAACACTCACAGAGCTCACTCTCTGGTCTCTCAATGTGCTTTATCATTTTGAATTGCAAACTTTTTTGTGATTAGCTTAGTGGTATTTGTATTCTGAGTGAAGGATCTGAACTCGTCCTCCATCACCGTCACATGGTGGAAACACACATTCAAAAGATGCTGCTGAATAAACATCCTGTGGGTTCAGAGAAATGTTTATGAAGTTGAAGCTGGTTTATCATCTGAGCTTCCTGTTAAAGGTCACCTCTCACTCTGATCACACATCGCCTCCGTAAAAGGAGAGAAACCGAAACAAAGAAGGTGTGAAAAGAGAGAGAGAATGAGGACAGCTGGGCGAGCGAGCATAGACAGTAACAGAGAGAGAGAGCACTGGTGGAATGGAAAGAGATAAAAAGAGAAAGATATCTGACAGGTGGAAGTGCCAGAGATGTGTAGGATGTCTCTGTGTGTTAAGTGTGTGTGTGTTTGCTATATGTGTGTTTGTGTTACCATGGCGAAGATGGGTCCGGCGGACATGTATTTGCAGAGTCCAGCATAGAAAGGCATGTCCTTCAGGTCCAGGTAGTGGTTCTTCATGTGGTCCTCAGAGGCCTGAACACACACAGTTTACATGTTAACACACACACACAGCCATGCAAAGTAACTGAACACCTGTTGAAGGTAAATCCAAACCAGCAAGCAGCAGCTACGTCCGAGTCAGCAATGCAGCTGCTGCTTGTTGGACTCTATGTTAAACTGACACAGTGTTAATTTCTGACACACTGTCCCTTTAAGACTCCAGAGTTCATTACATTTACATTTTGTGCTTCTTTACATGAATAATTTTACTACACTGCCGCTGTGTGTGTGTGTGACCTCTAATGCAACATACAACTGTCATCTGCTCTGTGTTTTTGTGTTCCTGTTCTTCTATCTTTGTGAGGACGCTGACAGTAAGAATGAAGTTTTTTTAGAGGTACAACGCTCAGAATCAACACAACACATATAAAATGAACTCGTTTCAGCAAACGAGTTCAGCTGCTTCCAGGCTGCGTGGAAACTCTGTTTGTTCACAGAAGAGCTTTTCTAGAACAGTTTTAGACAGAATCCAGAACTAAAAGATGACAAAAGATAAAGTGATCCCTTTCATAGTTTATATTCGAGCTCTCTCGTGATTCTTCATGAATCTGATGTTTTAGACTTTCTTAGTATTTGGTCTGCAGCCGTCGTCATGGTTACCTGCATGAATTTGGCAGCGACCAGCCTGAAGCCTCTCTGCTCGAAGCGCTTGATGATCTCACCGCACAGTCCTCTCTGGACGCCATCGGGCTTCACAGCAATGAAGGTCTGCTCCATTTTTACAGACAGAAGGCTGCAGACACCAACGAAGAAGAAAACATGAACTCATGAGATTCTTTTAATCAAACACTGGACTGAGGAGGAATGAAACTCAGACCACGGAGCAGGAAATGTGAGCTAACGTCGCAGTTAGCTTATCAGGTGTGTAGCCTTTCAGTCCGAATGTTTCGGTGTTCCTGTTGTTTTTTTTTATATCACCGTTTTGATTCAGGACAGTTTGTGCATCCTAACTGAGGGAGCTGAAGGTCAGACCTCCTCATGTTGCCTCACACCGGGACTCATTCTTACATTTCCTGCTCTGAACTGCTGAACATGCACAGCTGGACTTTTCCGTCTCACTGCTCATACAAATGTTCGTTACAGTAAAGGCTGATTGTCTGTCTTAACTAAGGACAGTTAATAATAGATCAGATGGGACTTTTTTGCTAAATACTGTAGAAAACGTGTTTCTGGGACACTGAAACTAAATGTCGTCTTAAAGTGAGATCAAACAGAATTTCTCAGGACTTCAGACTCCTTCAGTTTCTGTGATCGCGTCTCTTTTTTCTCTCTAATTAACTTCCAACTAATTCCAGTGTCGTCGTCTCACCGTGGGTTTCCATGACAGAGACTATATTAAGTTGCTCCTTATAAGAGAAGCCTTAGTTTGCTAAGTGTGAAATGAAAACGGTCTCAGAGTTTTTGGACGACGTTTTCCTCTGTCTCAGCATGGACACCGTCCAGTGAAAGACGACACCGGCTCGTGATGCTGGACAAAGCTTCTGCCGCCTGGCTTTCTAATTTTACTGCCTGCTGGTATCCGTTCATGTGAAGCTGATATGTACAGAAAGCAGGTGGCTGTGTCAAGAAAAAACAGGACGGCTGTTCAGACGTTTGAGTGGAATCATGATTCAGGGTCACATATCAAGGTTAAGTTGTGCTCATTCATCAGACTGAACCATAACTCTGTTGTTTTCTGTCCTGAAGCAGAATGATGCATGACTACAAACTCTCCTCAAAAAGACACAAAACAAACGTACAAGAAGAAAAACTTCATGTTAGTGACAGTTTTCTAATTTAAACAGTCAATCCATCCAGGTTCAGTCTTTCAGACTTCAGCGAACCAATCAGATCTGTTGTAACGGGGATGCGGGGTGGCTTGTGGGGGGGTGGGGAAGTCTGCAGACAACAGCTGTTACGCAGCACATGTTGCTCGGACAGGCAGCTGAGTTCCTGAATGTGTTACTGCGTTCACATTCACTCAAAAATGATGTGACTGTTCCGAATGTTCCGTGTTTCTGTTCTTCTTCTTTGGTGCAAACTCAGATGCAGTAAATTCTATTTATTTTA
Source organism: Acanthurus lineatus (assembly GCA_029814665.1). NCBI lineage: Eukaryota > Metazoa > Chordata > Actinopteri > Acanthuriformes > Acanthuridae > Acanthurus > Acanthurus lineatus. The sequence continues at coordinate 536,424 of JAPZDV010000009.1, forward strand.
AAACTGTAGTTCAGTCACTGTGTGTGAACGTGTGAAAACTCTGCAGGATGAATTCAAATCTGTGAGAAAAAAAAATTTTCCTGCTGAAAATTGCCCAGCAATCATTGAAAGGGCAAACACTGCAGCCTGCTTTCAGCAGGAAAACCTGAGCCAGATTTTGTATTTTTTACTTAAAAGTGTGTGTTCTTGTGTAACTTCAAAATAGCACTCAGATGTTCAAAGATAGTAATTTTTACTTCAAATCATTTTGAATAATAAATGTGGAAGTGCAAAACTTTTTGTGTTTGTTAAAGATTTACTAAAGTTTACAGGTTTTTACGCGATTAAACAAGAAGGAAAACTTCTCAGCTTGAATCTGAACATAAAGAAAATAAATCCAAAGAATGATCATCTGTCTCTGAGGTTCAGTCAGTGGACAGACGACCGACTGTCTGTCTGCAGCTGTCCTGCACGTCCCCGCACAAAATGCAAAGCATGCAGAAAAAACTACCAACTGGGGACCGTTTAAAGTAAACTGCTTTATGAGGTCCACATTAAAAAATTAAATAAAAATTGATTATATTTGTTACAACAGAACAAATCACAGCAGGAAATTTACATGTGCTGCATGGACAGACAGACAGACATGGTCTTGAGCAGATTGAATGGAGTTAAAAATCATTTGGAGTTTTTTGTTGTCAGTAACTCAAATTTAAATCCGGAAACAGAAGAAAAATTCAGAATAGGTTTTATTGTGTGTGTATGTGTGTGTGTGTGTGTGTGTTGAGATCTACCTTGGTTTCGGGTTGAGGAGAACGTGTGAAGACGAGCAGCGGGGATGCGATCACCGAGGACGAAGAGCGGCCGAGGAGCTCTATTTAAAGGGTTTACAGGGGGGTGGGTCCTCTGCGTGTCTGTGTGTGTGTGTGTGTGTGTGTTTACAGTATGAATGGCTGAGTTATCGCTGGTTGACAGATCTGCTCACTCGCCACACTGTTAGTTGGCCTGTCCATCTATCCTTGTGAGGACATGTTTCAGTTTTAGATCTTGAGAGGGAAACACTCTTCTTCGCTAAAAGTGTCAAACTTTTACTACAAACATTCTTAGTTCCTAAAATAAAACCTCAGTTTCTAAAAAAGTCGTTCTTTGTCGGGTGAACATTCTAGAAATAGAGATTAAGAGATTAGAAATTAAGGAACATTTCAGACAAATGGAGATTTTTGGTGGAAACTTTTATAGAAGTTGTGAAACTTTTGTAAAACGGCGGAAACTTATCAGCACAAACATGATGATTCTGATGTTACATTCAAACACTCGTCAGCTTTTTCCTGCAGTCTGACGTGTCCAGTGTCTCTGAATTCGAGCTCCTCAGCATCCACTGACATTAAAAAGCCTTTCAAAGCAAATTTATATTCATTCAGATAATAAACACCACAGCGGCTCAAACATGAACTCTGACAGACTTCTGAGTTTGTACCAGTTAACAAAACTTAAAAAGTGAAAAGTCTGACATGATTCCAGCACAGAGGCTTCATGACACGAGTCAGTTTGAAGTTAAGGAGGAACTTTGTGGTCGTTTGGACTGAAGGAGAGTTTGTGTGCTGAACAGACACACGAACAGAAGCCAAACAGCTGATATGAACACCTGATATGTGAGTGACGGAGTGAAGCAGCAGGTGAGGAGGTTGAAACTGAGGGCCAAACACACACACACACACACACACACGTGCTGGAGTGTAAAGTAACTGAGTACATGTACTGTCAGAGGGAAAAATACTTTTTGCTACATTCATTGACAGAAAAAGTTGTTTCACAAATCAAGATTTTACACAAAAAAAATGTTAAGGATTGAAAGTGTCTGCTGGGCCCCTCGACATGTTTCACAAGTCTGAGAGTTACACTTCAATAAGTTCCAATCTGATGCTTAAATCTAAAAAGATCCAGTTTTCCACAGAAAAAACGACTGAACTTCGAGTGCCTGTCCTGTAGTTTGCAGAAATTCCACAGATGTTAAAAACATAAAACAGAATTTACATTTCGTGTCCGACAGAAACTCAGTTAAAAAAGGTCCAAAGATGAACAACTAAATCTGAGAGACTTGTGATTTGGTCCAAAACACACCAGTTTGGATAATTTCACAAGTAAATGGGTTCATCTACAATGCGAGTGTGTTGTGGTTGGTTTGACGGATCATCGTCAAAAGACTCAGTCATGGATGGAGGATAGAGGATTGAGAGAGATTCAAAGAAACGCCTGCGTGAGCTCAGGAAGGTCTTGTGAAGCTGTAGCTGCTGAACACAATGTATTCGTGTTTGTAATGTTTGTGCTCGTTGCCCAGCGTCCATGTTTGGTCCCTGAATGTCACATACAGCCGCTGTGTGTTGGCTCGGCCTCGGTCATGTCAGCGCTGCCATGTTCTGAACTCAGCGACCTGCTGATTCACTCTCTTACTCACATATCAAGTGCTTGGATCTCCTGTATCAGAGCTCTTCATGTGGCTCACAGACAGAAAACTGATTGTCCAAAAGTCAGAAAATCAAAATCTGAATTATTTTCGTTTGATCTCAGTCAAAAAATTTTATTTTAATCTTGTGTCATTCTTAACTTGTCATGCAAATGTTTTTTTCCCTCATTTTTTGAGAAATTATTTCCATGTAAACTGCTTCAACATCACAACTTCAGAACTACAAATCCCAGGTCTCCTTGCTGCAGTGAACATCCAATCAGAGGGCATCAGACTCTGTTGCTGTGCAGTTGATTGTGAAGTAAAGTTAGAAATGGATCTTTGAGATGAACATTAGCATGAACGCTAGACTGCTACTGAGACCAGGACTCACTACGTACAATATTGATGTGCTGCCCAGAAATAAGGGGACGCCAAAATGCATATAAGATCAACTGCAACATTATTTTACTGTAACTTTGAGTGTTTTGTCTAGATTTGGAAAATAAATTACAATCAAACTAAAGAAGTGGAAAGTCTCTGCACAAAAGCAACAAAAAAAATGATTCAACTAAATTAGATTTTTCTTTTGAGGTCAACTTGCGTTCGGCTGCATCACAGTTATCATCAGCACAGTTTCAATTAGCTTTAAATACCCAGTCAATTAAAATACCTAGCAACAGATAAAGCTAGCATTAGCGAGCATTAGCTAGCATTAGCCTCACAGCAGCAGCCTGCAGCACTGTAATGCTGCTAAGATGTTAATGGATGTGCACATTATATAAAAAGGTCTGTACATTGTGTACTTTTGTGCACTCGCTTCTCATACTGAGCTCATTTTGCTGATTCAGCCAACTAATGTTTTTTTGCAGGACTTTCTCTCAATTGTGTGTTTGAAAATTCGTTCCAGCCCAGTTCTGTTCTGCTGTAAAGCAAACTGTCATTCATTATATAAGATTTGGCTTACTGTCTCATCCTGCACCTGTTATATAACACCTGAAATTAGACTAAATCATTTTCACACACACACACACAAACGCACACACACATTCTCCAGCACTTGCTTTGCCCCTGTCTTTAATCTGAAGCTCCAACCTTCACCCTTCCCCCAAATTTGACCCTAAATATAAACCTATTCCTAATCAGGGATGGAAAGCTGTCCAGTCAGGAGGGACACTGATCCAGTCTGCAGTCCTAAGGGAGATTCAGGGACCCTATCAGATGAAATTAAAACACACCTCCTCTCTCACACTCCTACCCTGGATGTATATGAACCACACAAACCACACAACCACTCTGAATGTTCAAGAAAAAATTCTTTTAAGATAAAAAAGACAGTTGGATGCTTGTGAGTAATGTTCAGAATAAGAGTCTGGACCCTTAAATCTACCAGAAATGCGTAATAGTAAACACAAACAACATGAATTGGACTTACAGAGCACCAGAAACACTAAAAACATCAGTTCCTCATCAAAAATACACATTTGGAATGCAGGACTTTTACTTGTAAGAGTATTTCTGCACTAAATATCACTACTTTACAAGTTAAATATCTGAGTACTTCTTCCACATCTGGTCCTTGTTCAGAAAAGGTGCCTCATCCCTGCTGCTGAAGTTCTGATATCAGCGCTGAGTTCAAGATGTAGGTGTTGATGTGAAACAGAGAAATGAAACACAGACTTCTTGTTGTCCAGAGGTTTTATTTCAGTGTCTTGCGTGACAGAAGAAAGCAACAACCTTCAAATCTGTTCCATCATTTTCATGGAGCCTCAAATCAGTGAACAATTCATGGAGTCAGATTCAGTGTAATTACTTTTAAATTTATTGATTTCACAAGCATTTATAAGATTTTAGTTTTTAAGAAAACGTTGCTAATTTGTGAAAGGACATGGAATTAGGATCTGAAAGTCGTGAAGTAAAATCATTGAATGAGAAGGTTGTGATCTGTAAAAACATGTAACGTGACATTAAGGTGTTGATTCAATGGCAAAAAAGTTTGTAATATTTTGAGATAAGGTTATTTTTTTAACTGGAGAGTTGAGTTGTAATGTTTTGACAAATTTTACTAAATGAAGTCATGGGGTTCAAGAAAAAGTTGTAATTTCACAGGAACAAGTATTTCTCAGTATTGTGATGTGATTATTGTAAAATTCTGGCTTAATATCACAATTTATTTCTTTTTCAAATAAATTTTTGACAATTAATATTGCTGACTTATTAAGACTTGTTTTAATTTTCTTAACCTATAATACAATTTTAATACA
>JAPZDV010000009.1:574818-593211 GCA_029814665.1 Acanthurus lineatus
ATTGAATCTTTAAAGTCCTGTGTGAGAACTGAAGGTGGACTCGACTCTGGAAGGTGTTGAACCACCGGATGACTTTGTGGTTTGTGAACAAAACGAAGCACAAAACGTTTGTTCAGTCACATGCATGAGCGCCCCCTCCTGGTTAATGTGCGTGTGTGTGTGAGTGTGCTAACATTGCTTGAGTTTCCGGTCCTTGGAGTGCCTCAGGGTCGTACCCCTGTAAAAAAAAAAAAAAAAATGCCACATGCATGGGTTTTGCTCGGTGTGCGTGAAAAAAAAGTGCAGTTTCTCTTCTGTTTTCCTTCCTGTCTGTGACTCTGAACCATCCTTCCTCTCTACGCATTCAGATGACTTGACTCCGCGGACCGTCCATGCTGGCAGTACGTCCTCCACCCTCTCTCATTTTGTCCAGCCTCGCTCGATTCAACCTGTTTCACTTTGTGTTGTGATGTACATTTTTCTTCACCTTCTCATTCGTGATTGTTTCTGATCAAACTCTCTGAATCTGCTTTGTCACGTGCACATGATTTTTCATTATCAAATCGACCAATCAGTCAATCTTCTCTTCATTTTCATTGTTTAAAAAAAACGGACGTGTTTTGATCGAATCTGTTCTGTCTTTGCAGTCGATGACAGTCTCGGTTTCCTGCCGACGTTCGGCCCGTGTTTTGTCAACCTGTACGGCAGCCTGAGAGAGTTCACCGCCTTCAGCGATCCACACGAGGCGCTCAACCTCGGAAAAGTAACCTGATTACTTTAATACCAGCAAACAACATACTTTTTAAAAATGAATGCAGATAATATGAAGATTTTTTTCCGACTTCTGCATTGAAATGACCCCAAAATACAGCATGGAATTAAAAATCAACAAAACTATGTAAATGGTATATGAAAATGTATTTAGATTGCAGATTAAATGTGCCACAAGACTCACTTTCCCATCAGCCCCTCGACCTTTGACCTCTCCCTTTGGGCTTTAGTTTTATTTAACTTGAAATTTCCTGTTTTGTGTCTGAAAGGAGCCCAGATTTCCCTCCAGATTTGATCAAGTTGAGGAGATGCTGTTTAAAAAATCACAGATATTGAATCACTTGTTTTCTTTAACAGACTAATTTTTCTGACTGATTGTGGTTTTAATGCACAGACATATTAATGAGTATTAAGTATGAGTATAAAGGTCTCTTTCCTGTCTGTCAGGGGGAGGGTGTGGCTTACAGAGGGCGAGTTTTGCTGGAGCTGACCACAAAACTGGTGGACAAGCCGGAGCAGAGAACTGAAGAAATACCATCCGATGACCTGCTGGTGGTGGAGGTGAGAGAGAAGAACGATATAAAGAGAAAAGCTATAAACGTCATAAACAACAAAAAGTAAAAATTCATCCACCCTTCTCTCTCTTTTCCTTCGTTTCCATCCAACAGAAGTTCCTCAGGAAGAGGAAGTTCTCCCTCTTCGTGGCGTTTTACTCGGCCACGCTCCTCCAGGACGTCGACGACGCCATCCAGTTCGAGGTCAGCATCGGTAACTATGGCAACAAGTTCGACTACACCTGCCTCCCTCTGGCCTCCACCACCCAGTTCAGCCGGGCTGTGTTCGACGGTAGGTCAAAGGTCGAAGGTCAGGTTGGAAATGGAGCGGTGTGGTTGTTGATAAGGTGACATGGTGAGACGTGTGTGTGTGTGTGTGCGCTCCAGGTTGTCACTACTACTACCTGCCGTGGGGAAACGTGAAGCCCGTGGTGGTTTTGTCTTCGGAGTGGGAGGACATCAGGCCGAGGATCGAGGCTCTCAACATGCTGCTGGCCATCGTGGAGAGACTGGTGGGTGGTCTGTGTGTGTGTGTGTGTGTGTGTGTGTGTGTGTGTGTGTGCTCTGTTCTACATCTACAATGTGTGTGTGTGTTCAGGAGGTGAACCTGCAGCGGGTCCATCTGGAGGTGAAGGCAGGCAGCGATCTGGAGGAGGTGGAGCTCCGTGTGGTGGAGCTGCTGGATCAGATCATCACAGACTGCAGGTAAACACACAAAGTAACTAAGTATATTTACTCAAATACTTTCAAATAGGTTCTCAAGCAATATCTTTTCTTTTTTTTGTTCTTCCCTCTTTAAGTCACTGACTTCATACTGAAAGTGTTTCCTTCACTTTTGTCGTTTATTTCTGTTTCCTCTCTCTCTCCAGTGAAGAGCTGCCCTCTCTCGACCAATGGCAGTGCTCGACGCCTCTGGATCGCTCGCTCAGGCACATTCGCGTCCTCCACATGCAGCAGATCGTGGCGGCCGCCTTGGCCCTGAAGCACGGGCCGGCCACCGAGCTGTCCACGGTGCTGGAGCAGGCGGAGGACTGGGCCAGCAGGCTGAGGAGCATGGCCGAGGAGGTCAGCACCATCCATACCGTTCAGCAAATCGAATGAGTTTGATTGGAGGATCTTTACTAAAAGCCCTGAAACATCACATGTATTTTTCCTTCAAAGTTTGAACAAACCCTGCACACAACTCAGAACAGCGACAGTATTTTGGTGGAAATGCAGCTCAGCTCGCCAAGCTATTATAGAGGCACCTGGTTATAAGATCTCACCAGCTAAATTTCTGTCAAAACAGGCAGATTTGGCTTTGAAAACTAGCGAGCACACATCGTTTTTGACAGACAAACATCCAGCAGGAGGCACAACACATGACACATAACTATGCAAGAAGCTTTTTACTGTTCAACAGCAGCATAAAGTCCAGTTTTGTGTCTGTCTGCAGCCTTTTCTTTAGCGTAGCTGCTGCCAACAACTACATGCAAGTCTGAGAAAACAGCAACTGCTGCATAACGTATGATGCTTTCAGGAACCTCCGTGAATCACAGCATTGAGGCAGAGCAGTCATAGGACATCAGAGGGAAAACCAGGGGGCATTTTTCTCCATAAAATATAACCAAGATTCAAGAAACTCACTGTTTAGAGACCAGTCAACCTGTTACACTGCAACCTAACATTAAAAATGACTTTAAAACAATTTTTTTAAGGTGGAATAGTTTCATATTGTTGCTTTTAGACTTCACACTGTGCTTGTTCTACCTTAAGTAAAAGATCTGAGTGCTTCATCTGGTGGATCTGTGCAGTTATTGTCCTCCGTGTCCCTCCAGCCTCAGAACAGCCTTCCAGACATCGTGATATGGATGCTGCAGGGCGACCGCAGGGTGGCGTACCATCGCATCCCGGCGCACACTGTCCTCTTCTCCCAGGAGCATTGTGGGAAACACTGCGGACAGCTGCAGACTGTCTTCCTCAAGGTACAAAAAAACCCACACACACTCAGAAACACACACTTTGCTTTCTGAAGAGAGGTTTCTGAAGAGAAGCTCTGTGTGTGTGTGTGTGTCTGTGTGTGTGTGTGTGTGTGTGTGTGTGTTGCAGTACCCGCAGGGCAGCGGCGGCGAAGCCAAACTTCCTGGTCAGCTGAGGGTCAAAGTCTGGTTCGGATTGGCTGCTGACGTCAAACACTTCAACCAATACGCCGAAGGAAAACTGTCGGTCTTTGCTGAGACGGTGAGACGCTGCTGTTAAAAATGAAAAAACGAGTGATTTTAATAAAGATTATGGTGGAAAATTTACCGTCAGAATCTACTTTTATAATATTTTAGGGATTTTCCGACTTTTTAACAACTTTTAAGGCATGTGTGAAGCAGCAAAAGTGTCCTTCAGTGACTCAAATCTCTCTCTCTTCTCCGTAGTATGAGAACCAGACACGACTCGCCCTGGTGGGCAGTTGGGGAACTACAGGTCTGACTTACCCAAAGTTCAGTGACGTCACAGGAAGAGTCAAACTGCCCAAAGAGAGTTTCAAACCCTCACCCGGCTGGACGTGGGCCGGAGACTGGTACATCAGCCCGGAGAAGACGTGAGTGTGTGTGTGTGCATGTGTGTGTGTGTGAGTGTGTGCAAGATACAAACACATGAAGATTTTGTGTTCAGTTTTATCCACTACAGTTCAAAGTTCCCACCAAATACTGAAAAATAATCGCTCACATTATTATTTTTTTACGTTATTTTTATTCTTTAAGCTTCACATTTTGCAGTTTTTAAATGCATCACTTGGTTTTACACCTGTTTCTCTTTTTAACTTCATTATTTAAACATAATTGGGTCTCAGATTTGTTGTCACTTTCTGTTTGCTAACATCTTTCACCTCCTAAAACTGCATTTTTAAACACTTCCTGGGTCAAAAACACGTTAAAAAGAGTCATCAGGACATAAAACCACAGAGGCCTTCAGGGGACAACAAGCAATTTATACTCATTCTGATTGGCCGATACAGTATGTAATCAATATAGGTCACTTCTGTTAAAGTATTTGCATGTGTGTGTGTGTGGATGTGTGCGTGTGTGTGATCTGATAAACCCTCAGACTGCTGTTCGACGTGGACGCCGGTCACATGACCTTCACAGAGGAAGTGTTTGAGAACCAGATGAGGTTGCCGGGCGGACAGTGGATCGGCATGCCGGAGGGCTACACCGACGTGGTGCGTGTGTGTGTGTGCTTATTTCTGCCCTTTATGTTACTTCACTCATGTGTGTAAATGCTTAAAAATGTGTGTGTGTGTGTGTGTGTGTCAGAATGGTGAGAAGGCGGTGCCGAAGGACGAGGTGGAGTGTCCTCCGGGTTGGGTGTGGGATGATGTGGAGTGGAGCGAAGATCTCAACAGGGCTGTGGATGATCAAGGTGCACACACACACTTGAAAACACACACACACACACATCAGCATGTAAAGCTTTAATCAAACACAACGTCCCGTTCCGTGTGTTCAGGCTGGGAATACGGCATCACCATCCCTCCGGACCGCCGACCCAAGTCGTGGGTGCCGGCGGAGAAGATGTACCACACCAACCGAAGGAGACGGTGGATTCGACTGAGACGAAGGGATCAGCAGAAGATGGAGGCTCTCAGGAAGGTAGAGACGGACGTTTTTAGGCCTTTAAGTGAAAGTGACAGCAGAGTAAAAGAGTTTAAATACCAGCTGGAATCCAAACAGGATGCTGAGTTTACCAGCAGGCCACCAAACGCCACGGAGAGACGATTTTATATAAATATAAATGCAGTGATCTCAACCTTTTCCTCCATGTTTGCAGCACTCTGCAAGTTAGTGCCTACTAGAGATGTAGATCTTTGAAAAAAAATTCACAAGTACAAATGCAGTTTAGTTTTTTTGCCAGTTTTGTTTTTGCAAATGTTATTTAAACAGAAATAAACTGTTGGGACTATTTTCAGGGGCGTATTAATCCCCGTTTGGAGCTCTAATGAGTATTAATAACTGGTTTTATCTAAGAGCTCTAAAAGCAGCTGATAAGCATCCACACATCCACTGACATGAGCAGTTGTAGGTTCTTCTCTTAACCACTAGATGGCAATCTAGTTGCACAGATGAGTGTGAGAGCAGCTGAAACACACAGAGGTTCAGAGTGGTTTGTGTGTGTGTGTGTGTGTGTGTGTGTTTCTGCAGCAGCGCCCGGACGAGGCCGAGCGGGAGGGCTGGGAGTACGCCTCCCTGTTCGGCTGGAGGTTCCACCTGAAGCCCAGGAAGACGGACAGCTTCAGGAGGCGCAGGTGGAGGTGCCGCATGGAGCCGCTGGAGAAGACGGGACCGGCGGCCATCTTTGCTCTGGAGTGTTCCCTGGTGAGATTAGGAGACAGAAACAGGAAGTTTTTCTGGATTTATCACAGTTATCGTTAAACATTTATACAACAAAATGTCTAAAAAAGGCATTTAGAACAAAAGTATGTGCACGCTTTGACGTTTCACCTTCATGTGATGGTTGAACGTCCAATTCCAAAACCATGTGCTGTTTTTACAGCTTTCACTTTTCTGCAAAGTCTTTGTAAAGGTTTTTTTAACCCGACTGCAGACGTTTGTTTCCATTCAGCTACATTATTGATCATCAGTGAGTTCGACACTTTTGTTGTTCCAGTTCATCCCAGAAGTGCTGAATGGTGTTCAGGTCAACTCACATCAGATTTTACAGCAAACTGAGACAATATTTTCTTCATGATGGAGAGATGCATCTTTTTTTCCCCTCAAATGTTATTATACGTTACAATAAAACTCATTGGGACAAAGAAACCGAAAGAGTAAAAAACTGCTGCAGTATGTCTGCAAGGTGTCCACATACTTTTGGCCACATAATGTCCATTATGTTAAGACTTAAACCTTCATTTCAGAAAGTCTTTTAAGAACACTTTATAGCAGTGTGGCCTGTTTTTCTCTCTGTCAGTGATCTTCATCTTCTTGTTTCTTGGTCTCTTCCACCTCTTCCTCCTCCTCTTCTTCCTCCTCCTCCTCCTCTTCCTCCTCCTCTTCCTCCTCTTCCTCCCACAGAGCAGCATAGAGGACAAGAACGATGACAAGTCAGTCACGACCACGTTTGGAGTCAACAGACCGACCATTTCCTGTTTCTTTGACCGTAAGACATCACACAACACACATTTTTACTCCTACCTCGTTCTAATTTCTTCTTTTATTGTCTTTTATGTTAATAAAATGGTGTGTGTGTGTTTGTTTTGTGTGTGTGTGTGTGTGTGTGTGTGTGTGTGTGTGTGTGTGTGTGTGTGTGTGTTTAGGTGGCACCCGCTACCACCTGCGCTGCTACCTGTACCAAGCCAGAGACCTGCTGCCAATGGACAAAGACAGCTTCTCAGGTAATGTGCACTGATTTTTTTTTTTTTAAATCCTTGACACATTTCTAATCATGCATTGCTGATAACTTGCGCCATCTGGTGGCTGGAAAGTTCAGTTTGTGTAAAAAAAACCCAAAAAAAATGACCTCAACATTCACAAATGTGAAAAAGAAGCAGATGCGAGGCCGCAACCGCAAAACCATTGTTTGATTACCAAATCCACATCACGTCTTTTTTACAGCGTCCATGTTTATTTATTGTTTGTCATCTGAGTTTGATTTTCCAATTAAAAAAACAAAAAAAACAAACGCCCCCTGAGTGCAGCAGTTCCTGCGAGCTGACCGCAGGCTGCATAAAAACACGGACATAGTTTCCGTTGCGTCAACCATAAGTTTCTGAGGAGCCTTTGTGAAGCTCGGTGTGGTTGCTCCGGCCGGCCCGTCGCCATCTTAGCAGCGCCTGATTCCCGTTTAATCGGAAAATAATGGGCCAAGAGGCGGAGCACGAACGCCTCTGACGGTCTGTCATTACAATAGTATGTTCGCTATTTACAGAAAACATCGTTTTAAGCCCGTTGTTTTGGTTTTCTGGCCTCCATCCTCAGTTTTGATCTGTGTTCGTTTCGTGTTGCGGCTGTTTTCTGTTAAAAAGAGACTCTTTTAAACCTGATGAGCACCTGCTAACCTGCAAACAGTCAGCAACTAGGTAAAGAAAGAAAAGGAGCATTTAACAGCTAAAGAACCAGACATTTTTCTCTCCAAAAAGCCCAACAAACAGCTCTAACAGATGCGCCACATCTGCATCTGCATGTGTGAATGAAGCTTCAAGTGTCACCTGCTGCAAAATATGAAAATGCAGCTGGTTTGAAAAGTTGTTTTCATGCTTCAGAACACATTTACTTAATCAGGACTTCGGCTTTTTTAACACTAACCGGGGTCCTTAAACACAAGAAGCTGCACAAAAGTTACAGATGTTAACTCGTTCTTTTGGTTTACTGGCCTTCATCCTCACAGTTTTGATCTGTGATCGTTTCACGTTGCAGATGTTTTCTGTTAAAAAAAAGACTCTTTTAAACCTAATGAGCACCTGCTAACCTGCAAACAGAGTCAGCAACTAGTTCAAGAAGGAAGAGGAGCATTTAACAGCTGAAGAACCAGACATTTTCCTCTGGAAAAAGTCCCAAAAACTTGATAGAAACACGACTTTAATGGATGCTAATGTTGCACCACATCTGCATCTGCATTTGTGAATGAAGCTTCAAGTGTCACCTGTTGAAATATATAAAATGCAGCTCGTTTGAAAAGTTGTTTCATGCTTCAGGACACATTTACTTAATCAGGACTTCGGCTTTTTTAACACTAACCGGGGTCCTCAAACACAAGAAGCTGCACAAAAGTTACAGATGTTAAAAACATGGTGTTGAGTTTAAGGATCAAACTGTGTTTTTCGTTTTTTAATGAAGCCACAGACAGAAATCTGCATTTAAAAAGCTCAGATAAGTGAAAGAGTTGGAGAAAGAGTGAGGTTATAAAAGGAAAAAAGAGTGACACAGAAAAAAGGAAAGAGTTTCATGGAAACTGCGGCTACTGTGTGCGTGTGTGTGTGTGTGTGTGTGTGTGTGTGTGTGTTAAAAAGAAAACGGCCGCAGTAAAAGAGTGAAAATCAGAAAACAAAATATGTTTGAATGGTCAAGTTGATGTTGCATCATCAATAATCAGCCAATTAAAAGGCAGGAGGCTCCACTTCACGTTTTGAAAACCAGCAGTTACATCATCATCATCATCATCATCATCATCTCCACTCAGCTGTCAATCACAGGCCTCATGAGCTCATCGCCATGGTTACTGCAGGGCACGCGGCCAATCAGCTTCAGCAGAGGCGACCAACACAAAAACTGACTTTTGACCACAATTTCTTCTTCACTCCTCCTCGTTCCTCATCTTCATCTTCCTCCTCAGACTGCTGTTCATTCCTCCTTCTCTCCTCTCCTCTTCTCCTCTCTCATCCTTCGCTTCCCGCTTCATCCTTCGCTTCCTGCTTCACGTACAATCGGAGGCTGTTCGGCGGTTTGGACGATGAGGTCACAGTTTCAGGGTTAAACGAACAGAAAGAAGCAGTCTGGTCCTTCAGCAGCTGAGCCTCTGTGCTCAGCAGCTGCTGCTGAATATTCATGAGGAGGCCAGAATGTCTGCAAGCTGATTGGCCAGAACAGCCTGCCAATCACAGATTTACATAATAGCCCCCTTCCCCCTCCAGTGTATGAATATTCATATTAACGGTCAGAGCAGGTGTGTGTGGACGGACAGAATAAATAAAGCTGCACTGAAATGAGTGTTTAGAAGAAAGGAGGTGGGAAATAAAGGAACAGAGAGAGAAGAGGAGAGAAGATTCAAAAAATAAGCAATTAATTGTGACAAAATGAAAGGAAATGGCAGAAAAAGACAGAAGAAATGGAAAGAAAATGTAATATTCAACATATTTTAAGAATCCACATAAAATACCTTTAGTTTAATGTTTCTGAATGAGACTGAAAACTGCAGAGCTGATTTCCAGCTAATCAATAATCAATATGTTCATCTGTTTTTTTCTGAAACAGCAGACGAGACGTGAACTTTCCTCGTTCATCTGTATGTGAAGCTGCATGCACACAAACATTTTACATTCACGTGATCAGTTTTATTATTATTATTATGTTCTTTATTGATCCTCTGAGCGGACAACAAACAAACAAACAAACAAACAAAACCATTGACGCAGTCGTCATCATCATCATCATCCTCATCCTCATCATGGTAACACAGACACAAACTGGCGTCACAGTGAACACGTGGTCAGCTCAGGTTAACAGATATGTCGATAAACTGATCAGCAGTCGGCTTCAGCTCGACGTCGCGACAAACGCAAAATCAAAACAGACAAAGTTCTTCTGACTTCAGCGAGAATCTGAAGTCCCACTGAAAAACAAACTAAACAAAAACATCACTTTTCTAAACAGAAGGCGAGCTGAAGCTGCCGTCACTAACAGTTTCAGCCTTTTAACCAGGAAGGCTGACTGGATGCATGCTTTAGCCCCGCCCCCTCCTCCTCCCCACAAACACATGACCGTCTTCAAGTTTTCAACGCATCTAAAAAAAAAAAGAAAAAAAGAATACAAAGATTGTGGAAATTTGTACAAGAAGAATGTTCTGATGCCTTTTCTTCGTCGTGTTGTGGCCGTCTGACCTTCTGACCCGTCATGTGACACGATCGCTGCGAAGGATCCGACGTGAGCTAACAGCGCTAACGTCGCTAACGTTACACTCCCAGGGATCGATTCCTCTCCTCTAAGAAACGGATTTCTGGGAAAGAATACCGCTGTGTTTTTTCTTGGTGAAACTGTTTTCAGTTTGATGTTTTTGGCACTTTGACGCGGCGTGTTTCCAACCGGTTTGACGACGTGTGCGTGAAGCTGCACACGTCGCTCACGTTCATGGATTTTGGCTACTTTTCAAGGAAAATGTGTGAAGTTGCATACAGATGAATGAGACTCTGCTGGGGAGGCGGCAGGGTCACGTGTGGGGCATCAGTGACGTGATATCGGATCGGTGCATAGACTTGTTTTCCATACTGCTATCAGAAACAAATACTGACTTCAGCTCTCGTCTCAACTCTTATAAACTCTGAAAGCACAAGCTCGGGATTCAGGAACGTGTTGCTGGAAAGAAGCAGAATACTGGTTGTAACAGTTTTTCAAAATAAAATTGTCTAATGTCAGATTTATCTGGCTGGACTGGAGCTGCAGGGAAGTTCTGCATGAATCAACACGAAGGCTGAAGAAACTAAAACATTATGCAGCCGTCTCTCCTGAAAAAACACCAAACACAAACTCAGTCCATCATCAACCTTTAAGGCTCATTTTCTGAAAGAAAAATGACACGTTTGTAGTTTGAGTGTTCAGTGTTTAGCATTAAAAGGACTCAGATTGGACAGTCAGACGACCTGATGGTCTGTTTTTATTTTTTCTGTCAGAAATGTGCTTCTATATTCATCTGTTTCCTTTGTTAGTTTACTGTAAATCAACCAGAGAGACTCTAAGCAGAACTAAAACAAACTGAACGACTTTTGCTTCTAGTTTGACATCAAACCACCAGCACTTCATTTGTTAAATCTACTGTAAAACTAACAGCTGGAAGAGGTGGACAAACAGTAAAAAATGATGATAATAACAAAAAAAAATCAGTTTAATCAGCATTTCTGGTTACCTTCATCTCTGAAAATGTCATTTTGTTGCAGGATTAATGATAAAAAACTAATCACCTCAGGTTTATTCAGTGGTTCCTCTGTGTGTCTTTACGGGTGTTAACATGTGAAAACAAAATAAATCTCCGGCAGAATCGTTTCACTCCTGCATTTACTTCTAATAAAAAAAAAAAGAACAGTTATAAAATTAAACAGAGTGACATTTAAAGAGGAAAAAAAATACAAAACGGATCAAAGCTAAAGCCAAACTGCTCCTTTGTCTTCACTTCTCTCTAAATTATATCCACCGTTAACATTCGAGGTCCCTGCCGATGCGTTTTGAATCAGAAGCTGACACAAGTAGTAATATTAGAATATGTTTACTGCTCTATTTTATCTGTTCAAGCTTCTATATACACATTTAGATTTCTATATACAGCAACGATAAACGCCTCCACCGGCAGCAGCAGCTTCTCTCAGATGAGCGACAGACTTTTGTGCAACTTTTGTGTGTTTAATTTGACTTTCTGCTCATCGGGAGGAACAAAAAGGAAAAACTGCCGTCAGAAAAAACGGACTGTGCGGTCGGACGAGCAGAATCTCTGAGCTTTTGAGGGGAACTTCACCGATTTTACAAATAAAAAGTGAACAGATTATAACAAGGAAATTGTTTTTGCCTCAGAGGTCAAAAAATCATCTTCTCCGTCTGAGTGTGACTGGATGATCTGTTTTCATAGTAACCTCAACAATTATACAAGCAACTGGCCGACAAATCAAATTAAATAACGTGAAAGTGTGTACAAAAAGGTTCATACTGTGAAAATAAAGTCACAATGAGCACAAACAGATGTTTTACTTCGACAAGAGAATCAGCTGTTTGCTCTCTGGAGTCACAACAGTTTAAAGACTCGCGTTTAAACTGAAGGAAACCCTGCTGCAGTTCACAGGACGGCCTCCAGGTGGCAGCTGTTCACACATACATGTTTATGTTTAAGTTGATAAAAATACTATTTAGAAAAAAAAAAAAAGAAGCTATATTTCAGTGTTGCCCGGCTTTAATCTACAGACCTAAAACTCTGCCTGGTTTCTGTTTCGTCACAGGAGAAGAATAACAGAAGTTTCTCCTCCGTCCCTGCTGCTGTTGGGGGGGTGAAAGGTTCAACAACTGTCTGATTCATCGACTACAAGATCAAACAAATTAAACCAGCTGCAATTTCTGATCAATTATGATCAATTGTGATCAATCCAAGTAAATTATTTGAGGTAAAAACCCCCATGAAGCTGTGAAGTTGCAGCTTCCTTGATATATTTTCTGTTTCAGATTATTTTAATCTTTGGATTTTGGACAAAACACTTGTAGATTTTTATTTTTAAGTCTTTTGATGAACTAAACTCTGGTCCAGGTCGCACAGCACAACAGGCTTCTCTCCATAAAGTCAGTTTAAGAAACAAAAACACAGAGCCGACAGATGAGGAGAAAAGAAACGCAGGCAAAGATCTTTACATGTTCTGATTTAAGGAAAAACAAATCTGACAAACTCCAACCAGCTGTTACATGACGGGAACATCTGGAGGTTTTCAGGAAGCACCAGGTCAGCGATGAACACTGAGAGCTGCATTCAGACTATTTACACACCCGACTCTCACAAACATCCCTAAAACTTAATTTCTGTTTCTATCTCGATGAGCGGTGAAACGCGACGCGGTAACCTGTTCTCTGTTAGAAACTAACAAACGCTGACATACAGTGAGAAGAAACTGGTTAACTGGACAACAGAGAAACCGTTTGTAACGTCTGTGAACTGCTCATCAGGATGCGTTCAGGCTGCAGTTTCAACAGAAAACTGAACTGTGAGGGGAAAAAAAAAAACCAGGAACCTGAACGGGACTTTCACACTCTGATCCCAACATTTCATCAGAGTTCGGCTCCATCGTTCTCACTCTGTGTGACATTAAATGCTTCAAAGTGGCTCTAAAGGGTTTGAACTCTTCAGTCCGACAGGCAGACGTGTGGGGGATCAAACCTGCGACTGCAGAGTTACAGAACAGTCCGACTGTGACGCGTCGCCAACATGGCCGACTGCTACAGGGTTGAAAACAAGGAGGGAAAATAAGGAAAAGTCGTATTCCACCAGTGATGCTGTGGGTCACCTGCAGAGTCCGTGTGCCTCCCTCCGCCCGTCTGTCCACCCGTCCCTCCCTCCATCATGATGGTGGTTTCCGTTTCATCGCACTCCTACGAACAGATCACAACATTACCATCAGGTATGAAAACTGACAGAAACATAAATGTGTTTCAGTTCTCTGTGAGCTTTTCTGTCGGTTTTGCTCGGCGTCTGTCGTCAACTCATTAACTTTCTCATCAGATTTAGTGAATTTTTTTCCTCCATAAAGCAAAAAGTGACAACACAGTTCACGTCTCTGCTGCTTTGAACACTGGAACGCTTTTACAGACTGTTTGTCATCGGCCATACTTACACAAAAACACACATCATGTGAGTGTTTGTTTGCTTTTCTGCACATAAAGTTCTATTTAAATTAAATACTTGATGAGTTAAACGGCCCCATGCAGCTGATCAAAAAAGTTTCATATTTAACAAAAAACAAATGTGAGAATGTGGCATCCTTCATGTGAAACACTGAGTTCAATAACTTCTTCCTGAAAATGCTCCCAGAATCCTTTCTGATGTGCGACGGCTCCACCTGGTGGTGACTGTGTTTTTAGACCAACGACATCACAGTGAACAGGTGAAGACGAGGTGTGCTCACCTGTACTTATCAGGTCAGACTGAGGCTGAGACTGGGTGGCGGGGAGGGGTGAGGGGCGGGGTCACTCTGAGGCGAAGTGCACCTCTGGAGGGGGGGGCTTGATGGTGACAGGCTGGGACGTGCGACGGGGGGGCGAAGGCTTGGGCTGAGCCTGCTGCTGCATTGTGTCGTAGTACGTCACACCTCCGTACGTCACCTGGGACTGACCCTGACACACACACACACACACACACACACACACACACACACACACCCACACACACACACAGATGGAAAAACCTTAAAAGAGGGCAAACGGTAGAAAACTTCTGACGGCGGCAGACGAGGCTTCGCTCTTTAGACCACTGAGTGTGAAACAGGTCGTACCTGTGGACTCGGGTACATGGTCGGGTAGGGGAAGGTCATGACTCCAGGTGGAGGGTAGAAAGGCGGTGGCAGCAGCTGCTGTGGTTGCCCTGGCGACAAAGAAACGGGTGGGCCTCCATAGAGGGCGGGGTTAGCAATCGGGCCACCTGATTGGTGGGGATGAAGACCTGAGGAGAAGGCAGAGACGTCAGCACCTCAGACAGGAAACCTTAAACTCATCCTTAAAAACCGGGGCAGAACTTTACTGACCGGGGTGGGGGATGTGCATCTCCGGCTGGACCAGCATGCCTTGTGGTGGGATTGGGGCGGGGCCTTCCCCGTGGGCATAGATTGGTCCCTGATACGACACTGTGGGACAGAGGGATGTTAACCGAAGCGATCATGACCAGCTGTGCTGATCAACTGAGGAACTTTCACTCAACAGTATTTCACAGTAAAGTTCATGTTCGGTCATCAAACAGCTGCAGAAGCTGCAACGTCAACAACTTTCTTTAACTACAGGTCTGACACACAGAACACATCACCCTTACATCCTGAGAGAGTTAAAGCTGGAGTGAGAAGAGTTTCAGTTCTACGACATCTTCACAAACAGCAGAAACATGTGGCGTTCACTGACCCTGTGATGGTCAGGAGAAAGTGTGTCTGACAGTCTGAAGTTTGTGCTGAAACTCTGGAGTTCTTGTTTATCTCTCAGACAAACCTCCACTGTCACAGGGCTGAAAATCTGCACAGTTTACTTTGATAACAGGTTTGTTTTGCTCTTACTGGGTTCGTAGTAGTGTCCCTCCATCACTCCCAGGTGCATGGGCGGTGCTGGCTCAGGAACGGCTCTCTGGCGTTGAGAGGAGTAGCGTTTGGCCCGGTTGGAGGCCACGCCCATCTCCTCCATGCTGGAGAACTGAGGCGGGCCGCCGGGGATGTGCATGGGGTTGGGGAGGCCTGAGGACGGACACATGGTTTAGTTTCTGTTACTAAAAATCTGATTCACGCTTCAACACTGGAATCAACGTGGCAGCCCTGAACACATCATACATATATTTACATTTACATACATCATATTAACAACTCACTGCTTGCATGTGAAAACCTTCTGAGCAATAAATCTGTTTCCTGTTTTTTCTGATCTGATTCTGAAAAACACCTGGAAAAGTGGTGCCAACAAAAAAAGCAGCTGTATTTAGTTAAAAGGATGATGTTCTCAGTCTTTAACCTGAACTGAACTTATTGTGTTGTTGTGTTTCATCACCACAAATGAAGAGCGAGTCTTGAACAGCAGCAGCTCACATCACACCGAACTCACATTTAACACTTGATCGTTTTTTCTTTTTCATGCTGATTTTTCAGTGAGAACCAAACAGCATCAGATCTGTTGTGAACCGTCCTGTGTGTAAACTCTGTTCTCTGCTTTCGCTTTAGAAAGAACACAAACATGGCGGCTGTCAGGGCGGCTCAGAGGCGAGACAGGTGAAGCCTCAGTGAAACACGACGGCAGAGGAGATTTAGCAGCGACACAGGAAACACTGCAGTTACATCCTGCTGATCAGGATCAGGATCCGGATCCGGATCCGGATCCGGATCCATCCGGACTGAAGGGAACCTTGTTCAGCGTCTGCACTCACCTCTCATCTCAGACCGCATGTAGGACGTCGGGCTCTGGCTCCAGTTCTGTCCTGCCAGACTGAGTCGGGCCACGTCCTGGTCCAGCTCCGTCAGCGCTCCTCCTCCTGCTCCTCCTCCTCCTCCCGCCTGACTCGACCCGTCGCTCGCCCCCGCCCAGCTCTTCCCTCCGACGCTGCCGGGGGAGGAGGCGTTCCCTCCGGCTGCAGACTCCTCCATGGACGGCTGTTTGCTGCCCAGGTCTGCGGGCCGAGAGCGAGTCCTGCGAGCCAGCGAGTAAGATTTACGCTCCACCGGCCGCTCAGTGGAGGGGGAGGCTTCTCGATTGGTCACTGCGGGTGATGACTGAAGGGAGGGGTCAGAGGGGGAGGAGGAAGCGACCAATCCTGGTGCAGATCTGTCGCCGCTCCCTCGCTGCTCCTGCTGCTGTCGTCGTGGTGATGAAGACTTGTAACCCCCCGGCTGTGACGACGTCGCTGTCGTCACAACGTTTAGGTCCTGTTCCCTAACGCCCCCCTGGACGACTGTGATGTCCTCAATGATGACAGAGGGACCTCCCTTCAACCCCCCGCCACCGCCGCCGCCACCACGCCCCCCCCTGCTGACCACCACCCTGTCTCTGTCAGAAGGCTCAGACTGGGCTTTGGCGCTCTGTCGTTCTCTGGGTGCGTTTGATTCATTATTCCTGAAGTGGGACTGAGGTGGGAGGTGCATCTGATTCTGATGGGGTGGTCTGCTGCGGGAGGGGGGCGTCCTGGAAGGATTGGTGCCACGCTGAGCCGAGGACAGAGGGAGAGAGGAGGGGGGTGCAGAGGAGGGGTGGTTGGATGAAGGTGGAGGAGCTCCTCCTCGGTTCATGCCCCCTCCTCCTCCTCCTCCACTCTGCCAGGACCGAACCGGTCGCTCCCCCCCTCCGTCCCTCCATCGCTTGTCTCTGGAGGGGGAAGTACTCTGTCTGCAGGGAGACACAGAAACACCAGCGTTCATGTTAGATGATCAAACTCAAACAGGTGAAAGTGGCGTCACAGAGACTCTGCTGGGGGTGGGGGAACATTCAGCTCAGCGGCGTCCGGCGGGCTCAGAGCGCAACAGTCAACATGGCCGACAGCTGCAGCCAGAAACTAACAGAACAAATTAATGACTGTAACATCTTAAATACCACAAGACTAAAATAATCTGTAAACACGAAGATAAAATTCCCTCTTGTTCCTCCAGAACTTCACTGTTCTTGTTGAAGTCAGACTCACCTGGGCCTGCGTTGTCTGTACGACCGCTCGCCGGCGCCGCCACCGTTTCTGATGTCGTAACCGTAGATGGCAATGAGCTCCTCGCGGCTCTTCGGCGCTTGCTCCTCCTCCCTGAACTTGTCGTGCTCCCAGCGACCCTCGTCCTTCCACAACTTCCTGTTTCGGCCTTTTGGTCTAAGAGGACACACACAGGAAGAAATGATGAACTGAGTAACACTCCAACGAAAACCACCTGAGGTCTGCGAGGAAATCAGGCCGTAAAGTGACAGAAATAAATGACCGACAGTTTCACAGAATTCTCAAATCATGAAATGGATTCAAAGGCAGCTTCGTGTATTTTACTGCAGAGCAACTTTTTATGACAAATCCACCTCATCACTTTTACTTTCTATTGAAAATAACAGTCAGTTTCTGATCATGTGCTCGACCTTAAACTGTTATTATTTATGATATTTCAGTTAGTAACTGTTGCATTGATGACGGTAATGATGGCAGCTGTGATTGTGACAAAATTACTGAAGTTGCTGTTTTCTATGTTTATTATTTTCCTTTAATCCCACTTTAGAAACGCAGTTTAGTATTTAAGTTGTCTGCTCTCTTCCTTTTATATTTTACACCTTTCCAATAACATCAGACTTAGCTTTAACAAATTTCAAGAAATGCTAAAAAAACCAAAAACAAGTAAACAAAACCCCACTACATTCACACTATTTTTTACCAACACTGGTTTTAATTTTGTCATCCAGATTCTGTTTGTAAAAGCAGTTTGTCATTTTAAATGAATCACTTTGGTCTGAAAGTGTTTGAACCCGGCGGTGCCTCATGACTGTCTCTAGATGTTTTGGTTGGAACTCACATGAGAAAACATTCACTTGTGAAGGAGAAACGCTGTTTGCTGTTTTAAATTCAGAACTTTAAAGAGAAAACGACTTCAGTCCTCTGGATGCAGCTTGATGATGATCCAGTCACACTGACTGATAAATAATAGAAATAAATAACAGATAAAAGGAGCGTTACCTCTCCTCCTCCTGCGCGTGTCCTCGGACGTCGTGCTCAAAGAACAGACCCTTCCTCGGGATGTACGCCGGGTTCTTCCTGTCCTCGTCGTCGTCGAGCTTCTGTCCAGGTTTCCCTCCAGACTTTGTTTCAGGATCGTCAGTCGACTCCTGAGAGACATGATGGCAGAGTTTAGCAAACAGTTCAACTGTCTGCTGTCAACAACAACCAAGACCACAGACACACACACGCGAGTTTTTGTGAATGAAGCTTTTGTAGAAATGGCTGCAGTATCAACTGTGTTTTAGGAAGTGTGTAGTTGTGTAGATGAAACAGTGACGTGGAAGGAAGCAAAGACATCGAGGCCCTTCGGCTTCGAGTTTGTATACAGTCCCTCCAGGAATTCGCGATGTTGCGATCGCAACAATTAATGCAAATTCAACCAATCTCTGTGAATTCTGCGCGACCTTGCAATTTTGTCCAATCACCGTGACCTTTCCACAATTTTGGCCAGCCTCCCGTGAGTTCCACC
>JAPZDV010000009.1:603154-618719 GCA_029814665.1 Acanthurus lineatus
TTTAAAATTAATTGCCACAATATTGTACGGAGTTTGGCGCGATGTTTCTCCACGCAGGAGATTTTCAGTTTCAGGGAACTGACTGACCTGATTAAAGTTTCGATCACAGTCTCAGAAAACCCGCCGGCCATTCCTGTTCACATGTAAGAAGAATGAACTTTATTATTCAGGGTCAGATCTAACTGTTGTATGAAAGGACACGACAAAGAGCTGATCTGACATTTAGAAAAATAAATGAAGGCAGACAGAAAGTCATTCAGGTTGTATTTACTGACAGACGACTCAGGTGGTTTACCTTTAATTTGCAGGTGAACTCTTAAAGGCACAATCAGTGATCTTAGTTGACAGATTAATGGATGATTGATGAAAGGAAAGTTGTCAGTTATGAACTTTTGAATACTTTCTTCTGTGTTCTGTCACATGCTTGTCTTGTGTCTTCGCTGCTCATTCTCACCTCCTCAGCTTTCTGTGGGAAAATGTCAGTCACGTGAAACAGCCACTGATGTGTTTACTGTCATTCTGTGTCGTTCCAGGATCGGCCGGGTCCCGTCTTGGCTTTGTGGCCCCCGAGCAGCAGCCCTGTGGTCCGGAGCTGAGGCCCCGCTCAGAGGAGCCAGACTCCACCCTGAACCAGCCCAGACAGCCACCGGCCAGCAAAGGCAGGGCGACGCACGAGCAGGTCGTTTCTGTGCAGTTCCTGTCGGTGCAGAGTGAGCGGTCCCCGGGGCCCGTCCTCCTGCCGGGGGACAAGAAGCTGGCCGAGGCCCGGGAGCCGCCGCTGAAGCCTGACCCCCAGAAGGAGGTTTTCAGGAAGGAACCATCTGCTCCTTCGGGCTCCTCCCTGAGTCCGGCGTCCGCCTCAGGCCCTAAAGTCCACATCGAGGTTCCTGCACTCAGAGAGGAGCCCCGAGCGGCGGCCCCCCCCGCTCTCATCAAGACTGAGCCTGAGGAATTCAAAGTGACCGAAGCTGAAGGTCACACGGACTCTCTGACAGTGACGGCTCACACTCACGTCATACAGGAACCGTTCAGGAACAGAACCGACGCCGACAGGACGGTGTTGGTGCGTGCAGAGCGCCACGACGCAAACCACGCAAACCAGAAGTCCTCTCAGGAGAAGCTGACGGCTGATGATGTCACAGCAGCAGGTTACATCCCCGAGCTCGTCCACCGCTGCCCCCGCTGCGGCGAGGCGTTCAGCCAGGCCAGCAGCCTCCGCCTCCACCTGGAGCAGAAGAGGAAGACCTACGCCTGCGAGTGGTGCTGTAAATCCTTCGCGCAGTCGGCCGACCTGCGGCGCCACCTGCGCACGCACACGGGCGAGCGGCCGCACCGCTGCACCTTCTGCTCCAAGAGCTTCAGCCAGAGAGGAAACCTGCGGCGCCACCTGCGCATCCACACGGGCGAGCGGCCGTACAGCTGCCCGTACTGCTGCCGCACCTTCAGCGACGGCGACACCATGAAGAAACACAAGCGCACTCACTCGGGGGAGAAGCCGTACCGCTGCGTGCAGTGCTCCAAGACCTTCACCAGCGCCAGTGGCCTGCAGATCCACCTGAAGAAGGACATATGCTTCGCTGCTAACGCCTGATTGGTCAGTTGAGCAGCGTGCGAGGCTGCAGGGAGGAAGTTCAGACAAAGACGTCAGTCAGTGTGTGAACGTGTGTTTGAGTGAGAGGATGAAACGTGAACGTCTGAACGTCTTCACACACTGAATCGTTGCATCTCAACGATCTGCGACTCGACTCTTTAAAAGTTGCTTTAAATCAGAGTTAAACTGAAGTTCTTTGGTTTCTTTATAACGTCAAGAATAGTTACAGATACTATGACGTTAAAATACTCCATTACTAGTAGAGTTACTGCATTTAGTGAACAGAAATACAGGATTACTTTCAGTGAAAGTTACTTTGAGTATCAGCAGCAGGTTTTTCTTCACACTGACACTTAAACGGGTGTTTTTATGTCCGTTGTGTTACTGGATTATTCTGGATTATAATTTCTGTTTGTTAGGACTGAAACTAACGAACAGTGACTTTAATGAATTTAATCTGCAGATTATTTTATCACCTTTAGTTACATCTTTAGTTACTTTTTCCACCTGGTAAGTTTTTATTTTACAGTTTAACTGCAGTCTGACGTTCGTCTGTGTGAGCTGAACAGAGTCGCAGTGAAAGTTGATCATTTAGTGTGTGAAGGCGTGAAGACGTGAAGACGTGAAGACGACACGTCAAACACCTGCAGGCCGGCGATGCAGCACAGATCACCTGACGACGGGCAGCCAATGAGTGACGAGGAGTCCAGGTGACCTCGTGTTTGTTCCCGCTGATTCTTTCAAGCACTTTGTGTTTTCCTGGATGCGACAGGATGCAGCTTTTGGCAGCTACACAGTCACAGCGACTGACTTCATCCAAGCCTTCATATTTATTTCTCTATTTATTTTTCTCTCCGGTGTTTCGTGGACGAGCGGCAGCAGCGTCGCGGTCGGAGGACTGAACCTGAGACGCTGCTGTAGACGAGCTCTGACAGTTTTCAGCCTCAGAGACTCATGAATCAGGAGAGAATCTCCAGAACTGGGACGAGGTCGTCCAGAAATACTGCGAGGAATTCGAGTCTTTCTCACTCTGCACTTTCCATGAACTGAGCAGGAGGTCGCTGACTCCCGTCACACTTTAGTCTTATGAACATAAATGTGGATGAAAAGTGAGAAGCAGCTTCCTGTTTCTCTCCTCACAGGCAGGTGGATTCGTTCCTCCTGCAGAAAACCAGAAACACGTCAGCAGATCTGAGGTTTGACCTCCTGTAACTCTGTCACATCTCCTGCTCTCAGATCAGAGTCTTCTCCGTAAAAAAGCCACAGGTCACTGAGTTTCCTCTGATCTTCAGCGTTTGGAGACACACGGAGGGTTTGATGGAAAACAAACTGATCTTTGGTGAAAATATCAAAAACCAGACTGACGACGAGCTTCGTGTCGGCGCTCTGGAGCTTCTGATCCGAAAACGTTTCTCCTCAGCAGTCTGTCGTCCTGACGATGCGTTTGGGGTCAACAGGGCCAAAGGGATTTTTTAAATTTCAGATTTTATATAACCGTCTCTGAGCTGCAGCGCCTCCTCTCGTGCTGTTACTATAGTAACTTAGTTACTTAGGCTACTTGAGTATATTTGGGATGATTGGAAACAGGTGGTAGGAGCTCTGAAGAGACGCTGTTTTATCCGTCAGAGAAGAAGAAAACGTGACGCAGCTCAGAGACTCGCGATTCGACTCCTGCAGAGGAACATCATGTGACAAAGGACCAGAAGCTCCGGAGCTGCTGAGTCAGCTGGTTCCTCATGTTTTCATGTTTCAGTGATGAACTTTGTGTACGTTGACACACGTTGATGTCGAGGTGTCGCAGTCAAACACACGATGATGTTTTTGCTCAGAGATGCACGACGAGGATTTTTTTGTCAGTCAATACAGAAAATCAGTCATTAACTTCTTTTCATGGCCAGTGACGGAAATGTAGCTGATAATCTCACAGTTTTGTGTTTTGAAAAGAGTTTATAACCTGAAGATTTGCACAGTGATTTCATGTTTTAAAGTTCTGACATCACCTGGTTTCCCTCCGAACCCCGTGAACCTTCATTTTTAATTAGATTCAAGTTTTTTCCTTTGAAACTGTAAAAAAAAACCAGCTCAGCTCTTGTCTGCTGCTGCAGCAGTTTAAATGCTGTTTGTTTGGTCAACAAAAGCACTTTGGCTTCATGTCATCAGCTTTATTTATAATCAGAAATAACTGATCTTTCCTCTTTATCGACTGATAAACGTCGTGCGTTCCTGCTCAGGTGAGTCTGTGGCTCCGATAACAGGAAGACCGGACAGAAAACAGGTGACAGGTGTGTGTTCGTGGCTGTTCTGGTTGGTGATGTTCCTCTCAGGTGCAGCTGAGGAACAGAAACAGAACGTCTGGTTCGTTGTCTCTTTGTCTGAGTTGGTTTCGGGTGTTAACGAGTGAAAACGTGTCGTCGGCTCAGTGAGTCTGTAATAATTCAGATGTTCCTGTTTCACGGCAGACTGGTAGCTGCAATACTAAAAATAGAATAATATATTATTTATTTTCCTTTTTTAAATCAGTGCTAGAAGGTTTGAATTCTGTCTGATGTTTCCTCTGAAAATATTCGTACTCCGGACAGCTGATTGTGAGGCATGATGGGAAACAGCTGCAGAAACGACAGCAGATGTGTGATGTTTCACACACGGTGAAAAGTGTGTTTTCTGCAGACGAGCAGGGCTTTCGGAGCGAGTGTGTGTCGATCATCCGTCTGTGTGACTGTCGCTGTTTTGTATTGATGTGACACATCTTGTTTTTTTAGGTAAAATAAATGTTCAGTGAAACTGTCGAGCCTCTGAAATGTTTGATTTTAAAAACACACAAAATACTTTTACATTCAGATTTAGATTTTAAAGCTTTTTAGTTTTTTGTTTCTTAAACTCTTTAAATGTTTTGTGCATAAAAATCTAAAACCTGTCATAAATGTGTCGGAGTAAAAGTTCAAAAAGCTTCAAAGACAGAAAACAATACCTCAAACTGAGTTTAAGCACAGTACTAGAGTAAATGTACTTAGTTACATCTAACTACTGCTTTTACTGAATATCTCAGCTGATCTGCAGTCAGTTCTCAGGCTGGACTTCACAGGATTAACCAGTTACTTTCTGTTTCAGACATGTTTGAGGATAAACAGCAGAACTTCTCTGTACATTCAACACTGATGTTTACTGACGAGTCAGTAGATCACATGATCACAGAGGAGCCTGAGGACGGATGCTAACGCTGTTAGCTAACACTGTTAGCTAACACTGTTAGCATTTCTCTCAGTGTCTCAGACTGTTAGGACGAGACCGACCATCTTTAACTGAAACCTAAAAGTCCTTCTGTCTTCCTCTTCTTCTCTCCTCTGAAAAGCTCTTCGCTGCCTAAATGAGTAACAGTTACAACACAACACAACAGCGCCCCCTTGAGTATTGTGGAATGAGAATAAGAAATTGGACTTGTTTTGCGAGTGTTTTGCAGACGACATGCAGGTGAAACAAACCTGTTTCCTCCTGTGATTTCTTAGTTTGCTATATTTGAAATCTAATTCTATATTTTTAATCTATATTATCAGATCTTTTGTACTTTTTAATTTTATCTTCCAGCTATAGTTAAAAGTTATGTTTTAGATCAAGATTTCATAAAAAATGTGATGCATTATTACAGACTTCAGATTTAAAGTGGCTAAATAAACTATATTGAGCAGTAACATAATCTAAAACAGACAAAGTCCATGCAGGATAACAAGTATAAGTAAAGTAAACTGATACTGTAAGTTCATTTTGATGCCAAAAAAAAAAAAAATTGTGTATTTATTTGTTTTGTATGTACTTTCAGTAGTACATCTTTTCACTAAGTATTGCTACTTTTACTTCAGTAAAGGATGTGAATACTTTTTCCTCTACTGCCTTTCAAATAGAAAATAGAGCTGCAATAATACATAAAATACAATAACAGAATTAAAAATGTGATTCTGATTCTGAACATCTGTAAAACATTCAGACGGCTGATGATGAATATTTGTGCAACATGATCAGAAACCAGTGACAAGCTGGTGCTGTTGTAGTCCTTTGCTCCGGCTGTAGGGGGCAGCAGTGACCCACTCACCTGAGGAGCATCACAGTAAACAAACCAAACTCTCAGTCTTGTTTGTATTGCATTCCAAATTTATTGTTGCATCGTACATAAAACACCTGATAGAAATGTAAGAACAACTGTAAAGCACGAGGTCGGTGTAAACAACAGTTCAACGATATCGTATAGAAAGCCACATTCATAAACATTCGTACATTCAGTCGTGCATAAAAGATGAACAATAACACTGTAAACATGAAACATGAGACGCACCTGAACGTCTCATCATATCTCACTTCAACACTTTGAGTTAGAAAACAGGCAGGGGGAGTATAGAGATATAAAGAAGTATATCAACGTATTGCATCATGCAACAACAAGGAAGAACCACTTGTATTGATTTTATCATCATCGTCATCATCATCGTCATCATGGCAACAATAAGATGCAGTTTGTTTTTTTCACAGTTGTATTAAGGAGTGCAATAGAGATGTGATCCGTGCATTACAGAGAAAATAACAAGAAAATTATGATGGAAAATGATTTTTTTTTACGGTTTTAACCAGTTTCAGTGCTACAAATATGACACTAACAGTTTTTAAATGGAAGCTGCTGATGGATCATATTTTCTGTGATGTTCGGTATCTTATCCTGCTCCAAACTGTTTGGTAAAAGTGCTCCCTCTTAAAAAACAGTGATTGTCCAGTCATCAGAATACAACTGAAACTATGCACATCAGCATGGAGGGAGGTATTTTAGCCCGTAAAACCAAAAACCACATGAAAAATTTATAGGGATCATTGCACAGTGTTTTTATCTGTTCAACATTAGCATTTCCAGCTAGCTAGCTTGTAGCTTGGCTGTTTAAGGAGCTGAATGAAAACATAAGTTCCTGACGTTACAGGTTATTGCTAGCATGTTCCGCATCCATGTTAGCTAGCAATAATCTGTCTTGTCTTGTGATAAAAATTCATGTTAACAGCTTTTTTCTGCTTGTAGTGGATTTGTGGAACGTCTTTGCCCTAAAAGTGAAAACAAGCCTTGACAATAACATATCAAACTGTTGGAAATATTAGCTGCCAAACATGGATAATCTTTTGTTTTTACCTCATGAGAAACTAATGCTACGTCTGACAGCTCTGATGTTACCCCGCAACACAAGAACAACACGCTTTCATTTTTCTAATTTCTTCTACATGGATTATCCGACTTCTCAGCTAAAACCTGTTAGCTTTGGCTCCAAGTTAGCATGTTACTAGGATTATATCATGACCTGGGACTGTTAGCTTTAACTTTTGTAAGTTAGCTGTTAGTGTTAGCCTCAGGCCTTCATCTTGGTACCTTGTATGAAGCCATGTAAGTGCAATAATAATGTTCACATTTTTGAGGTCAGATGGAAATATGAGAAGGTCAGAAAATAACAACTAGCTATCTAGCGACATTCAGTGTATCTGCTGGTAACAGTTATTATCTTAGCTGGTAAACTTAATGGTCCCTGGATGGAAATAAAAATCTGCTTTTGTCTACACTTGTTTAACATGAAGTAGCCATGTTTCAAATGCTGTGAATTTTGTAATTTCGCCACATTAAAGAACAGGAAGATCAAGAAAAGTAGCAACAGTTAGCTCGAGAGCAGGACCTAGCAAACGTTCTTTCTTGTGACATCGCGCCGGTGTGAAGCCGTCTGACAACATTTAAATCAGTAACATTAAACCTTAACACGCAGCGAGATTCCTTCACTGTTAGCACCAAGAAACCCCCCATCCATCAAACAGGTGAAACCCTGAAACTTTCCACTGCCTCTGAAATACTTCATGCAAGATTTAAGAACAAAGTTACACGTCTCCATGTTTCCTGGGAGTCTTTTGTTGATAACAGCCTTGCTAAGTCTGCACTAATTAAAGTCGTGAATCCACTCGATCGTCCTAACAGTTGCCTGATTGTCTGAAGTCTCCCTGTTCTGGAAAATAAATGTGATTGAAGTAAAACAATGATGCTGTTTTTGCTGTTTATCTTTATATCTTTTGGAAACAGATGCTGAGCTCTGCACTGGGCTGTTGTGTTACTGAGAGGAAGAAACTGGTGTTAAAATGTTCGCAGCTTCTCTGCAGCTGGAAAGAAACTGCAGTTGTGTTCAAACGTGCACAGACATCCAGCATCATGACACCAAACCTGCAAGTGAGAACACAGGACGAGTGATCTACAAAACAAAACTTTATCCAGATTAGAGAAGAAACATGCAGGAAACATGATTCTGGTTCTGACTGAATCTGAGCGTTTCAGCCGTCATGGGTCCGGTGCATCGGTCTGACCCCTTGTGGATGATGAAGGTGGATGAAGGTGGATGAAGGTGGATGGGATGTTGACAACAAGCTTCTTCTTCTGTATGATCAGTAATGAAGGCACACCAACATGCTGCTCCAGCTTCACCCTGCTCTCCAGCCGTCATGGTGGCTCTTATTATAATACACTCCCCCCTCGCTGACTGCTGAATCCTGTGGTGAAGTTGCTCCAGTTTGTCCCATAAAGAAACCAGAGGATCCATGTGACCCATGTGACCTGCGTCTGCATGCACTGAGGACGCCGGCGCCGGTTTAGTCGTGGCTGAAGGTTTGCGGCAGCTCGTTGGTCAGGACGTGCCACCGCTCCACCCTCATGCCCTTGTTCTTCAGGCAGTCCATCCAGTGACGGAGGGCGTCGCCCTGCGAGTGGCAGCTCAGACAGACGCCGCCTGGACAAACGACAGGAAGTCTCAGTGTTTCATGTTCACATGTTGTTAATCACAGTTATACATGACTGATGCCTTCACTGACCCGAAGTGCAGAAGGTACAAAGCCTTTATTTGGCAGAATATTTGGTCATATTTTCACACAAAGCTCCTGTTTTACTCTGTTAAAACTTAACGAACAAGAACTCGATGATTCTAATGTTTGTTTCGGATTTAAAGCCCATTAAACGAACAGAAACCTTCATTTCTCAACACGGCTTTTTTCAGTGTTGTGGAAAAGATTCTGTCAGAGACTGAATGTAGCTGCTGCCATCTTGTGGCACTTAACCGTTACTACAAATTACAGTTTGGCTGAGGCTGTGACGGCAGGAGTTCCTCCACTCCTGATCTTCCTCTGGCTGTTCAGATTAAGATGAAAACACACCTGTGGACCTTCTCCATGAATCTCACCTGATGAAGATCTGACGGATCATCAGCTTCACGTGATGCTGTTCAACCTCTGCTTTAGTTTTTAACAATAATATAATGTAATAACACACAGAAACTGTGTAATTATCAAAACTAGAGGTTGAGAAGGATCCCAGGAAATGTTGCAGATGGTAAGCATGAAAAAAAATCAGTCTTTATCATGTTGAACATACAGAAGCTTCGGCTGAACAGCTTTGCCGACACCAACGAGCAGCTTGTCTCAGATTCATCAATGTTCAAACATTTTCTCACAGCTGAACGAGAAGACGATCCTGTTGACTGTTTACACTCAATTATTGGTGATTATTTACTGAAACCTCCTCCACTCGACCATCAAACACACTCTGATCATCACACAAACACCTCGAGGAGCAGAAACAAGCCGCCGGCGTCTCACCTATGAAGTCGTTGGAGCGTCCCAGGTCGTAGTCCCACACCGTCACCTCCAGAGACTTGTTGGCCAGCTCGGACAGAGAGATCTCATAGAAAAACTCCTGCAGTGACGGAAGGGGAAACAAGTCTGTGAGGTCCAGCTTACTGACTGCTGACAACCTGCTTCATGTCCAGTTTCCTGTTTTAATCGTCTGCAGGAAATTCAGGCTGAAATCAGGTTCGTTCACACTCAAACATGATGTGTGTGTTTCTGTGTGTTTCTGTGTGTTTCTTCCTCCTCTGAGCTTATTAGACACATCAATGAGTCACACTGTTGCTGACACATTCATTATCATGAACACACACACACACACACACACACAGCGCTGAAAATAGTCCCAAACAAAAGCTCAGTTTCGTTCTGTTTGAGGAGAAACACAGAGAGCAGCAGCTGAGGACTGAAGAGGCTGTTTGTGTGAGCTTGATGTGAATGAAACGGGGGCAGATGTGGATCTAATGTGGGGCAGATGTGGGGCGGATTTGGGGCAGATGTGGGGCAGATTTTGGGCAGATGTGGGGCAGATTTGAGGCAGATTTGGGGCAGGTGTGGGGCAGATGCCTGGGTTTCTCACCTCGTTGAATTCCGGGTTGAGGGTCTTTTTCATCACGGCTGTTTTGTGTTTGGATTTCTTCTCAGTGTCAGGCTTCAGGTATCTGGCGGCAGAAACACAGACGAGGAAAACGCAGATTATTTTGTCGGTTCACATTCTGTTGGAGTCAGCTGATGTCAGTGATGTCACACTGCACACCTGTACGTCCCTGCAGCCAGTTGAGAGGTCTGACCAGCAGAGGTCAGCAGAGGTGAAACTGACCGGCTGTGATCAGTTCAGTGGTGGAAGAAGAATCAGATCCTTGATTACTCTGTTTTCATCACGTGTGTTTTTGTTTCTGTCCAGTTCACAGTTTGTGGATTTGAAACCAAAACTTCTCACTGTGATGAATTAATCTGTGATCACAGATTATCTTCAGGTGACATGCAGGTGTCTAAAGAAACAGGTGTGTCGTATGTGTCATGAGTAACAATGTGAGGTTTCAGAGCTGGAAATGACTCAGTGTGTTTGACGCTCAGTGCAAACGTTCGCTCTCTGCAGGATGAAACCTGTGAGTCATCGTTTGTTCTTCTGTTTGTTTGTTTGTTTATTGTTCTCCTCTGTTCTGTTTGTTTGTTTATGTGTTTATTGTTCTGTTTGTTTGTTTGTTGTATCCTCGTTAATGTTTCTCATCCTCAGGTCTCATTTTGAAAAGAAACCTTCATCTCAATGAGACCAGCTGATTGAATAAAGATTTAATCAGGATAATGATGAACGAAGCAGTAATTATTAAGTAATCACTCACACACTCACCCACACACTCACACACTCACACACACACAGCAGGATGGCGGAGCTTTCTGTGCAGGTGGATTATTTTAATAATCTCTCTGACAGATTTGTTGTCGTGGACGTGCAGAGCATCATGGATCCAGTCTGATCTGTTTGAGCGTTAGAACGAATGTTGATCAGTTCTGAAGTGTAATGTCGGTGCAACATGCCGACGTCCTGCACGCCGCAGGGATCTTCTAAAGCCGTAAATCTGCTCAGTCGACCTGCCGACTCTCCGCTCTGGTTCAGACTCTGTTTGTATTCTGACGGCGTGCGACAGAAAGGAAACAGGAGCGAACAGAAAGCCTTAAATCCTCGACTGAGACGAGGAGACGAGACTCTGCTCACACTGTTTCCTCCCTGATCACCTGACCTGCAGCAAAACAGACGCATCACAGATGAGAAACTCTTTCAAATGTGTCATCAGGATGAAGAGTTCAGCTTCTGTTCCAACATCTGGAGAAGTTGTGATGAGAACTTTACTTATGAACGGCAGCGACAAACCTGGTCTGTTCTCTTTGTTCCTGTGATTTCCTGTCGAAGCTGGAAAAACAGATTCAGGCCTTTTTGAAACTGAAAGCTGAAGCTCTTACATTTTGACGTAGGGGTCGGAGAACCCATTGACGTCCATGGCGGCCAGGTGAGCGCAGCGCTTCACGCCCACACACAGACCTCCACTGCGATGTCCTTCACCTTCTCCTCCTCCTCCTCCTGCTCCTCCCTCCACGTCCGTCTCCTCTGAGCCGAGTGGAGGCACAAACTGCAGCGACAGGAGGAGCCGACCTCGCTCCTCCAGGCTGTGCAGCTGCTCGTTCTCCCACTGCAGAAGAAACACATGAACATGGTCAGTTCAGCTCAAACTGGTTAAACTGGTTTTGTTGGTTTTGAAGCATCAGACATGAGTTTCTGAAAGAGAAACTGACAGAAGCTTTTCAGCTGCAGAGTCCAGACTGAAACACATAAACAACATCTGGATGAAGATCAGAGACGTTCATGGATGTGAGGATGAGGATTTGCCAGACTGACTGGGTTTGATGCTAACATTAGCATGCAGCTAACATCCATGACTGAGAGTGTGAGGATGAAACGTGTCCAATCATCACTCAGTTTCTCCCCTTTTTGCTCTGATATGATGCAGCTTCACACACCTGACGTCTCACCTGGAGACCAAAGTCATTCAGTAACAGAAAACAACTGAGTCACGTTTTTGATTTTTAAAATGAACGACAGAAAAACAAACAATGCTTCTTCTGATGTGAGAGTTAAATTATTATTCTGAGTGAACTGAAGCACAGCAGTGAACTCGCTGCCCGCCGCTGATGTCACAGGTTTCTGTTCTCGTTCAGTTTGGACTTGATGGCGATGGCACGACATCACAGCCGCGTCGTCGCTGCAGGCGCTTCATACTCAAACCCCTCCAACATGTCAGTGACCAGCAGCAACGCTCCCACAGGTGAGAACATCACACACACCGAGCCAGCATCCTGCCATGTTTCCACACACACACACACACACACACAAACACACATAAACACACAGCCAGCAGGAGTGTGTGTGTGTGTGTGTGTGTGTGTTTCTGCTCAAACAGTCGCTGAGATTCATCACAAGAACTTCCAGCAGAGCTTTTTAACTTCCATTAAAACCTTTGTGTTGAACACTGAGAGCTGATGTCACTCAGGTGAGTCTCCTCACATCCTCCATCACTCAGACTGCAGGACACACACACACACACACACACACGCATGCACGCACACACACATGACTCCACAGAAAAAATATAAAAAAGCTTCAGCTTTTGCCTCATTATCATAAATCTGAGGTGCTTTCTCCTGATTGGACGGCAGTGTTTCTGTTCCTGATGTTGCTGCTCGAAGCTCATTTAGTATGGCTTCATATTTGTGTCCCACTACAACAGTGTTTACATCACTCAAAGCATGCTGGGAAGTGTGGTAGCAAAGCTCAGGATAAGATGAAACCTCAGAAACAAGAAAAGAAAAACAGCTGAAGGAACAAAAGAAGCTTTTTGTTCGACTCTTTTCGTCCAGTCAGTCCTGTCCGTGACGTCTCGTCCGTGACGTCTAATCAAAATGCTTTTTCACTTCAGTCTTTTTCACTTTGTGTTGAAAACAACTTTAAACTGCATTTTGCTTTTTCTTATAAACTGTGTGAGAACATTTACAGCAACACTGACATCCTCTGCTAACAACATGTGACCCACTGAAAACCTGAAAAACAAAAGGTTTAAAAACTGAAGAGAATTTGGTCCTGAATGTCTGAAAATGTCGATTGAATTCATGTCAGAGGAAGAACTGAAGAGTTCTTGATGTTTCTGTCACAGATGAAACAGTCAGAGAAGCAGAACGCAGGTGACTCATCATCCTCTTCTACCTGGGAGAGTTTCAGGTGGATGTGAGACGAATGAGTCAAAGTGTCGGTGTGACAAATAACGAAGGTTTTTTATTTCAGCCTCTTCTGAAAACAAAGCAGCAGCCTTGAATTTCATCCTGAAGAAAAGATCAGAGAGAAGTGACGGCACGAGGCAATCAGGTCCTGTACTGCAGTAAAAGTACTGCTACTACAAAGGTACTCTGTAATCTATAACATGTTCATAATGAAACACGTGATGTTTTGGAAAATCTTAACATGTTTGTGTGTAAAAATCTGAGGCTGATGAAAGATGAACTGTAGAAGAACAATGATCTGGTCTCTGTGAGAAGATCCGACATGTATATACCCCCCCCCAGGAAGACAGACATCGTGAGTTCGCCTCCGTCTGTGACCTTTAACCTGCTTCAAAAGGATCCAAAGCTCCAGTTTCCTTCAGAAGCACAAAGGTAAAATGTTCTGGTTCAGCTGCAGAGTTTCAGAGCTGCTTCCTTCACAATAAAAGCACAGATAAAAGAAGCAGAAAAGGTCAGAGAAGAAGCAGATCGATGGCTTCCAGCAGGAGTCGGCTCAGCTTGGCGGGTCTCTTTCCCGCCCGCCTCCAACCGGTGGGAACCTGCTTCGCCTCAAACCGATTCACATCTCTGAAATAAAAAAACACCAGTTTATTTTCCTCCAGCTCCAAATATCTGCAATATCTTTGACTAACATGTTTCCCTGCTGAGGAAAAGTCACGCAGCTGCAGGTTCACGTCCTCCAGGTGAGCGTCTGTCCATCAGAGGACGGACGGACGGATGGACGGACGGCTGAGCCTGCAGCTGGATTTCACACCAGCTCATGTTTCCCGGGCTGAAACACGGCGGCAGAGTTATGTGCTGTTCACTCGACACAGTTTGAGTCTCAGACGAGTCACAGAAAGTGAGATTTGTTTCCTCTGAAGTGAAAAACATGAGACTGTGATTTAAAAGTCTGCAAACAGCAACAGGGGAGCCGGATTATTGCGTCTGCTCCGACACATGAACCAGAGTCATCAGGAAAATTACAAATAGAGCAAACACTAGATATTAACTCAGTTCATCTAAACGCACTTTAATTAAAGACGCTCCGGGACTCCGGCTGCTGGTTCCACATTCAACATCCATTCATAGTCGATACAAAACTAATTAGAAATGAACAATTTAGGCCAAAAGGAAACAATTAATTAGAGAAGCACACTGATTCATTTCTAATCCAGCAGACAGAAGAGGAACTGTTTGTTCTGTGAGCTTTGCATTTCACAGCCGGCTGCTCCCAGATCAGCTGCACACAAGGTGAGTCATTACAGAGAGTCCATGTCCACGCGCACACCCACACGCACACACACATGCCTCTGTCTTTGTTTAAACACCTGTACCTGAAGGTGGGCGGCTAATGAGCTCACACCAGGTTACAACGCAGCAACAAACAAACAAACAAACAAGGAGCTTAACTTCACCTGCATCCTTCAGACACTCGGATCCCCACCGAGCTGCACCGCCTGCTAATTGGACCCTGAAGGAATCAGCTGATCGGACGTGTTGCTATTAAAACAGAGTCTGAGCGTCGGGGACAGAACAAGCAGGTAAAGGATGCTCGATCTGAGAACCTGGTGGGGGCCTGTCGCCATGGAAACACATCTTTTGCCTCCAGAAACATCAACAAACAGTAAAAGATGTAGATGTGCTGCAGGTTTGACGATGAATGAGAAGAATCGAAAGTAGAAAACACAAGTCACGAGTTCAGGAACGAGTCACATGTCAGGAAGTAATCAATCACACACACACACACACACACACACACACTCACGAGGCTTCCTGTCTGACCTGCTGCAGTTCAGAGGCTCTCGGGGTTCTGCAGGAGGTTCAGCAGGTTTCTGGATCAATGAAAAGCTCTTTCACCTCCTGACAGTTTGATTGAGTGGAAATGTTGTCAGTTAGCGAGCGCACAGTGAGGACGAGTTCAGGTAAAAGGTTTCACTGCGATCTGCTTCTGTTTTCAGGCCACATGGAGCGAAGGAGGTCTGAGCTGATGACAACAGAAGCTCCACCTGAAGCTCCAAGACTAAAGAAACCCGAACCAAACCCACTCTGATCCACTTCAGCTCAGGTTCCTCTGAGTCGACACACTGAAAGACGTCTGAGGAAGCACTTTGTGTTCAGTCCGAGCTGGAGTGTTGATCTGTTAGCGTAGCTTAGCATCGACGCTGCAGTCAGGGGGGAAATAATGAACAAAAAAAAAGTAAAACCTGAGGTTGCCATGTTTGGTTTCATTATGTCTATGCAGAGGCTCTATCTGGCAACCAGCACCACAGCCTGACCGGAACCTTTCTGCTAAGCTAAGCTAAGCTAAACTATGCTAAGCTAAGCTAAGCTAAACTAAGCTAAGCTAACCCGTCCGAACCCAGGCTCTGCACACACAAACTGACCTGAACATTTTACTGAGAAAGACAGAAAACTCGTCTTTAAACTGGAGATTTCAGGGATTTTTTCCTTTTTTTTCAAACCTCAGAGTAAATAAAAACAGAACCTCCA
>JAPZDV010000009.1:648996-660758 GCA_029814665.1 Acanthurus lineatus
CGGTTCCACAGGAAATAAAACTGCATCCAGAAACACATTTGTGACAAAAATCCGTCCGTCTTCGTTCGAACCTGCTGATCGTCTGCAGAGTCGCTGAGGAAACTGAACTTAACTCAGCTGTTTGTTCTGTGATTCCTGTAAAAAAAGTAAGATTATTCTTCACCATTAAATTCTGATATTGAGACAGTGTTTTTATCTGAAGACACGGATGTTAACTGCAGGATCAGAAGCTAATGAAACAGAATCTGGACAGAAAGTGACATCAGGACTTCAGCTCTTCATAATAACAACAAAAAGATAAAACTTCATGTTATAATATTAGTGTAAAACAAGATTCATAATGATCAGGTGAGGAGTTTCTCCTCTCAGTCGGCTGGTCCAGGTTTTGTTTCTCTGTTTGGTTCATGTTTAATAAGACACGACAACGCGAGAGTTAGAGAAGCAAATCCATCCATGAAGGAGCTCACGAGGAAGCACAGTGGAGATTAAGTGCTGGTGTTCAGGCGGAGAAACCAGACGAGTGTTCGACTTCTGTTTCTCTGATTGTGTCCATCACACACACCGGGGAGGAAATCTCTCCTTGAACCCTCCTCTTCCTCTCTCAGTTACACTTCCTGAGGCTGAGGGTGAATATTTTGACTTTGGAGGCGTTTATGAAGAAGTCTTCAGTCCAACATGGCGTCCAGCTGGTCGGCGAGGTCGTCAAACATGTTGCCGATGTCGTCCAGAATCGTCCCTGCAGACTTCACTGTGTTTGCTCCACTACTGAGAAAAAATGTGATGAACAATAAAAATTAATACAAAAGAATCGACAAACTAAATCCCAGCAACTGCCCCCTAAAGGCGCTACCACCCCCTAGTGGTGGCTAAGTTAAATGCACCTTTCTCTAACAGAAGAAACTGAGGCCAAACTGAAGATTGAAAGTATTTTGGAAAGTTTTACTGGATTTCTAACTTTGTCACTTTTAAAACAACAGACTGTGAGTGCAGAGCCACCGCTGCTCCACCTGAGCGTCTCACCTGTCTGAGTTCTCCTCCTGGTTCAGTTTTCTCTCGACAGCCTTCAGAGCTGCTTCCAGAGACGTGCTGGTCTGATCCAGTCTCTGCTGAACCACCTCGGTCCCACAGGACGACTCTGGGACGAGACCTGGTGGGTCAAACACCTGAGAACTCGCTGCTGTCAGAGAGGGACTCTGAGGGGCCGGAGGGGCCGGAGGTGGGGGCCCATGAGACGGAGAGGACGGAGAGGTGAAGGCCACACTTTGCACCACGCTGATGGACACAGATGGAGAGGAGAGTCCAGCTGCCGAAGAGACGACAAACAAGTCACAAGTCAAATCTAACGATCTCCAGTCAGGACCAGCAAACACCAAGACCAAGAAAAGACCGTTCAAAACCAACAAGTCCCACGAAAAAGCAACGAGTCTCACATCAAGTCCAAAGTCAATTTATTACCAGCAAGTTACAAGTCAAGAGCAACAAGTTTAAAGACAAGACCAAGTCTCATTTCAGCCCAGAGTCCAGAGCAACAAGTCCTTTGTAAAGTCTTCACAAACAAGATCAGGAAAAAAGTCCAGAATCAAGTTTGTAGTAAAAAGCAAAAAGGTCCTGGGTCAAGAGTGAGACAAGACCAAGTCTCAAGGTCAAAGTCAACACCTGCAAGAACATCAGGTGTTCAAGTCCAAGTCTCAAATCTGATCGATAATGTGATCGACTCCAGATTTGAGGGTTTATCAGACTGATGGTGCATTCTGTTCACTGAAAACTTAAGATTTTAAATTTTATTGTCTGATTCTGTTCAGCTCAAGTCTTTGCGACAGAGCAGGTGGAGGTTCATCCACCTCAGAATTTTCCAGCTGCTTTTTGTTTTTTAGCTCCTCTGTGAGGTTTAGATGCATTCAGGCTGATAAAACATACTGTTTCATTCTCTTCACACATCCTGTCTTACCTTGTGCTGCCAGCAGACTGTGGCGGATCGGTTTTGGGGCGACAGCAGGAGGTTTTGGTGAGAGTGGAGGTTTGATGGGGGATCCTGTTGCTGGACTGGCCGGCCTGTCCACGCTGGCCTCACTGATCCTCAGACTGACCTCCTCCTGGCTCTGGGACGGAGGCCTGCTGCTGCCAGACTCCGACCCAGCTGCCCCTGCTCCCTCTCTGCTGGGGGAGCCTCCTCCTTGCTCCTTGTCTTTGGGTTTGTGTCGACGTTTCACGGTGTCAGACTCCTTCAGGTTAAACTCAGGCACCTCCAGGCTCTTGGCTGCTGGTTTCTCTGGAGGCTCCAGCACGGCCTCGGCCCTCGGTGGCCCCGGAGCTTTGGGTCTTTGTTTGATGGTCAAGTTGCCCTCCTCAGCGAAGGGGATGCACTCGCTGGAGCTGTTCTGAGGGGAGGAGGAGCCCTCCAGCCCGCGACCTTTCGATTCCTCTTCCTCTGAGTCAGACTTCACCCCTCGATCCAGCTCTGTGCTGCCGCCGGTCTGGGAGGGAATGCACTCGCTCTGCACCCTCCTCCTCACCCCTGCAACCTCTCTGGATTCCTGCCCTGCAGAGCTGGGGGAGGGGGGAGGCGGCTCCTGCTGGACGAGGTCTGGCTTAGGTGCTGGGGGTTTCTTCCCCTCTGTCCTGCCTTCCAAAGAGGCTGCGATGCTCCTCACACTGACCGGACTGTCTGTTGTCGTGCTGCTGTCGCTCAGTTCTCCGCTGGTGGTGCTGCTCACCGAGCTCAGTCTCTTTGGAGGAGGGGGCGGGGGGCCTTTTTTACGGGCTCGCACTGCGAAGGACTGACTGCGGCCCACGTTGCCGTTCTTGTCTGGGCTCGACTGGACTCGAGTCAGCTGGCTGCGGCCGGGTTTGCGGGTTAAGGTTGCATAGGATGACAGCGTTCCAGAGGGAAACACCGACTCATCATCGTCCTCGTCCGGCTCTCCGTCGGACAGAGCGTAGCGGGTCATGCTCTGGTTGTGCTTCTTGGGCGGTGTCAGGGTCATGGTTTGGTCCTCACGCCTGGGGGATGAGCTCAGGTCTGTGGAGCCACAGTGAGAATGCAGGTAGCTGAAACCCTTCAGTGCTGGGGAGCCGTGAGGTGAAGGGCTGTGAGACCCGGACACTTTGGGCTTGGCTGGGATTGCAGGGTACTTGAATACGGTTGCAGTACCCAAAGGCACCTGCTTTGGTAGCGGCTGCTGCTGCAGAGGCCTCTGGTCCCAGCCCTCAGGGAGGTTCCTCTCCTTGGCGGGGCTGCCGTCCAGGCTCTCCTGGGACCAGCTGTGGGGGGTGATGGAAGCCGTGGGAGGCTCCTGCGAGCGTCCGGAGCCTCTGGAGCGAGTGTCGATGCTCTCCTGGCTTTGGGACATTCCCACTGCGTTCTTGATGGCGAAGCCTTCCTCGCAGCCTCCGTAGTGGCTGGACATGGCCGTCTGCAGCTCAGCGCTGAGCTCGCTGTCCTGGAAGGTCAGCATCTTCGGAGTGTGAGGAGAGGAGCTTTCAGCCGCGGCGTCCGGGGGCTCGATGGTGACCAGGTGCAGGGCTCCGGGGGCTTTACGTCGCAGCGTGCCTTGGCCTGATTCTGCCTGAAGGATTGCCCTCTGAATGTCACACAGCTTCTTCACTGCCAACATCAACTTCTTCTGGTGGCCTGTAGCAAAATTTTAACCATCGTTATGAGAATAAAACACCGTTACAGACAAACACATTAAGCCACATGACAGAATTGGAACACCTGAGTTCTCACCCAGCTTAGTGATGCCGATCTCCTGCAGATCCTCCCATGTGAGGTCTTTGACGATGCTGATGGAGTCGTAGCCGTTTTCAGACAGTTTCTTGTGGTACTGCAAGAGGCCGATGGCGTTGAGCCACTCACCCAGATCAGACTGTAGGAAACAACAGATCACTCAGTTCAGCTGGTTTTAAAAGCGTCTGGATCAGCGTGTTGAGCAGTAAACTGATGGAGAACTTACTGGGATGTACTCAGGCAGCCACTCAGGAATGTTCAGGTTGTTGATCTCAATGGAGATCTTCTTGCGGTGGCCTGGTTTGGTCACTCCGATGGCGGTCAGATCCTGCAGACACAATGAGACAGAGGACATCAGGGAGTCGAGTTTACAGTCAAAACACCAAGAAACATTAAAACTCATGAGACGCAGAACGTAACGCAGGATAGTGTTTAAGACCAACCATCAGCAAACAGGAAGAAACAACTTGTGCCTCTGTCTATCTTCTGTTGATCTTCTGTTTATTAGCTGACACAAGAGTGAGTCAGAATTTGCCTTTTCAACAAGTGTGTAAACAAACTGAACAAAGTGTGAGAGCTTGTCCCTGGTTATCAACCATCTATGAAACACAGTGATGTTTATCCACCTCAGGCGTCATCCTGCTGATGGTTGGAACGTCATAACCGGCGTTGACGAAGTTCCCGGTGTACTGCTCCAGCTGGAACTCACTCAGCCACTGAAAGATGGCCTCTGCATCCTGCAACACACACAAAGTACAAACACACTCGATCAATACTGACAGGAAACGAGACAACAGCTGTAAACTTGTCATGTCCAACCGTGAGACAAATGCACCTTTAACCCTTCTCCTGAATTAAATGGAGTTTGTTTGTAACATTTTTGGGGATTGTGAACATTTTTCTTTGACATCGTTCACCAGATGAGGGTCATAGTTTTACCTTCCCCTCCAGCAGCTGCTGAGGACGAATGAACTGATGGGAGAAACTCTGCTCTGCAGGTCTCTGCACCGTCACCGTCTGCCTCCGCGGAGTCCCACCTGCAGTGACATCACAGCAGACCTCAGCAGGTGTGACGGTGTTTCAGTAACTTAAAATGCGAATATTTATAACAAATAAGAAAGGATCCTTCCTTCGCTTTCTTGGGTCTTTTCTTTCACAGAGTTTTGGTCTGGAAATGTAAAAGGTCACAAAAAGAAAAGTACCTGCAGGAAGATCAGGCTGCGTGTTGAGGTCTGAGTGTCCGGGATCAACAGCAGGGGGCGCCGGCTGCATACAAGAAGACAAAAAACTTACTGAGTTAACTGGCGGAGCTGGTGTTCTTTAAGACTTGGAACTAAATTCAAGCTGATCTTCGACGCCTTGTGTACCTTGTTGGCGTTGTCATGGTGACCGGTGCTGTGATGGAGGCCGTTGGCTGCGTTGTTGCTCTCGGTGCTCTGTCCACTGCCGGCGCTGCGGGTGCTGCCAACACTGCCGGTGCTCCCGACGCTGTTCCTGTCTCCAGCTGCAACCAAAAAACAGAGACACAAAGTTATATTCATGGCGTCCAGGAGGGGGGGGACCATCGGAGGGGTCACATCAGCAGAGAGGGTCGGCGTCAGGCTGTGGGAAGCAGCAGGTGCTATTCGTCGGGTCGCAGCAGGCTGACAGAACGGGGCTAACAAGCCTGCGGGGGCAAAGGGCAGAGGGATGGGGGGGCGACCGGGTTGCAGGATGCAGGTTTCTAGATAAAAGCTGTGGCAGAGCAGAGGAACGCGGCTGCAGGCACGAGTCCACGAAGGACAGTCATGTAGCATCACACAGCAAGAAAACAGTTTCCATGTTCACTGTCACAGTCTGACTGCTTTAAAACGAGTCACAAAACCCCCAGAGTGCCTTTAAAACACTACAGGATGAGAAAGTTCAAACCCTGAAACAGCAAAATTATTCAGCTGAGCCCCTTTAGTGTGTTTGTGAGGGACAGATTTAAAAACTAGAGGACTAAAGATGTAAAATGGAGGGAATTAGTTCTGCTTTGAGATGAATGAAATTACATGCAGCTACATGAAAACAGCTTCATTAAACTCTCAGGACTGTGACAGATTCTACTGCAGGTTTTTATCCGGTTAGTTCAGTGAAACTCCATCAAACCTCTGAGTCCAAACATTCTGCAGTGCGACTTGGATGAACTAGTGTCGCCCCCCTGTGGCACCAGTGAGGAGAACATCAGGGATTACTGACAGCCAGACGCTCTAACCGCAAGTTCAGCCTGAAGCAGACGATACAGTGAATCATACAGAGCGTTTGGACCCGACACACCAGGACCACCGTCGACTCGCACAGCAGTGAAGCCGTGTGAGGCGGCGGCCTCATGCTGT
Source organism: Acanthurus lineatus (assembly GCA_029814665.1). Taxonomy (NCBI): domain Eukaryota; kingdom Metazoa; phylum Chordata; class Actinopteri; order Acanthuriformes; family Acanthuridae; genus Acanthurus; species Acanthurus lineatus. The sequence continues at coordinate 655,081 of JAPZDV010000009.1, forward strand.
CCTACAATGCTTCAGTGATGTGAGTCGATCTGAGGTGATGGAAAATGACATTTGACGAAGTGAGATGATGACATGACGTGATGTGAGGAGACGTGGTGATGTGGTGTGAAAGTGGTGTGAAGTTGTGTGAAAGTGATGTGAATTGAAGTGAAGTGGTGTGAAGTGGTGTTAGGTGACCTCAGGTGACCTCTGGTGACATGAGATGACGAGATTACATGAAGTGTCATGACAGTGTGGCACCGTGTGGCAGTTGGAGGAAACGAGATGAAGTAAAGTAACAGGAAGTGAGGTGAAGTGCTGTGCTGTGACATGAGGCCTCATGCGGCGGAGCGGTCGCCATGTTTGATGCACAGTGGTTGAGTTCGGCGTCTCGGTGTGTCGGGCCCTGATGCAGAGCGTTGAGCGGGACAGCGAGGGAGCTTCAGAACAGCCGGGGAGGAGAAGCCGTCGTTCGGGGCTCTTACCATGACACGAGTCCCTGAGAACCCAGATGTCCTCGAAGGGAAACTCAGACTGAGACAGGCGGCTCGGAGACAAACCTATCAGACACAGAGACTCTGATGGACTGCGTTCTATCTAAGCATCAGACAGAAAAAGCTTCTATCAGAATCCGTCTGATCTTTGACTCTTTGAGAGGAAATGAAGAGAAAGAACTTTGTTCTTCATGCAGATTAGTGATGACACCTGTTGAAACCAGGTTCAGAGGTGGAAACACAGCTGTGCAGGTGAGAGATCAGTGACCTGGATCAGAGCTCAGAGAAAGTCTGATCAGGAGTCTGTGATGTGACGTGAAAACAGCAACACTCATACGTTTTACAAACAAGAGCTTTATGTTCTTTGAAGACGCCTAACTAGAGCTAAAAGCACACAAACTCCTTTTCATTTTTTAAAGTTCTCCAGTTTACATGACGGCCCAGTAACGCTGATCCTCAGGGGAAACATCAGAGGAAGATCTGGACCTGTTTGGATCTGTAGAGAAGCTCAGTGACGTGGCTGTGAGCGGCTCTTCAGTTTCTCTGAACCAGAATAACATTTGTTACCGTTCAACCTGAAAGTCTCTTATTTTTTAAAACTAAAACTGCTGCCTGGAAACTCGTGAAGTGAAGCAGAGATCTCTCACTTCTGCTGCTGGTTGAGGTTTTCAGTCTGAAATGGGCTCACTGTTGCCTCTTGTGGCTGTTTCAGGAAGGTTATTTTTCAGCTCTCTGGCCTCATGGGGGCAGTAATGAGCCGATTACAGAGTGAGATGAAGAGAAGCTCGAATCATCAGAGAAGTTTCTTCTACCTGCTGAACATTTTGCTACTTTTAATTTTGTGGAGAGAAAAAACTGAATCTGCTGTTTAATCTCATTGTTTTTAATGATGGTTGATGATTGGAGGAAGAAATGAAACATAATCCAGATTATCAATCAGATTATCAGTCAGATTATCAGTCAGATACAAACTACGTCTGCATAGTGTGTGTGTGTGTACCTGTACCTGTACCTGTGTGTACACCTGTGAGTGTGTGTGTACCTGTGTTATTTGTGTGTGTACCTGTGTGTGTACGTGTGTGTGTGTGTACCTGAGTATGTGAGAGTGTGTGTACCTGTGTGTGTGTGTGTATGTACCTGTGTGTGTGTGTGTGTGTACCTCTGTGTGTGTGTGTGTGTACCTTTGTGTGTGTGTATGTACCTGTGTGTGTGTGTGTGTGTGTGTGTACCTGTGTGTGTGTACCTTTGTGTGTGTGTATGTACCTGTGTGTGTGTGTGAGTGTGTACCTTTGTGTGTGTGTGTGTGTACCTGTGTTGGCAGTGAGGCCGTTGGCTAATGGCAGCACCACGTGGGTGGGGGGTGCATACAGAGTGTAGGAGTCGTCGGTCTGAGGGGCGGAGCTTAGGCTGGAGGAGAGGGGGGCTCTGGACAGCAGCTGCTGGCGCTGGGTGGGCAGAGAGGCGTGCCGGGACAGGGTGCCCCCTACAGGGCGAGACAGGGAGGAGCAGGAAGGGGAGGAGGGGGAGGTTAACAAGCTGATGGTTAGAGGTGGAGGTCAGTCAGTCATTACATGGATGGAGAGATGGATGCGGGGGGAGGAGGCGGAGGCATGAGATGGTCTGGAAGCAGGCAGGTTAGTTTCTAACTCAGGTGAAAATTCTGATCTACATCACTTCCTGTTTGTGGAGGAAAAAGTCTGCGATCCGAACAGACTGAAAGAACCATCAAGGTGTCACATGACTGCAGGTACCAAAGGTGATCAGGTGAAACTGAGCTGCTGTTTCTGAACGTTTGCAAACATGAAACTAAAAACCTGTGAGGTGTTTTAGAAGATTTACATCTTCAGCAGGAACCAATGAGCTTTGAGCTGACAGGAAGTCAGACAGTCAGAGAGACGGACTGACACCTCGGCGCCTAAATAAAAAGGTCCTGTCTCACTCTGCTGCACCTCCTTCGTGACCTTTGACCTCTCTGTGAGCGACTGACCGTTTCTCCTGCTGATGACCTCCACGATGGACGGGGGGAAGAAGCCCACTCGGTCTGTCCCCCTCTGGGTGTCGTGGATGTGGCCTTTCCACCGTCCGTCCATGTGCTGCTCCAACACCTGCAGGGGGCGATATGGGTCACTACGGTCTGCTATCAAACCCCCCCCACAACAAACACTGTCTGCTCACCAGGTGGGACAAACTCTATACGAATGTTCGTACAGAACCTCTTCAAAATCAAACCTGGATCAATAAACCTGATTATCAGCTCACTTTGTCGAGTGTTCGGAGTTTAAACATTAAAGAACAAAAAGCTTCTAAAAGTATAAAAACAAAACTAATTAAAAGTGAAACACAACTTGATTTTCTGTGTTTTCGTTGTGGTTCGTGTCCAAAAACCTGAAACCATCACGTCTGTTTGCTGCTTTTAAGAGAAACCGGCAGAACTGACGGGTCAGGTTCAGGACGGACGCTTCAGGTCTCACAGTCTGAGGACAGGAAGCTTCTCTGAGAGCTGACGCTGATTTCAGCGCCTCTGCTTCAGTTTTTTACTCTTTATGAACCTAAATGTTTCTGTTTATTTGCTGTGTTTTTGATTAGAAATGTGTGCTGGAGGTTTCGCTGACTTCAGCTGATGAAGCTCTTCATGAAGTGACCTCGCCTGCAGATCTGAAGTCAGATTCAGAGGACCAAACCTCAAACAGAGAAGAAGAGCTGATGAATGAAGGTGTTGGTGGTTTCTGAGCGTCTCACCATGATGACGTCTCCGGCTCGAATGTTGAGGGCGGTCGGATCGTGGAGGTTCCAGTAATCCTTCAGAGCTCTGACCTGCAACACACCCGTCGCATCTGACCAGGAAACACAAGCAGTTTTATTATCACGAGGCGTTCAGGAACTACAGCTGCAGAAAAACACAACGCTCCAAAAACTGTCCAGCAGTTAGCATCACAGTGACACGAGACTGATTAAAGCAGCTTTCATTCTCGTTAAAAACACTTCTGAGGAATCAAACAGGTGAGTGACGTCCTTCATCACGACTCTGATACACGACGCATCGACCGGATCATCACGAGTGACGACAAAGTGTCCGAACAGGAAGTGACGAAGTGTGACGGTTCAGTTTGAGTCTGAGAGGAAAGTGAGGGATGAAGAGCAGCATGAAGGGAAAGATTCGTACGAAAAGAGCTTCAGAAAAAAATACTGACGGAGACGGAAAGAGTTTTAACACACGTGTCTTTAAATCTACTCTGTTTCTTTTCATTCTTTTATTTATGATTAAAAAGAAATGAGTTTAATCTGCTTCAGCAAAAAAAAAACTTGAAAAAAGAAATAAAAAAATTGACACTGACCTGTTAGGAACTGACTTACATCAATATTTAAATTAGAAATAATTGATTATTGAACGAGTTTAATCAAGAAAAAATGGCAAACACTCTGATTCCGACTTCTCAAATGAGGAAACAAAACTTAAATGTTTTTATATATTATTTTTTATTTAAACAGTCAGTCGGTTTAAACGGGATATTTTTATATGAAATAGTTAAATAGTCAGAAAAGAACTGACAGATTCATTGACAATAAAATCAGCTCAAACTGGAGCCGAAAGACGAAAAAAGGAGAAAAACTGAAAACAGAAAGTACAGACAGGAAGTGCCGGTTACCAAAATAAAGTGTCTGAACTGGGACTCGGCAGAAATGACCGTGTGTGTGTTCGAGTCACTCGACAAGACGGAGAACTCAGCCTCCAACACAACCGCTCATTATTCCCTCAGTGTGTTCCCACAGGAACTTCAAAAGACTGCAGGATTACAGAGCAGAGACACACACACACACACACAGAGCGCACACACACACACAGACACACACACACACACACACACCCACAGACACACACACACAGCTTGTTAAACTGCAGTCTCTGTGTCTTTGAAGTTGTGGGAGCTGATAAGAGTTGAACGTTACATAAGTCGACACTCAAACAGCTGCTGAGTGAACGAAGTCGGCTGAAGCTTCGTGATTCTGCAGCTCAGACAGAAGGAGACACAGAAACACACGGAGGAGACGTAAAAACAGTAGAAGAAGAAGAAGAAGGAGAGTGTGTTTGGTGGGACTCTGACCTCGCAGCATCTGCTTGATGTCCCTGCTGGCGTGCGACGTGGTGAACTGGTTGACGATGTCCAGCGCCGTCTGGTTGTAGTTGTTTCGGATGTTCACGTCCACTCCGGCCTGCAGGGACGAGATTCAGGACAGAGACACGAGTTCTGATGTTTGAGGCGTCTCGAGTCTTTGATGTGAAACAAATTGGGGTGAAAATATGCAGTTTGCCCCGTGGGCTTCGGTGGAAGTTGATCTGCTGTTACGTCAGCACCGAGCTGCTGATGAGCGGAGTGATGTTAGACTGTGCAACCCTCCAAATGTCTGTAAACTTCTGAAGTAACACAGCAAATTCATTTATCAACACGAATGAATCTGTGTGTGAAACACTGCGTGACACTGCAGAGTTTCCTGAAAGGTTGAAGAGCGAACAAACTGCAGAAACAAGCAGCTAACGGACGACAACAACAGCAAGGCGAGGCTGCTCGGACAAAGTAGCTATTTGAGCTAAATGCTAACATGCTAACAATAACACTGCTAACTTTAAGCTAGTGTCAAGTTTGCCACATTCACTATCTCAGCCAGTTAGCATGCTAACATTTGCTATTCCTCAACACACACCAAGTCCAGCTGAGGCTGATGGGAAATGTCGTCAGTTCTCTGCGTTTGTTCTCAAATCAGAGTATTGATGACGAGTCAGAGGATCAATAAAGTTACTGAATGTCTGAGACACATTTCATCACAACCAAGCAGAAACCTCCAACCTCCAGGGACGAAATATGTGTGGAAGTGTATAAATAATGCAGTTCCTCCAGCGGCCACTTGAGGCAGATTCTTACAGTGAGTCGACCTCCATGTTAAAATGTCCAACGTTACAGCGGAAATAAAGCTGATTACAGCCTGAAACAACGCAGGCTTTTGGTCTCTGAAGGTAAGTTTTTTCATGAGAAGCGAACAGGTTGAACTCTGATCAATAAACTATGATCAATAAACTTTGATCAATAAACTTTGATCAATAAACTTTGATCAATAAACTTTGATCAATAAACTCTGATCATTGAACTCTGATCCTTCAGCCTCTTGCTCATGAAGCCTGTCGTCACTCCCTGAGGACTTTCTGACTCA
>JAPZDV010000009.1:686528-713856 GCA_029814665.1 Acanthurus lineatus
GGAAAGTTTCATTTTAAAAAGCCATTAAAATAGCCTTTGAATTTAAATATACTTTCTTTGTGCTGATTCTACATTAACTTCATGATTTTTCATGATTAAATATCCGCTATAGTCTTAAGTAGAAAAAATGCAATTAATTTGATTAATTACAGAAAATTGTGCGATTAATTAGTTGATTTTTTTTAATCGATTGTCAACCCTAACATACATAAATATAAAATTGTTAAGAAATCTGTTATTTTATTGAAACAATTGATTTTCTATTATTTTACTATTTTGGAATCGAAATAAGGAATCGTTAACCAGAATTCCAGAATTGGAATCAGAATAGGATTCATAAAAATCCTAATGATACCCATCCCTAAAGCAAGATCATCTCTGCATACAAACAAATGTTGGAGTAAACACAGAGGTGAATGTAGAGAGATTAAACACTGGGATAGTAAGCAACCACATGGATCTTCCCTGCCAAACATCCTGTTAATCAGTGTATAGGTGCTGGGTAATATATTGGATGACCTCTGAATTTACATTAGTTGTCATGTTGGAAATAAGATCTAGACAATATTGCTTATCTTTTCCATGTGATATTTTCAGAAACTCCAATCTCAGTGAAATCTCTATTCTGTTAACATTACTGTACACCTATACTTCTCCTGTATAATTCAGGAGAAATATAAATGTCTGCTCAATTAAAAAAACTTTTTTACTTTGGTGTACGAGTTTAGCTTGGTTAGTCCAGCTGATCTGCATCTCATTGTCTTCATTCTTATTGAAAATACTTTTTGCTACCTTTGAAATGTATGTTGTTTTTTTTATAGCACCTTTCAAGAGCAGAGTGCCACAGTGTTTCGCAACAACAACAAAAAAAAAAACAAAAAAAGACAAAGTAACAAATCAGACAGAACAAAAGACATGATATATCTAGAATGCATAGATAAAGAAAACCAGCCAAAACAGGAGGCTAAGCAATAACATTGTTCAAAGCAACATAATTTTGGCATATATCACATTTCTTTTAATGATTGGCCTTGAAGAGAATCTCTTAGTTGTTCAACCAAGTTCAGACATTTTGCTTTATGTAAGCCTTTTTGGTTATTTGTCCCATTCTTGTATGTAATTTAATTTTTTATTTTTTGACAATAGTTTACAAAAAGAAAATTCTGCTAGAACATCGACCTGGTTCTCTGCCAGCATACTTTTTTATTTTGTGTTTTATAATCATATGAGGTACAATCATGCAGGCTGAGCCATTTAATAATAGACCATAATATAAACTTTCTCATCTTCTCATTCTGTAGAATAAAGAACAAAATCTGGATCTCATAGCCTCATACTTTTTTTCTCCTGGTTGTGTAGTCTAACAGTACTCAGTACTCAGTTGGAGGTTGCTCTCAACTCAGTGCCCCAGAAAAATTCTACCTACTGTATAAAACTGTAATCTAACTTTGCTGCATGTCCGGCACTTAGCTAACTTTTAAATATGTGATAATTTTCGATATTTTCTGTAATAATTATTTCTATTTTTAAATTGTGTTAATTTGTACTTAATTAAATCAGTGAAAAAATTTACTTATAGTTGCTTAAGTAGGTCTGGTAGACAGTGTCAGGCAAGCTTCTTTAAATATATACTTTATTAGAAATCACCAATTACTTTCATTTGAAAGTAACACATTTCTTTCCGAATTTACTGTCAGCGAAAAGCAATAAGTTACTGATTACACTATTTTTGCTCTACTTTCACAAAACGAAACAAAATAAAACAAAAAAAATCAAAATAAAAGCATTTAAATTCAAGTTAACTGCAGTTCATTACAATCCAGTGGGGGGCTGCATTGTAGAGTCTGATGAAGGCTCTCTTGCTTTCACAAGCAATGGTTTATTGACAGCTTCCTTAGCTTCAAAGCACATAAAGTGCACTTTACTACAGTGTTTTTGTCCTTTTCCCTGAGAACGGAAAATAGCCTGTACTGTAAGGTACAACGCGGATGGCCAACGTGCTCACACACGTCTCCACAATCACACACAGTTCTTTTCTGTTTTTTCCACTTAGCAGTGTAAAATGTGTAAAAAATGTGTGCTTTGGACATATTTAGTCAAGTTAGTAAAGTGTTCTTTGAAAATATTATGAATATAATACAATGAAATATAAAATAATTATATATTATTTTCAGTCACAAAGTATAAATTTTGAAGTAAACAGCGAGCATATAAGAGTGTCTGTATCTCGCGTTTGGCCAAGACCATTGACTGTATAAAACACTGGACAAACCCTCCGTGACGTCACCCGTTGGTTTCTGCATGAGCGAAAGTGAAGCCTCGGAAATCTCGTCCTGGGCGCCGCCATTAGCCTGCGCGTGACTCCACCAAGAGCCCGCCTAAACGACGAAAAACCAAATATGGGATAAGAGGCAGGGTCAAAGGACAGACAGCGCACCCGCTCAGCTAACGGCCCCCAGCTATACGTCAACAGGCTGTCAATCAACAGCCGAATAGCCGAATTTTAAGCTTAAATATAAAATAAACGAATGAGTTAGAAAAAAATTCACCCCCCTCAGAGTTTTCATGAGATGGTAGAGAAGCTGTAGACAAAAAAAACGTTTTCGAACCAGGCTGTAAATATGTTTATTTCTGCTCTAAAGTCGGCCATTTTAACATGGGCGCCAATGAGAATTTGCTCCCTTTTAGAGCCTCAAGTGGTCAGTCGAGGAATTGCAAGTTTTTGTACTTCCTGGTTGGCTTCGATGCTAAAGTGGGGAGTTTGTCGCTTGGTTCTGACTGATCTTGAATCAGCTCTGACTGATCTGGGATCAGCTCTGACGTCAGCTTTAAATGTCACAGGGACCCAAAAACTCTGTCTTCAATATTTTATTATCAATTTAAAACTCTTTTGTTGTGACAGAAAACTCGTCCTCTGAGGCTTCACCTTGTTTTTATTTAACCTACGTAGTTTTAAAAAAGTGCTCCATCCGTAATAAAAACGTGAATCTCCGGTACTTTACATTCAAGTTTTGTGAGTTAGTGTTGCCGTGGCGACGGGATGGATGGGATGGATTCCCCTCAGAGGGAGTAGAGCTTCATCTGCTCCTCCATGTCTCCCTCCGTCACCTCCCCCAGAGCCTCCTGGTTCTCCTTCAGCAGCTGGAAGATGGCCGCCAGCTGCTCCTGTTGCACCCTGGGAAGTCACATTGGACAGACACACACACACACACACACACACACACACACATGCATGACGTCCTGTTGACATGTGAAGGTTCATGTGTGTTTCTGCTCACATGTGAGCTGTGATGTCGCATGACAAACTGACATAAAACATGTTAAAACATGACACAAATAAATATAAAATGAGGAAAAATTGTTCTGTTTCAAACACAACAGTCATTTCTGAGAGAAAAGTTAATATTTCTTTACAATAACATCGTGATTTTATAGTTGATTGCTGCTGAAAAAAGGAGAGAAAAATTGTTGTATAATGAAACTCATTTTAAATATTAGGACTTAAACAGAATATTCTAAAAATAATTTCACACAAAGCTAGTATCCTTTTTTTCTAAATGATGATTTTTTTTCACATAAATTTACTGAAGTTTTAAATTTTTCTTCCAACACTGTCATTCATTTAATAAAGTCACTTAATCAATTTTTAAAACTTTTGTTCGTTTAATTTAAATAACTTCTCATCTCTTGTTTGAGACACGAAGTGAACAACAGCAGCTGACGTGTTGATTTTAAATGAATAAAGCAGCGCTGATGTGATTAAAATATTTCTGATTAAAAACATTTAGCCATGAAGACGTCACAGTTCAACATATTCTGCCTAACATTTCTCTTTTTCTCAACATTTTTTCTTTTATTCGTTTAATTTTAACGCTTAAAAGAAATCCACCTTCAGAAAACAGTCTGTGGTTTTTATTTTTACTTGATTGCTGTTATCTCATAAAAAGCAGTTTTTATTTATATTTTATATGTTTAAATGGTTTGTTTTTTTCTTTGCATGGCCACTCGTTGGCGCTGTTGTATGGTTTGTGGCTCACTAATTTTTATATTCCTAACGTGCAGTGAATATTTACAAAAATAACAGAAACAACATCTGCTTGGTTTCACACGTTTATTGCAGGTTTAACATTTAAACCAAAAAGAGAAAAACTCAAAACCTCAAACACGACTGAGAACTGAAGCGGAAGACGTTGAACTTTGTGCTTTAATGTCGACTTTTGTCCAAAAGTCGCTCGTAAGAGCAGCGGTAAGAAATCAGCAGAATGACGGTTCGCTCTTGTTACTGTTTTAACTCGCAGACTAAACTCAGGCTAAACTGCATCCGGATCTAAATCACAGTCAAATAGTTTTAGAGTCTTTTAACAAAAAACGTCACACGATCACGTTTCCTGACGCCACAATGACGTCGCTCTCTGTTCCTGTTAACGCAGCTCCACACCTGACAACTCAAAATCCTCAACACAAAAAGCAGACGGGTGAAAACACAGATTCCTGAAGGCACTTTGGTGTGAAGACGTTTGCTGTGGACACGCAGCAAAGCTCGGACATGAAACAAAGACGGGGGGGTGAACTTCCTGCAGACGGCGGAGCTGAAGGGCTGCAGCCGGTTCACGGATCAGCTGGAGGAGAAGAAAGACGAGAAACGACGCTGAGGACTGTGTGAAGACTCGTGTCCATCATTCAGGGACCCTGAAAGAGACGGAGACAGATCAGGATCACCGAGCTCACAAACCCACAACATGGACGTTCATTTAAAAGGAGCAAAGCAGCTGGTTTGAGTCTTTCAGAGGATTTAATTTAAATCACAAACACTTTCGTTCACGTCTGCAAACATTTCAGGCATCGTTTGGTTTCCGTTCGTCTCAACAAAGCTGCGTTCATGTTGTCAGGTTCATTATGAGCCGAGACAGCGAGCAGGTTTCTCTCATGGCCGTGTTCAATGTGACCTGAGTCCGACAGAATGAACGGAAACCAACACACACACCTGAACATGAATAAACACACACACACACACACACACACACACACACCTGAACATGAATAAGCACACACACACACACACACACAAATAAACCTTCACAGCCTCCAGAAGCACATCTGAAACAAGCTGTCTGTTAATGTTCTGCAGCTTCAGTCAGCAGGTTTGTTTGTCTGTTCGGGTTCAGACTCAGTGACTCACCGTCAGCCGTCAGGTTAGCAGGCAGCATGCAGGGTTAGAGGGCGAGCAGCACAGCTGGAGGAAATGACGTGAAAGAAGCGAGCGCTCAGCTGTCAGTGGCACCGGAACCAGAACCAGAACCGGAACCGGAACTGGAAACCAGAACCGGGGAAGCACCACACGGAGGAAGAACCTGTCTGAATGTGACTGTGATGAACACATGAACACGTGGAGAGCTGAGCTGTGTTTAACACACACACTTTCGCACACACACACACATGTTCGGCAATCTTCGTCTGGTTTCTGTTTGTTCTGGTGTCTGCAGACCTCAGCAGGAGTCTTTATGGAAACATCACGAGAAGTTCAGCTCCTTCAAATGAATCTGCAGCTGTGATCTGAACACGTTCGACACAAACCGACGGCCAGGTTAAATTATTGTGACATCTCAGATCTTCACATTTTAAGTTTCTGCTCTGATAATAATTCAGAAACCACCGTGTTTCCACAGATGAGTTTAAAATGACTTTTAACACGTGATGTTCAGACTGACCGCTTACAGAAATGTTCCTCTCTGTGTAAAAAAACTAAAACATCTCTGAATATTTATCCATCATTTATGAATGACTGAAAATGTTTCTGTGTGTAATGACTCTGTTTGTCCTGCAGAGGGCGCTCATGTGCAACAAGAAGGCTCCCTGCATTAAAGTCCAGACAGCAGCCAAAAATAAACCAACAAAGTTCTGTCTTTTTTCATCTCTGAGTCAAAAGTCAGTTTGTTAAAAGTTTGTTTTTGATTTTAACTTTTGGAAAATCCTTTAAAATGATAAAACAACAGTAAGAAGTGTTTTTCTTTGACCTTGAGGAAGAAAACAGTTTAGAAAATGGATGGAAAGAGTCGAAGAGTTTCCTGTAAAGTGTAAATCAGATGAAAGCGTCCAGTCGAGTCGAGTCGAGCTGCTGGAAACTCGCACAGTTTCAGTCGGTTTGAGGCTGATACGAAGTTTGGCAGCCGCTTCCGGAAAAACTCCACCCGTCCAATTAAACTGGAAAATATGTGGCACCAGTTTGAGCTGCTGGCGCCGAGACGTTCTGCTCCTCAGGCTGCAGGAAGTACTCAGATACTCTGCTGAAGTAACTAATACCACGCTGTGCAAATACTCTGGAAATATTGCTAAAATATCAGAAACCTCAGTTTCTATTTTCTGCTGCTTAAAACTTAAAAACTCCGCTGAAGTTCAGAAGGAAATACTTCACATTTTTCTTCACTTTATTTATTTGACAACTTTGGTTACTCTGCAGTCTGAGATTAAAATAAAAAAATATTAATTCTGATGGATTAAAATGGATTAAGATGAACTTGAACTGTTTATTACAGCGACTCATCAGCATTTAAAGTCAATCCAACAAGCTCCAACTGCAACATTAAACTGATCCGCACATGAACGCATCAATAATCCAATCAAAATATTTTATTCTGAAACGTTCTGCCTGATGTTTCGCAGTAATTACATTTTTAAATGCAGTACTTTTACTTCTAACAGAGTATTTCTGCACTGTGGCATCAGTTCTTCTTTGATGCTGATGACAGTATTGAGTCATCTTGTCGGCTTTATGATGAGTAATCTTAAAGAAAATCCTGAAAAACAGGAGGAAATTCGGGTTTCTGACGTCTGACTGTCCTCGAACGTCTCTGTGTGTTCGGCCTGTGAAGCTTCTCACAGGATCTCCACTGTTTCCTGTATGGACGTCATGTGACACGGCGGGCGGGCGGCCTCGGCCTCCTCCGCACTCTCCCAGCGAACGTGAACTGGTTCCTGCTGGGAGGGTTCAGCTCCTGGAGCGAGAACAGAGAGCAATGGGAGCACTGGGAGCTCAGACTGGTTTGTTCGCTCTGCTGGACTGAAAAATCCTTCACCTGTTCAACACCTGGCCGAATCATGTGACCCGTTTAACCAGGAAGCAGGAGAGGCAGAGGAGGACTGAGGGAGGGGGAGGAGGAGGAAGAGGAGGAGGAGGTGAGTGGAGCTGGAGGAGGTGGAGGAGGAGGAGGTGAGTGGAGGCGTCAGAGGGAGGACCGGTGAGCGGTGAGCAGGGATAGACTGATGTTTGTGTTTTCTTTCACATGTTTTAGTTCCTTTGAACCCAAAAACCTTTTACTCTTTTCCTGTTTCTGCAGGGGAGGAAAGTAACTAAGTATATTTTCTATATTTACTCAAGTACTGTAGCAAAATACCATTTTGACGTAGTTGTATTTATTGTTTTCTTTAACTACGTTTGTCTTTAATAACTCCACATCTGAGCAAAATATCACTTTTTTATCACTTTTTCTCCAGTTCACTGATTCAGCTGCTTTATTTTCCAAAATAAAGAGAGAAAAACGTTTCTGAATGAATCTTTAATAAACAGAATTCTGCAATGAGCCGTTCTTCATCAGTACTTTTGGTGCTTTCAGAGGATTTTGTTTAAATATGGAGACAATAGAGTATTTTTTTATCTTGCTGACCTCTACTGCTCACTTGAGAAACAACAGAAAGGTTTTTTTTTAACATTTATGTTTTTGTTTCTTTAAAGAAAAAAATCAAATGTCACTATAAAAGTTTTAAATGAACCAGATTTCAGGAAAAAATCTGCAGGTTTAATAAAAATATCCTGTTTTCATCATATTTACCTTCAAACTGAACAGAGTTTGATGAAACTTTTGACCCTGTTAATGAACAGAACTGGGAGGAATCAGTCTATCCGTACTGGGTTTGTTGGGTGGATGTGGGGGGAGGACTGGAGGTTCTGGTGTTACTGGGGGGGCTTATTGAATAAAGTCTTGACCTTACCATGTCCTCGCTAACACTGAGAGTGTGCTGAGGTTCGTTATAGAGAGGTAAAGTCAGACGTAAGCTCTATCCTGAAAGATAAAGGTGGAGGCCGTCAGACACGTTTCAGCTGCAAATTATTCAGAAAAACTGAGGCTTCATGCTCGAAAGGTCGGGAGGAGACGAGACAGGTGGATGAACTGAGGGGGGGTGGGGTTGTGGGTGGGTGGGGGTCCAGTGATAAACAGCTGATTAGAAACCATATATCACGTTTTAACACCTTGATGTGACACAAACAGTCTTGTTCTTCTGTTAAAAACCCATTTAAAGTCTGTTTGTACTGAAGTGTTTATCAATGAGAAGCAGCTGATCAGCGTGTGTGTGTGACTGATCATGCATGTGGAAACACACACCATCACAAGATCTTACCATGTTAACAAGCTGAAAACAATAACAGATTCATATTCGTCTCAGTCTTGGTGAGTTATTATTTCTTATTCACAGGTCACTGGATGCGTCTGAGCTGCAGATGATCTCATGAGACGATAACTTTCATCACAACACGAGCTGTTAATGTTTCAGGCTGAATCAGAAATCAGCCTCAGAGATTTCAGAGCCTCTGAAGTTTACAGAACGAGAACGTCACTTCGATCCAAATCATCCGTTTCTTGATTCAATCAGGAAGTTTCCTCAGCAGCTCGGTAACAGCTTCAAACTGTGAAGCTTTAATCGTGTCACAGTTTGCAAAAGAAGTCGGATAAAATCTGTCAAACTGTTCGTTTCAGTTTGAGGTGAACTGTGACACAACAGACATGCACACAGCAGCAACGACCCGATGAAACAAGAAACTAACTTCTGCCAAAAACCTCACGAGTCCCAGAAACTTCTCTCGGGTTATTTTTCCTACTAAACTTTACTGGAAAACAGCTTTAATAAGCTGTTGTGTTGCTCACGTCTCACGCTGATTGGTCGGTTTGTGGACAGGAAACATGGACGGCTCAAAGTCTCACAGCTTAAAGGACGTTTACACAAACTCAAACTCCAAACTGAGGAACTGCAGCAGCTTCAGGGAAACCAGGTGAGTTGGATCCTGTTCGATGCTCCGAACATGTGATACTGCAGAGTGAACGAAGCTAACGCCACAGTGAGAATCTGACGGGGAGTTTATAGAAACTTAGCGAGGGGAGCTGGAATGAGGAACTTGGACGACGTTCAGCATCAAACTCTTTTCTCTCTGCTGCAGAAATATTTATTCATCTGCGACATCATTCGGCCTCGAGAAACAACTCAGACTGAGAGGAGAAGGGAAACAAACCGGAGTCAGACTCACAGCAGCACGTTAAAGCAGCTGCCAAACCACTGAAACCGTTTAAGAGCTTCTGGAGTTAAAAACATGAGGCTAAAATCAGGAGAGCTGAGGACGCTAACTCCATGAGCTCACAAAGGAGAGAAAAGAGAACAGAAGAATTCATTTCTGCCCTCATTCATTGGACTCATCTGACCTCGCTGACAGACGGAGACGTAACAGATTACACAACAGCTCCCTCCATTCACTCGGCTCAGGCCTCAGGACGCCGGACCGGCCAAGCTGACGGAGGCGGCGGGACCTCGGCTCCGAGCACAGACTCAGAAATCTGTCCGTTTACACGTTTATGCAAAGTAAAACCAGAATAAATCGAACTCTGGTGAGACACAACCTGAGCGTCTCCTCATGATCACTGAGTGAAAACGTGACGTCTTTTCTAAACTTTCACACAGCAGCAACAAACCAGGAAACATCTGTAACTCTGTCCAATCAAGAGCGAGCAACTACGCAAACAGGAAGTCACCACAACAAGTTAGCATAGCTTCGTAAAGTCCAGTTTGAGAGGCTGAAAGTTTGAATCATCATATGTAAATGTATTTATGTTATTTCTGTGTGCAAACATGGAGACATCTGTGTGTTTCAGGGTTACAAGCATCAACACAGTTTGACATTAAAATATCTGATTATGCTAAGCTAACTGACGTCATTTAGTCAAATGTCATAACCTCAAATATTTTGTGATAAGTTGTGTTATTTTTGTTTAATGTAATTTAAAAACTTACAAACTGAATCATTAATAAAAAGTATTAAGTTTAGTTTCACGTCAGATAACTGAACTTCATGTTACAACAGCAGGTCAGATCTTAGCATGCTAACGTTAGCTCTGTTGTTGGTTCAGTTAGCAACACGTCAGTTACAGCTGTCAGTCAATTCTTTCTTCAAAAGAAGAAAGGCATTCTGGGAGATGTAGCTTGAAGTTTCACACATCTTCAGCTGCATCGTGAAGCTGCTGACGTGTCGCCTGATGCTGCAGGATTAAAGCTTTAGCGGGTGAACAGCTGCTCTCAGACCAGCTGACCTTCGTTCTCATGCAGGCAGAGGATGAAACGAAACAAAAGAAGAGCAGCGAGCAGGAAGTGTTGGTGCGTTCGCATCAGCACGCATGCAACAGGTCAAAGGTCAAACATCATGCAAAGGGAGCGTCGTCTGAACTGACCTCTGCTCCTCCTCGATCTCCTCCTTCGTCATCATCATCTCGAACTTGCTCTGTTTCTTTCCTGGAGTGAACTTTACGTTTTCTTCAGCTGCAGCCACATCTGACACACAGGAGACACAAGCAGGAGGACAAGTTACTGCCTGTCTGTCTGTCTGTCTGTCTGTCTGTCTGTCTGTCTGTCTGTCTGTCTGTCTGTCTGTCCTGGTTACAGCAGCATGTAAACATTCAGGGACCCTGAAGGCACCAAACGTCTGTCAGATGTTCAGGAGTTCACTGTGGCCTGACAGCAGAGTGTTTCTATACTTTTGTATTAAACTTCTTTATATTAAACTTCTGTGTATCCAACAGCATTTAAAAAGTCCTGTAACTCAGCACATGCTAAAGAATTAGCATGTAATTGGTATCTTTAAGTGTTAGCATAGAGTTTATTATCACCACAGGCTGATAGATCTCTGAAGAATTAACTTTGTGTGAGTTAAGCTAACTTTAAAAATGTTGTGTTTATATATTACTATTCATTTATTTGGTGTTTGCTAAAACTTTTGCATATAATTTAGAGTTCAAACAAGTTTAGTTTTGATATGATGTGATATAATGCTGTATAAACACACACACAGACACACACAGAGAGACACACACACACACACACACACACACACGCCTGTTGCTCCACCTGTTGCTGCAGGTTGGAGCGACAGGAAGCAGATTGTCAGGCTGCTCGACGGCTGTTCTTCTGTTCTGGGCTGCTAAGTGCTTAACTGACTGTTTCAGATTAAGTATCATCCTCCTGAAGCAGATGGCAGCTCCACCTCTTTACACGCCAACTGATCCGCCGATACAGCACACACACACACACACACACAGGCTAACTGTGCCTCCCTGCTGCACGTTAAACGTGTGTTTTCATGAAAACCGAGTCGTGTGGATTCAGGATTTGCTGTTCGTTAAAAAAAGTTCAATGATATTTCTGCTGCTGATATATTTCATTAAGCCTTCGTTCATTCATTAATCATTTCCTGTCGTGTAATCGGATGAAGGCGTCGTCGTCTTGTGTTTGCAGCCGACAGTCGACCCTGTTGGCTTATCAGCCGCTCACAGCTGGTGGACATCTGCCTGAACGAGAGGCCGTTTGTGCTCACAGAGTAAATTTAGAGCGAACAAAGGAAGCTTCTGAACGAGTCCGTATGAGTGAGATTCAGGCTTCAGATCCAAACCAGCCACATGTTCGTCCGTCTCCTAACACTGTCTGACTTCCTGTCTGAGGCTCTGAGCTCCAAACCTGCTGGAACAGTTTCACTTTTAAACGACGATGTTTTCTGGAACATCTGGCAGCTGATGTGATGAAAAGTTTCATCGTGTGACTCAAATAACTGAAAACATTTTCATTCATAAACACACAAACAGCCATCTTACCCTCATTCAGGACAGTCTCGAGTTCAGGTTCTGGTTCAGGCTCGAATGACACCTCCACGGCAGGTTCTGGGGTCGGCAGGCGGTCCTCTGATCCGGAGATCAGCTCAGGTAGGGACTCCTCCACAGCGGGTTCAGGTTCCACCTCTGACTCCTGGATCGCCTCAGATATCGGATCGAACTCGTCCAGAAGCACTGGCACTTGTCCAGTAACCGGCTCTGGTTCAGGTTCTGCGACTGGTTCTGGTTCAGGCTCTGCGACTGGTTCTGGTTCAGGCTCTGGCTCTGGGATAGTTTCAGGTTCTGGAAGAGTCTCTGGTACTGTGACTGGTTCTGGTTCTGGTACAGGCTCTGGTACTTTTACCGGTTCTGGGACGGGTTCTGGCTCTTTGACTGGTTCTGGGGCAGGCTGGGGACACAAAAGGATTAAAACCAGTTAAACGTCTTTCAGAAACAGAACCAGAACTGGAACGTTGGCTGAAGTGTTTTCACACCTGGACCTGCACCGCTCAGGTGAACGCTGACTCACCTGAAGGAGCTCACATTAAGACTTTGAGTTGCACATTTTGTGTTCATCAAAGTAACAGAGTCTGATCAAAGCCCGATGGAAACAGTTTCTGAATGACAAACACACTCTGCTGTGCTGGAAGCTGATTGGTCTGCTGACCTCTGACCTCACACCGACCAACGCACGTTGTCATTTGCAGCTTCGTGTTGAGGATCAGCCGCCGCCTGCCGCTGACAACGGGACAAATTAAGCCCTCTTCACTGTCTGCCAACCTGTGCTGACAGCTCTAACACACCCACACACACACACACACACACACACACACTCACACACTCACACTCACACACACTCACTCACACACACACACACACCTTTCGATGGCCGACCTCCACGCTCGTCCGAGCAGAAGTGCTGAGTTCGCAGCAGATCTTGTTTCTCCGTCAGCTCCTCTGCTGCTCCATCAGACAAACATCAGATTCACAGTTTCCACCTGCGAACGTTTTCTGATGGAGTGTTTTTTTTTTAATTAGATGTTAATTTAATAAAAAATAGAGTTTAGAGCTTTATTATCCCTTTAAAAACACAGAAACACTGGGAGGCTGTGAAGCAGACGACGTTTGATGAGCTTCATGTCACAAGTTAAAAAAAACAGACAAAACACACAAAAGACACAGACTTCAGTTAAAATGTGATTTTCTTTTTATTCTCATCATTGTGACTTTTCACCAGATGTTCATATTAAGATGTTTTTCTCCTGTTTGCTTCCTGTGAGCTGAGAGTTCGGTTTGAGTTTCTGCTTCATGAACACAAAGATTCTCCAACAGTCTCTTTTAGCTTTTTTTTCAGGGTTAAACATCTGTACACATCTGTGAAAGTGACAGATTTGAAAGTTTTTAACTGTGCAAAGACAATTCAGTCTAACTAGCAGCCAGTAGGACCTGATCTTTACAATCCAAAACCTTCATCTGACTCCAGGTCTCCTCATCTTCAGTCTGGTTTCTGGCCTCATTAGGAAGCATTCGGGTTTCTTCAGCTCAGAGTTCCACCTGTCGACCACACGGCCTGAGGACTTTAGCAAACAAAACACCTCAAGGCCGGAGTCCTTCCCTCCAGTCTTTGTGCTAAGCTAAGGCTAAACACAACCTGATCCAGTAGAAATAAAACTGTGTTTCTAAAACAAGTGTTTAAAACAGCAGAGAGATGTTTTTCAGAAAAGAGGACGCTGCGTTCGAGTCCTGTCGGTCAAAGCAGCTCGACGTGACAGTTCTGCTCCTGATGAGTCACATCGTGACAACTGGTGGCGTCCTGGAAGGTCAGACGGTGAAACGCATCAGCCTGACTGTTAAACCCTCCCGCCTGCTTCCTTAATCCCACAGCAGCCGTCCTTCACGCCCCCCCCCCCACAGGAATGGCATCCGTCCAGCCTGAAACTCTGCTGCTGGATTCCTGAGCCGTGAAACACCGAAGTAATCTCCACAGCAAAGAAACAAAGCGGGCTGAGATGCTAAAAGCAGGATCATTAGATCACTTTGTGAGTCAGCGGGACGAGAAACTGGACTCTGCGGCCCCCACATGTGCTGCCGTCCTAAATTGGTCAAATGTGTTTTATGGGCGAGCGAGTCGGACATGAGCTCATCATGTGCAGCGTTCTCCTCTCAGGCAAAGACCATTACGCGTCTGCTTTGGGGAATGAATCAATCAATGGGCATTAGACTCATTATGGAAGCTTACTGGTGCCGGGAGGAGATGAACGGAGGGAAAACTGTCCGATTGAGACTTTAAAACACTAAAATCCAGATTACAAAACACAAAATCAAGATTTTAGAACCACAAACAGGATTTACACGGCAGTTAAAAGTTATTACATCAATTAAGACCTGATTGAAAATCAGATTTCCTAACGCGTCAAACTGAAATGATTAAAAAGCGTTTGGAAAAACGAGCTCCGTCACTGAGGGTCGGTCCGAGTCTTCCCGGCGTGTGAGAGCGTTTCCTGGTCGATACATCCCAACCTGTAACTCTACACTGAGAGCTGCACGCCGGAAAGCCATTTCAGCCCCGCGAGCTTTCGATCTGCAGGAGGCGAGTTCAGAAAACGACCTGAGCAGCGAGCAAAGAGGAGGAGCTGCAGCCGGCGCAGAGCCCGAAGGCTCGACGTGGGATCAGCCAGATGTTCGTCAGCTTCTCCATCAGTACAGATGTGCACAGGATTTTACACCGAGATTCAAAATCTGAAATTTATGCTTCTAATGGAGAATATTTGAATTGTTCTGATTCTCAAATTGTAACATAAAGGTGAAACATATTCCATCAATTTTTTTATGATTTGTGAACAACATTTCCTTAAATTCAGACGTTATTAAGAAAAAAAAAGCTCTCTCTCTCTCTCTCTCTCTCTCTCTCTCTCCGTCTCTCTCCACCCATCCCTCCATCCTCCGGAGAGTTAAACAGAACAAAGTGCAGCAGCGTTTCAGGCTTCGGAGGCGTCCTGTGGGCGTCTGCGCTGTAACAGACTGCTGTTGTGGCCGACGGCCTCCGTCTCTGCCTGGCTGCTCCGTCCAAACACACACTCATTGTTCCTCCGCCTCGTCTCCACCCGGCCCTCTGACGCCGCCTCCATCCATGAGCGAGACAAACGGACCCTTCCAGCCGGGCAGATGTGTGCACGCCTGTTTGCCGTCGAGCAGACTCATGCAGGTGTGTTTAATGCGACTCCACGTCTGCTCACGTCCAGAAACTCATCATCATAAACAGAGTTCATGTTTCGTTTCTCTTCTTCTTCATTCTGCCTGGAAATGAGGTCGTGTTGCTTCGCCATCATGGATCAGTGAAAGACGTGGAGCCGGGCGTCCTGAGGACGGCGTCTGCGCTCAAACGTCTCAGAGAAACCCGCTGGATCGTCTCGACTGAAGTCCACTTGTTGGACGCACAGAGAGCAGAAAGCGTTTATTTACCGGCTGTTTATGAAACGACTGTTTTTATCAGAATCATCCTTTAAACGGAGGACAGACGGCTTCAGGTCATCAGATCTGCACTGAAATTAAGACATAAAAGTGCTTTTGTGCAGAAAAAACAGACTTCTGTATCAGATGAGTTCCACCTGAGAGCAGTTAAGTTGAATCAGGACGTTTTGGCGGCGGCGGGGGCGAAGGCAGCGGCGGGTGGAGGTGGTGGAGCTGCTGATCCCTCTGAAACCACCTCAGAGGAGGAATGTGTCGCAGAGCTGCGATACGAAGCCATTGTTCTCTCCTGGATCTGATGCCCAGTCACAGCTCTGAGCACGGGGAGGCGGGTCGGGCCGAGCCGACCACAGCAGGCCCGGCTCCGGTGGGGGGGGGGCAGGAACCGGGCCAGGCCGAGGGGGGAAATACCAGGAGAGGCATGTCAGACAGCAGACACACTGCTGCTCACAGACTGATAAAATCCAAAGAGCTGACGGGTCTGTGAACGCCACTCAGGCCACGCCCACACCATGACTCAGCTTCAGTCCTGTTGTCAGAGAACAGCTGACTCATGGGATGCATTTAAGATGGAGGACGAGTGTGAGGCTCATTCCTGAACTATGACCGGTGCAAATTAAACTTTTGAAAGGTGACATTTTCTCGATAACAGCAGATAAAATGTCGAGGCGTCGCAGCTTTGAACCTGTTTCCAAAAACAAAGCCGAGTAAAAGACGGAAACGTTTGATCGATGATCCTAAACAAACTCCAAAATACAGATTTTACAAAGTCTGAACTTTGTTGGAAACATTTGAGATAAAGTAAGAAACCAAGTCAGAAACTTACAGAACAAAGACAGACACGCTACATTTTTAAGTTTCTAGAAGTTTTCATTTTAGACTTTTAAAGGGTTTTAAATGTGATAAAATGCTGAAGGCAACGTAAAAATATCTGTGAATTACTGCAAGAAAAACCGTCAGTGAACAATGAAAACTGGTTTGTTTGGTCTGAATCTTCTTTAACTGCCTCTGTTGTTCACAGTTTTTCTTTGGGAAGTTTTGGTCATGAATGGGTGGATTGTTTCTGTGGCGGTTGGGGGCAGTTGTGCTGTTCGGGTGGTGCAGACTCTTGGTCCGATCCTGGGCTGTATAACCTGATACAGGAACACAGAGACCAGAGTGACTCCACCTCTGTGGAGGAGAGAGAACAGCTGCTCCGACGCCGCCCGTCCTCCTGCAACCTGCACTGATGTGTGCAGCTCACATGTCCATAAATGGAGAGCTGCACCGCCGCCAGCGACACGGCGCAGATTTTCAAAGAATGAGGGGAAGAAATGTTGAAGAGTCTGAAAAAAGCTCAGCATGCCCGGCTAATGAAGCTCATTTTTCCCTTTTGTATGCAGACTCTGAGCTTCTTCTTTATCCTCCAAATTTCAGATTTTCAACAAAATCAGCACATTTTTTTCTTCCATGCAGGAATAACACACACGTCCTCCTCCTGCTGCGTTAAAATGATCAAAGATTCCAGAGTTTGGTGCATAAATGTGAGTGTTAAATACACTTTGTGTCTGTTTGCCTTTTTAGGCTGCAGGGTGGAGGGAGGTGGAGCTGAAGCTGTTGTAAATTTAGAAGATGGAACAGGACGTACAACATGCTAAGCACATAAATGTCAAGGAGCCAGATTGGGCTTCAGGTCAGATAGCAGAGACACATGAAGCCGCTGCAGGACAGTAAATCTGTAAACATGTTGCTGCCACGGCCAGGTATGAGCCGCTGCACGAAAACACTGCAGGCTGCGAACGCTCCGAGTCCTCACAACCTGCTCGTTTTACACCGGAGATCAGCTGAAGTCACACAGAGGAGTTTCAGCTTCTTGCCAGAGTCCAGAGACTTCAGACCTTCAGACCCCAAACTGCAGGAAAAGTACTGATAACATAAAAGCAAAATTCTTTCATTGAATTTCCTCAAAGGTTACTTTAAGGTGCCATGTGTGGGATTTAGTGGCATCTAGTGTTGAGGTTGCAGATTTCAACCTACCAAAAAAAAACCCCTCCGCTCGGCCTCTGAACACGTCAAACCTTTGATGGCTGTGAAACTTGCAATAAATGCGAATGTTCTCTCTGGAGTCGGTGTTTGCTTTAATTTGGTTCCGTGCATGAAAATGAAGGAACATGTCAACAACGGTGAGGCTCATCTACGTGTTTTTATGTGTTTTTATGTGTTTTTATGTGTTTTTATGGGTTTTTATGGGTTTTATAAAACACTGAAGCTCTGTGGCACGGATGAAAACCACACACACACACACACACACTACCTGTCAGTACATATTGTACATTAGTGGTGTGTGCTGGTGCGGAAAAGCTCAGAATATCAGCAAACAAATCCTTTACACGAACCAACTCTGATGCCTCAGTGTGGATCTGACGGTGCGTTCACTGTCAGTGTAAATAAAGTTAATTGTAAGTTAGCTGTGGGACAGTGATGCTAACCGCAGGCTAACCGCTCAGACTCCCACACAGCCTCAGTCACGACAGACAAAGGCCAAAACAACAAGACGGTCAGTGTTTCAGCCGAACACAGAGCTGCTTTATGTGACATTCACACAAAGAAAACGGCCAAAAACGCTGCGACGCTCTGCGGTTCAGACAGCGGAGCCGACCTCGCCGTGGGGGGGGTGGTGTTAGGGAGGAGCAGGGCCACACTAAGGAGGTTTTAGCTGCCGGGAGCTGCTTTATATTTGGCTCAGTTTTATGGGGTCCACGTGCCAACACGATGGTCCCTTCAGAGGATTTGCTGTCCTTTTTCTGTCTGTTGTCACGACGGTTTTATTCGCAGAGTCACAAAAGCTAACGAGCCTCATCAGAGTTTAGAGTCTGTTTGTTCACTTCAACCATGAAAGTGACTGGAAACAGCTAAAGTCTATAAAAACATGGACTTCCTCACAAACACACCCCAGACAGGTCAGGTCCATTCTATTGCTCAACACTGGAGCCCCCCAGGGTCTTGTGCTCGGCACCCCCCCGGTCACTCTGTACACCCACAACATGGAGAGAACTAAACTAAACCCGTTTATCTGCAGCAACAGTGAAGTGATGAACACAATAAAGCACCAATAATCAAACATATAATAATATAAAGTATATTTTCCTGAGCGAATCTGCATCATGAGAACTTTTACTTTCGGTTCTTTGCGTCTGTTTCGACTCCTGCATGTTAAGGAACGTTGAGGAAACGATTAAAAAATGTTTGCGATGGAACTTATGGAACTTCTTGTGTTTGGCCTGAGTCAGCAGGATGAAATAACACAGAACAGACTCCAATTACATGAAACCACGAAGGCGTCACGCCCGCCTCCGCCTCCCTCTGCTGCGCCAGACTCCATTTCAGACATGCGACACCTTGGACATACACAGGTGTAAATATAGGATTCATGTTGGACACCAAATATAGAGCGCCGTCCGTCGCATGTTACAGCCGCGGTGGGCACATTCCTCAGGCGTTTAAAGGCTCGGCTGTAGGCGGAAAGAGGCCAGAAAGATCCAGCAAACCAGGGTCAACATGTCGAATGACCTCTGGAGACTCACGGCCGCCGGACGGTCGTCTGTACTGCAGCCAACAAAAGCTGATTTGCATGTCAGCTCATTAACGCAGCAACGTCAGCAGGCATTCAAATGGCTCAGCAGGCGCTCGGCTGAGGAAGACTTCTGTCCTCACAACAGTTCAGCATTTTCATAAACTTCATCACTGTGTGCACAAGCAAAGCAGCATCCAGCGCTGAGGGACGGAGACCAGGTCCGGGGGTCAAACTTCAGCCACGGGGAGGCAAAAAATGTGACAATAGAGAGCAGAAAAACACACAAACTGGGGACAAAAATGTAAAATGAACTTAACTGATCACTCAGTTAACTGTAACTTAACAACAAAAACAAGGGCAGGTTTCTTAGATTTTAACAGCATTTTTCAGCTCTTTCTGTTCAATCAACACAAACTCGATAATCAGTTAATTGTGAGCATTTTAGTGCAAAAAGAAACTGTATCAGACACATTTAACATATTCATATACAGCAAACATCAAACTTTATTTATCAGCTTGGTAAACATTTTCCTGACGAGTTTATTTGTTTCAGCAATTACATCCAATCAGAACAGAGGCGTGGTAATTCACATCCTCCCAAGCTCCGCCCTCTTGACCAAATATGGTCACCCGACATTTTTTAAAAATAAAAGATGATAAACTCAAAGTTTCCATGAACCAGCCAGTTTGTGGTAAAATAATACACGAACATTTGTAACTAATTTGATTTTTTATCAAAAAACAAGCAAATTTTTATCAGTTATTTTAAAAGAGTGTGATGGAGCAGCGCCGCAGAATATTAGTTTCGACAACAAACCTAATTGAGATCAATAATTGATAATAATTGATGACTGACAATTAACAAATTGATTAGTTGATCACCAGAAAACTAAACAGAGTAAAAATAAAACAAGATCGAAAGTTTAGAGCCTGTTAGCAGATCTGAGTTTGCTAATTTCACTGCGTGGCGCTTTGAGCGAAATGCTAACGTTAGCATGCTAACATAGGCAAAATGACTAAGCTAACCTGTTAAGCAGATGTTTTTATTAACCATGGTAACTTTCTACGATTAGCATGTTAGCATGCTAACATTTGTTAAAGAACACAGAATCAAAGAAAATTTTATTGTTTTCTGAAACACTAAATGCTGTAACGTCACGCTGCTTTAGCAAACGTTTGGCCTAAGTCATCTCTAATTTTTCTATCAATGTTTGATAGCCTCATTTATGATATGTAAAAAAATATAATCAAAAATTCTAAATTTTAAAAATTCCATTATCAAACCTCTTCAGTGTTACTGAAGTGAATATATTTCTCTTTTAGAAATATTCATTTAAATTTCAAGAATTTTTTATGTTAACCTTTTTTCTTTGTGCTTCACCACATTTGTAGTTCATTTGTTTGTCTGCAGGCTCATAAATAAGAATTTCTGTAAAAAATTTGTCCATTTGGATGTTTTCCACTTTTTGTTTATTTGTTTATAGTTTGTTATCATTTTGTCTTTTGTTTTGTTTTTTGTTTGTTTATTTTTGGTTTGTTGTTGTTTTGTTTTTTAGTTTTTTGTTTTTAACTTTTGTGTTGATATGATAAAAAAATTAGCGGAAAGTTTCTGATAAATTTTTTGCAGTTTGTCATTTTAATAAATTTTCCAATAAAATGCTCCAAACCTGAATCGATCGATCTTACCTTTACAGGTGAGACCTGGATCTTCTCAGCGGCTCCGACGTCCTCTACGGGGGGAGCTGAGGGCTGTGTCCGCGGGGGGGCTTCAGGGGCGGGTCGGTGCTCTCCCAGAGCTCTGGACGGAGGGATGTCGTCTCCGTAGCCGACTTTGGGCTTCTTGCTGGCGGCCGAGGAGGAGGAGGCGTCGGGCTTCTTGCTCAGGAACGACGAGGCGAAATAAATCGCGACGACGGTGAAGAGGATGGCGGGGATGATGACGGCGGGGTCCAGATCCATGATGGGGGGGTTCAGAGCGGAAAGTTAGAAAGTTAGAGAGTGTGTGTGTTCAGCGTGAGTGTGTGTTCGGTATGTGTGTGTGATGGGGAGGACTGTGTGTGTTTCTCGGGCTGCAGTCACACACACACTGATCCGCGTCCCGCCTCTCATCACAATCTAACCGACACGACCGACAAGACGCACCGCGCGAGGAACACCGCGCTTCCGGGTTTCCTTCAAAATAAAAGCCACTACAGGACACACGTGTTACCAGTGAGATTTCAGAATAAAATGTCGTTTTACAGTAAAGTCAGGATACAGAAGACAAATAAAAGCAAAGTGTTTTTAACATGAAGGACAAAAAGTACATGAAGAGCAGTGGTGGAATGTAACTAAGTACTATTACAAATGTACTGTATTTCAGTACAAATTTTGAACCATTTGGTCGTTACTCGAGTACTATTATATGAAACTATGTTATACTATTATGCATCTTTTTCTACTCCACTACACCTCAGGCAAGTATTTATTACTGCACTACATTTTTCTAACAACTTTAGTTACTAGTTACTTCTCAGATTACAGATTTCCCTGACCCAGGAAGCTGAGATATCCATGGAGACATAATTCTGACAGTATTAATAAAGAGTTACTGTTCTTAAAAAATGATTTAGAAATTAATGATAACTAATAGAAAAAGTGTTTTTTACTGTTGATTATTCTCAGGTTTCTCTTTAAAATGTGATTTTGTTTTTGCATCAATATAATTAAGTAAACATCTTTGACAAGAACAAGACATCTGGCAGCTTCACCTTCAGCTGCTGTGATATTATTTTCAGACATTTTTTTTAAAAATAAATAAGGAAATGAATTTTTTTCAGCAGATTAACTGATAATGAACGAGGAAATACAACATCAAACGGACTGATCAGACATGTTTTGAGTCATAGAAAAGATTTTATTGACCAACAAAATGAAATTCATCACATCAGATCTGTCTCATCGGGCTCCTGTCCACAAATTCACTTCATCAACTTTTAATCTGGAGACGAGATTCAGAATCAACCTTCGTCCTGAAGTTTATTCCAGATCGGTTCAGACGAGCAGGGAGCAGACAGAAGGCACCACGTGACCGAGCTCTCAGGCTGAACATGGAGCCTTTCGATTCGTTTGATTACAGAGAAACACAGAACAACTTCTCGTCAGTCACACTCACCAACCAACGTTACTGCATTATAGGCACTTTAGTCTAAAGCAACAGATTCACATGAACTGCACAGATAAACTGCAAATGACGTCATCTGGAGAACTTCACATCTCAGTTTAGAGGATTTTTTTTTTAAAAAAGCTGCAAAAATTTTGATTTGAGCAGATTCATCAACAGCCATTTGGACAAGCAGTTAATTCTTTAAGCAAAAATACCAAATGTGACGCCTCCAGCTTCTCCAGAGCGAAGACTTTCTGCTTTTCTCTGTTTTAAATCTCAGTAAAGTGAAAGTATTTAAATTTTGGACTATTGGTCGGACAAATAATCAAAGTGAGAAGTTAGGATGAGGAATTTTTTTTTGTTTTCTGATGTTATAAACCACAAGAAAACACAAATATGTGGATATTTTACCAAATAATTATTAGTTCCTGGATAAAAGACAGGAACGCCTGGTGTGAAATTTGGAAATCACTGTTTTTTTTCACATCATCAACAATAAAAAGTTTGAAGAGGTGAAGATGATTCTTCAAATGATTTTTGTTCAACCAACAGTTTAAAACCCAAAAAAGATTCAGTTTACTATTCAAGAAAATGAAGAAGAAGTCACATTTATAAGTAATCAAAAAAATTACTGAAACAATTATTGGTAAATAAAACTGCTGCAAAACAATTTCATGTCCGTTGAATATTAAGCGACTGATATTTTAGCTTCAATCAACAAAAACGTCCCAAACTGACTCCGTGTTGATTTACAGTAAATCGGTGATTCGTAACTCGTCTCAGCTTCCAAAAGTTTCTCTCTTATTGAACAAGAAGCAGAACCTGAATAAAATAAAATCAAGAAAAAAATCTGAAACATGACAGCTCTTCTTCACACTTTAACATCAGCTCTTTCTTCAACTTAAGATTTAACTGCAGAACTGCATTCTGGGGAATGTAGTGCCCTCTACTGTACAAAATAAATATGACTCAACATCCAGCGAACCTGCACCTCCGGACAGTTTGGCACAAATCAGGCAGATCATCAAACCAGCAGAAACGTCTCCGCCTCGTCCTGCAGCTTCACCCGATCACACAAACTGCTGCTTTCACATCATCGACACAGAGTCTCCTGCGTTTCGTACAGAACGACACGAACACGACACGAACCAACACGTCTGAATGCTTTTTCACAAAGGTGACGACCAAAGTGACGCTGTCATTTCCTGCATGAAGGCAAACAACCGACACAACTTCACCAATCTGAGACAGGACAACATTTCATCGTGGACCCAAACATGAAGCCTCGGGCCTCCAGTTTCACAGCAGAGAGTTTGAAAGCAGGTGGAGGAGAAAGCTGGAGCTGATTTACATGAACGAGCTGTTTGATGAGCTTGTTAGCGTCCGCTGACGTCATTCTGTTAGCATGCAAACGATGAGCGTACGATGCTTTTCTGAGGGAAACAATGCAGCGTTTTCATGTGAGTGTTGTTTCATTTGCACATTAAAAGAGTCTCCAGATAACAAGGGGGGGGGGGTTTGTGTGTCACAGGAGTGCAAACCATCACGCACACACACACACACACAACACACACACTGCTGTGGTGTTAAGGCTCTTTCACACAAGCTAAAACTAACACGTTAAAGGAATCTGTGTAAATCCTCATTTTTGTCACCAGGAGACGGACAGCCGGACTGCTGACAGTTCACATGATGTGGGCACTTTGCAGCATGAACTCCCTCCCCAATCAATCAGTCAATCAATCAATCAAACAGCAGACGGTACGAATGCACAGTGAGTGATGGTTTACACACAGTCATGAGACACACAACAGAATTATTAACATCATTAAACTCCCCATAAATGAGCTGATGAAGCATCTTGAGGACAAAGTCAAGAGGAGGAAAGAAAACAGTTAAAAACTCAGAGAGCCGTCGGGACACATTGGCACTAGCTTGTTAGCCGTTAGCCGTTAGCTCATAAGCTACAGCAGTTTACATTGAGCTCTGAGAGTTTAAATCACACAGTTTGTGACGGAGCAATCACCGTTTCAGTCCTGTGGAACTGGAGGTCCAAGTGTTTAAGTGTCCGACTTTAGTTTACAGAAGTTTGGTTGATCTTTGAAGAAAGAGTGTGTGAAACTTCAGAAGAACTGTCAGGAATCAGAAAGCAGCTCAGAGACTTTTAAAAAGCCCACAACCAGTTCCCAGTATAACTCTGCTCACCAGTGCTTCACTGGCTGGGATTTCCCTTCACAGTTCCCTCCTCCTCCTCCCTCACAGCTACAGAGACAAACTCATACACATTGATTGGTGTTTAAAAGCACAGTGGTGGCGGGTCTCCAGCAGGCCACGCCCCCGTGGATCCTCCTCCTTAACCAGCAGCGGCCATCTTGGCTCTAAAGACAGCCTTCTGTCAGATCTTCAGACATGAACCTAAACTAGACCAGGAGCAGCTGCGGGAGAGGGGTCACCGCCGGAGGCCGGACGGGGCCAGAGGTCGGAGGTCACCGTGACGAGCTCCTCTCCTTGCTGGCGCAGTCGTCCTGGTTGCTGGTGTCTCCGTTAGCCGTCATCCCGCAGGTGCGTCTCTTCTTCCTGCGGTGCGACATGGCGTCGGTCTCGGAGCCGGACTCCGCCTGCAGGGAACAGAGTGTACGGACGCTCAGACGGACGGCGTGTTAGCGTGTTACGGAGACATCGCTCACATGTTGGCAGCTAAACCTTCACACTGACACACGTGACCTTGACACACACACACACACACACACACACAATGTGAGTGTGTTTGTCTCTGACTGCAAACATCCTTCAACTCAACACCTCACACACAGGAAACCTCACACACCCTTCAAAGCTCACTATTCTTAGTATATATGACACTGATACTGCAGCATGTCTGAGTGTGTGTGTGTGTGTGTGTGTGTGTGTGTGTGTGTGTGTGTGTGTGTGTGTGCAGCTCATACATCGGAGTCGGAGTCGGATGAGCTGGAGGACGAGGACGAAGAGTCGCTGGAGCTGTCTGACGCGATGCCTGTCGACTCCTGAAGGTCCACTTTGTCGGCCAGAGCTGCCAGATCGGGTCTCTCCTGCTTCAAGATACTGAAACACACAGCGGGAAGAAGAAACCATGTCAGAGCTCACACACACCGACGAAACACACACACACACACTAACGAAACACACACACACACTCTGACTGACACACAGCAACGAAACACACACACACACTCCGACTGACACACACAGTCAAACACATCTGATCACAGTGTCGTCTGCAGTTACATGTTCGATCTCACAGAAGTTACAGATCACCTGCTAATGCAACCAGGTTCATGTTCTTGTAATAATAGAGACTGAGGCCTTCGGGTGCGTTGAAGCTGGAATATTCAGGATTTTCTTAAAAACAAAAACAACGTCTGGACTCATAGAAAGCTAATCCCTCTCTATCACCACTAAAGGTGTGTGACGGTGTGTTTTTCTGCAGAGATGCTGGCGATGCTGGCGTTACACTTATCAGCATTTCTTTTGTAACAAACGTAACACTCCTACGTAGCTTACGTAGCGTACTACGTGGCGTGCGAAACATTCACAGCAATTTCTGATTTCACACAATGATGATAATTTCATGTTTAATAACCCTGGAGATGTGAAGAGCCGACCGGCTTTGAATCATTTCCTGTCAAACATGCGAGCCACTTCGGCTAACACAAGCTAACGTATCCGGGCTGAAAAATGATCGTCTGAGACGAAATTTACTCTCCTGTCGTCCCTCCGTAGGTTCCGTAGGATGCTACAGGTGTGTGTGTGTGTTTGTGTGTGTATGAAGGCAGGAGGCGTGTCTCTCTGCTGTCATTGGGCCGGGGAGGAGGAGCCAATGGAAATGCTGCATATTCTGCCTTTAAATACACCTGGCCGTCGTATGAAACAGAATCAGAGCGAGAGACTCTAACGTGGCTTTGTTGTGCAGTTGATTCCCGTCAGCTGACTGGAGATTAAACTCAGTCCTTCAACACTAACTCAGTCTGTATCAATAAAAGGATTACGGAAATCTCACGTAATGAGCGATAAAATGGTTTAGTGAGGCCACAGAACGGAGGTTTGTTGTGAATTTAAAGTGTCGTCATCGCTTTAACACAACAGTTTTATCCTACATTGAACTAAATGTCTTTAATCTCAGATTTTTCTGCCTGTGAGGGACTTGCAGACGTTCTGGGATCAGTCTAATCTCTGGTGTCACATCCTTACCGATACCACTTCCTGGAGAGTTTGGGTCGTCCTCGCACGGTCTTGTGCCACACGATGGGGAAGTTGGTGGTGCTGGCGAAGTTTTGAGTGACGGCGATTGTCGTGTCCAGGTTGAGGACCACGTGCCACCAACCTCCTGCAGACACAACAAACATTAATGTTTGACTCTCAAACACTCAACACAAAACAAATCTGATGAAAATGATGAGAAATTATAGATGATAAACTTCATTTAATGTCTCGGTATCCACCTGAAGACTCCACACGCCTGTTTGTTCAGCCTCGAACCTGTTTCATTACTTTACATCATCGGCTGCTTTGACTACTAGCTGCTTCTGTTTGCATCGTTAACATAAAGACTCAACGTGCTCACTTTACGAGCTGAAACTGTCGGTTTATACGACTTCCAAACAGATCATTTACATGGAACATCCTGCTCTCCTTTGTGTTTGTGTTCATGTTCATTGAAACTCTTACAAAAGGTGGACAGAGTTAAAGTTTTATGAAACATTTTTACGGCACCCAGCGTGACGTTCCAGCATGGCTAATGCTAATGCTAATGCTAGCGACTCAGACTGAGCTCCGGTACTGAAGACGGTTTTTATTTGACAGTTTTATGTTAAACAAATAAAAGCTAAATAAAGTTTCCACTGCGTACACAGAACGTCTACTGAACCTCGTATTTTCCACTTTCTACATATTATCTTGATTACATAACATTTAAAAAGGTAAAAAAATTTCTTAGTCTCAACTTTGTTTTTTTTCTGCGGTGTTAAAAGTGACTCTTGTCTGTCATTTTTTTTTATTGGTAAACAAAGATTTTACTAGTTTTCGAGGGGAAATGATTGGCTGGTGACGGATGGTTAGAAGGAGTTTCTATTGAATAAGACTGGGGCTTATTTATTAAAAAAATGGAACAAATGAACGTGAACTAGTTCATTTTCATCTGCATGAGCTGAACTTTGAGTTAGCTCTTCTTAAATATGAACTGTATCACTGTGTGATCACTGATAAATATTTTGATGCTGTCTTTATATT
>JAPZDV010000009.1:713956-728447 GCA_029814665.1 Acanthurus lineatus
GAGGACACATCTGAGATGTGACCGACGTTCACAGAAAGAAAAGTTTTCCACTCTGTTTCTTTATTTCATCAACTGTCACAAAATAAGATCAAACAAGTAAATAACTTGAAAACACAAGCTGATCTGACTGATCTCACATCAGTTTCAGGAGTCACATCGTGTCAGTTAATCTCATATCAGTAAAATAAACTTATGATCTTCAGTGTGAAAAAAATCAGGTGTGAGTGATTTACTGGTTACAGCTGTTAGTTTGAAATGCTGGTTGCATTAAAGCAACATTCATGTAAACAAAAGTCAGACTGAGTATGAATCAACAGACACGGACTATTAAAGGACTCAGATCAAGGCGGGAAAAACAATTCACTCCATCGAGTGTTTTGATAAAATTTGGTGACTTAAAGAAAAATACAGAATATTTCAGGGTTCTGCTGATCTCATCTCAGATAAACAACAAAAGATTTTTTAAAATCCAAAGGACGATTATTGATATTTAGACAAACGGTGTTTAATCACTGACCCGGCACAAACACAGTCTCCCCGGGTCTCTGGAGGATCTCCAGCGGCGTGAACTCTGGGGGCCAGTTGGGCTGCTGTGTTCGGGGATAGACCACGTTGAACCAGGTGATAGCCTCGTCCTGCTGGTTGCCCCCATCCTCCCTGGTCACCTTGATCAGCTCGCGAGGTGTGTTAGTGGGGAACAGACACCACCTCTTGTGCCCTTGAACCAGGGCGTTCCAGGCGCTGGTGCCCAGCGGGTCGATGTGGATGCCGGTGCCGGAGCGGGCGGGGCCCATTACAAACCACCTGTGAGGAGACCAGAAACCAGGTGAGTTCTCACATCACATGTTGCTCTGCTCCGTCTCTTTTTCTACTAAACACACAAACTCGACTTTAACAACCAGAAAAACAAACTAGTACAAAATGAAAAAACGTGATCATTTGCACTTTGATGAGCTGCTGTTTTATGCTGTTAAACTAAATATCTTTGCTAACAGTCAGTTTCTCTCATCAGCAGACATTATGTGAAGTGTGAGAATCGTGTCTCCAGCATTTTCTTCTTCATGAAACATTTGCACATTTCCTATTTTGCAGAACTTTGCTAGCACACTGCAGCAAACCTCGGTGTGTTTGCTCCACCTGTCAGTAAGTGGGTTAGCGTGACAGGAAAACAGCTACATGATGCTGCTAGTCGTGTAAACTTTAAATGAACTTTCAACCTGATGAAGAATTAAAAAAAAGAGATCAAACCTGTAGGGGGGTCGGCGCTTCTCTCCTGCAAACTGGAACAGGTCGTCCCTGAAGAAGACAGGCACCTGGTAGTCCTCCAGCAGCTTCCGGCGCTTGGCGTGTTCGCCGTAGCTGCTGTCGAAGATGTAGAGCGGGCTGTCGTCCCTCGTGGACTCCAGATACTCCACATAGTACTTCATCTTCATCTTCACTGAGTACCCATCATTGTCCTCCCCACACTTAAATTTCTGGTTGCGGTATTTCCGTTTGAGGCGCTCCAGAGTCCATTTCTCCCGGGCGGGCCAGCTCTCCTGGCAGTTCAACAGGACGACGGGCTTGTAGGGCCGCTCGAAGCGCAGGATGAACTCTTCAGGAGTGAGATGGAGGGTGTCCACGCGCTCAACATTGTCCTGTAATAGTACAGCATTAAACAGGGTATTTCTCAAATATTCAAAGACTCTTCTGTCTGTTAAGATGGCAAAACATTTTGTCCAGTTCAAGCAAAAAATTTTTGCATGTGTCTCAAACTGATTTTTTCTTATCTTTGTGCAGAAACATTACAAGCTCCCATCTTTGTTCAAACGAGGAAACACAGTCTAAACCTCAGAAGAGCTTGTGAACTGGTGCTAAAAGTTCTTTGGATTGAATTCATGTAATTGAATGTGTCTGCAATAAAACATGTTAGTGTTTAGATTGAAAGTAGTTGTTTCTCCACGTTTATGTCCAGTACCTGACAGGTGTGACTGCTGAGCAAACTCAGGTTAAATCACGGCACCACAGCCCTCCAAATATCCCAAAACCTTTTATCTCTCCTGCATGTGTGAGTGCATAAGACAACATTAGACTTGCTTTACTTTTCCCAATAAAGAAGCAATAGAAGAAGAAGAAATACCTTAGATATAAACCTATCACAGTCACTTATTTCAAACTTTATTGGGGTTAAAATATGGATGTATATGACCGCAACATATTTCTGTCACATCCTGATCCTTCAAGTGTCCATCCATGTGAAAGATGTCGGATCAACACATGACTATAAATGTAAACATTCACTCCGCCACATTTTAATCATCAAACAGGCAGCTTATCATATTTTCATATGCATGGCTGGTAGCACTAATAAACATACATTTGAGATATAGGAGGGAAGGTTGGCAAGGCCTGACATTAAACTAAATATGTCCCAGAATTTAATGAGACACCGGCTCGCTGTCTACGTGACAAACTGCACTCCTGCCGTGAGCCCCGGCTAGCTAACGTTAGCTTAGCTTCTCGTGCTACACTGACAGTTACCTTTACGGTGAGGTGTGACACATCAAAAGTTTCGTGGTAGCCATGTTTTGTCCAGTCTAATGAATCCTTCAGTTCTGGTCTGGCGCTCCGTTTCGCCTCTTTAATCCTCTTCTTACTCTTATGGTTCATTCCTCCTCCTGATGGCTTTTAAGAGAAAACGTGCGTTACCGCTGCTCAGCTAGCTAGCTGTCGAGCTAACCTGGGACTCCAGAGACACACATTCACTAGCTTGCACTGATACCCGGCCGGCTACCGGTGCTTTTTTTACCGGTTTCACCTCACTGGTTTTATTAAACACGAAAACCACGAGTCGGGTAGTGTTTTAAACCCGTCTTCAGGTTTTAGGTTACACCAATAAATATGGGAAGAGTTTTAAAACCTGACTGGTCGGCACACTTTGGTAAACAGCTACGTGAAGAAGCTTGCTAGCTGTGTGGCCGGCAACACAAAAATGACTTCATTTAGCCCCCGCCCCTTTTCGCTGAAGTAGAGAGTTGATTGGCCACAGCGTCCGCAAAAGCTAAACGCTGATTGGATGAAGCGCAGAAGGAACCTTCCCGCCTGTGAGTGTTCTTGGATTTGTTTGGCTGTCAGTCTTGTTTCTGATCAACGCGGAAGTAAACAGAAGCGTGGCTGCTGGTGTTATCAGATCAATAGAAATAAACACGAAATCAATCAGTATGAATTTATCATCTAAAAGTAAACTATCGGAATAATATCTGGTAATGTAAGTATGTAATTTTAGAGGGTTTAAACCCCCAAAATGGACAACAGTGGAGCTGAAACAGCTAGCATAGCTTACAAAGTTTTCACGTTTGAAGAACGCAAGAAAAACACAATGGAGTCACTTTCTCTCTCCATACCCGAGGTTTGTTTGAGTTTTCTGAATAATTATTACACCTACTGTAACACAGTTAGTTCATATACTTGTGTACAACTAACTTGAAAATTTGATGCAAATCAGCTGGTGTCTTGATGCAGTGTTAACGATGAAAAAATGTGAATTTCAGTTTAAAATGGGTTTAAAAAAGAAAGATATCTACCTTTTAAGAGAACGTGTTTCGGCTTTTTATGATATAATACAATCTTCTTCATAATTCGCATAATCCAGCACACAAGGTTAGTTTATTTCAATACAGCTGAACTTGTATTACTGAAATGTCCTTGACCATTAGTTTAAAGAATGTGAAGCCAATGCGTTTTTCCACCCATTAAAATAATAAAGTTTTTTTGTACAATTCGTTAAAGCTCCCACATTAATATGCATCCATTATTTAAAGGTATTTACTGGACTAATATAACTGGATTCCTTTTGCACGTCCACCAGTCAAATACAGTAATGAGGGCTGATGAGCCACTTTAATCATGTAAAAAGGTCAAAATCTTTAAAAGACTCTAACTGTTTTTAAATTTTCTGATGTCTGGATACAGTTTGTTAGTTTTATAATACATGTGACTCCCAGTTTTTGCTGATTGTAGTGTAACTGTGTGTAACTGCGTGTACCTGCGTGTATCTGCGTGTACCTGTGTGTACCTGTGTGTAACTGTGTGTACCTGTGCGTACCTGTGCGTACCTGTGCGTACCTGTGGGTCATCCACAGGTTCTGGATGCCCAGTACGGCATGTACGTGTGGCCCTGTGCTGTGGTGCTGGCTCAGTATCTGTGGACTCGAAGAGAAGAGCTGAGACACAAAACAGTGCTGGAGGTGAGAAGACGCACATTTCATTTCTGGGAAAAACTTCCTGCTGGAGGACTGTGGACATTTTGAGGTCTGTCTTCACAGCTCGGTGCAGGTGTGAGTCTGCCAGGTGTGCTGGCTGCCAGGTGTGGTGCAAAGGTGATCCTGTCAGACAGCGCTAAGACTCCGCTGTGTTTGGAGAACTGCAGGCGCAGCTGTGAAGCTAACGGCCTCCGTGATGTGGGGGTGTTGGGTCTCACCTGGGGGGAAATCTCACCTGATCTCGTTCTGCTTCCTGAGCTTGACATCATCTTGGGCTCAGATGTTTTCTACGATCCACAAGGTCGGATATAGAACAACAAATTTGTTTTCATGGCCATGTTACAACCATCACAACTAAGTTTACATTCATGATTTGGTTTAGAGCCATATTACAAACAATATATCGCCAAAAGTATGTGGACACTTTACAGGCTGAAGGGGGGAGCAGAGCTGATCATCAGTGTTGGAGCAGAAGAGTTTGAGCTGCTGTCAGCTGGTGATGATGAGCCGAGTGTGAGATGTTTCACAGACTCTGCCGACCTCAGCATGTGCTGATAATCATGCAAACACAAACACAGATATTCACACACACACATAACTGAAGACAATTTGAGTTGGTGTTTTATGATATCAGCCTTTACACACAAGGACATATAATTATAATAAGTTTTAGCATTTGAATAAGACAGTTTAAAACTGTGAGACACGAACTAGGAGGTGAAATCTAAAAATTCAAGTTTGATTCTCTGAAATTGAGGCGACTAAAGTGTCCACACACTTTCGGCCACGTGATGAATGTAAACCTAAGTGACTGAACATCCGTAACATGTTGCAGATTTTGAAGACGTCCTCGTTACTGTTGCTTTTCTCCTGAGAAAAAACCCCGGAGCTCAGTTCTGGACGACGTACCAGGAGAGAAGGTTCGTATATCTGATCTGTTTCTACGGCAACAAAACAACAACAGCATCACACTTTTTCAAACTGGTTCTCCATCTTTGTCTGTGAACCTCGTGACTTTCTGTCGATTCAGGCTTTAAGTCGCTCTTGTGTGGCTGCTTCAGTTTGACCCGCCTCCTCCTTGTGTTTCAGTGCTGATTGGTCGATCGAAGCTCTGCTCCACAGGTGGAAGCTCAGCTGTGTGGACGTCCAGCTGGAAACATTCGACGCTGATAAATCTGAGCTGGCCGGATCAACTCTGCCGGGCCGGCACAGCGTCCTCATGATGATTATCACCCTGAAGACAGAAACAGACTAGATGTTTCCCAGAGGAGCTTCTGTGAAATACGACGCCGGCCTCTGAGCTTCATGCAGTCGGGCCTGTTTGATGCAACTTGTCATTGTGTGAACGCTGCCTGACTTTCAGCACCAATTACAAGGAAAAAAGTGATGCATGTTTGTTCACAGAGACCTCAGAAAAGATGATGAATAAATCAGGAAAAAAGTAACACACGATGTGTGGAGACACTCGAGCACAGCAGCCTTTATGGCAGAAAGCAGACTGACAGTGAGGACGTGGAGACGGATTTGAATCATTGAGACAAAAAGCCGCTTTGTAATGGATCATCACACAACCTCAGAGAGCTTCTCACACCAAGAATTAAACTCTGTATTTCTTCTGTGTTCATTGATCAGAGATTGTAAATATAACGCACATCGGCAGAAATGACAGACGAATAACAGAGCAAACACAGTAAGAATCAGATCTAACAGCCAGTCTGCTGGAGTTTGATGCTGTTTGGAGCAAAAGTTTGACCTTTAAAATGTCTGTAATGTAAAATGATTCAAAAAACGGCTTCAGGTTCTAAGTTTTAGCTCCAGTTTGGTCAAAAAAAACTGATGAGAATGTGATTTAAAATCTGTCAAACATCCCGCTGA
Source organism: Acanthurus lineatus (assembly GCA_029814665.1). Lineage (NCBI taxonomy): Eukaryota > Metazoa > Chordata > Actinopteri > Acanthuriformes > Acanthuridae > Acanthurus > Acanthurus lineatus. The sequence continues at coordinate 720,073 of JAPZDV010000009.1, forward strand.
AGTGCAGAGGGAGTTCCTGCAAACAGCCGAGGAGGTGAGAGGTTTGAGCTGCTGAGACTCTGCTGCCACCTGGTGGTCAAACACGGCCAGCATGAGCTCCACCTGCAGTGGTTGTCCAACACATCTCAGTGTGTTTTTACTCACTCAGGTTGTTGAATTTGTGCTCAAGTTCTAAAAAAAAGTGTGTGTGTGATATAAAATAATTTGCTCATGTGTGAAATCATTGTTTGACATAAAGCTGTTAGCATGACCGATGACGGTTTCTCCAACTTGTTTTGAACCTGATTTTTTGTTTTGAATCACTGCTCGATTAAATAAATCAAACACTTTGATTCTCTCGTTAAACCAGATGAGTGAGTTCAATATTCAGTCTCACTGAACTCTGGAAACACTTGTGATTCAGTATTTCGTGTTTTTAATCGCTGTTATAATGAAAAAAGATAAAAAACTACAAAGTCAAGACGTTTAAAGAGTTTTATTGTTAAAAATGTTTTAAAAAATCCATCTTAAACTGTTCAACACATCACAATCATCCAACTGCCACCACCACAATCACACGTGCACCGTCGTGGTCTGAGCGAGGACCCAGGTGCACTCCACCACAGGTGAGTTTGTTTCCCACACCTACGGGCGGAGGAGCCGCAGAGCGCTTCCTGTCAGCCGGGTCGCCGCTGACGCTGCAGCTGGAACATCTGCATGTGCAGGCTCCTCCTCACGCCCAGGTGAAACCCCGCCCATCGGAGCTCAGGACGCTCCTGCCGTCTCTAAATCTCATTCTGTCGCCGAGGAGGCCGTGGTCGGTGTCCAGGATTAGCCGTCCGAGTCGCCCTGGAACAGAAACATGAGGACGGTTATTTTTCAGTAAAAACATCAGGTTGCTAAAGTCTGCAGCGCCGAGAGGAAACGCTGCAGTCGAGTCCTCGGTGGTTTCTTTGTGGAGACTCACATGATGTGTGAGTGTTTCACAGGCTGACTGCACAATTTATGGACTTCATGTTTAAATTTGACTGTTTAAAGAAAATTAAACAAATTAAAAGGATGAAACAAGTCTGACACGAGCCGCAACATGTCAGGAAAGTTCATGTATGAAACCAAACAAAAGATTTATTTTTTAAAAATCCACTTCTTTGGACTAACTCTTTTTACTTTTTTCATTACATCGGCTTTTCATTGAAAGGCTGGGAGGAAGCTGCTCATTGCCCACAAATATGGAAAAGATTTGTCATTTCCAAGGTTAAATCTTCAACACTGGGAGCTATAACTTTCTGTTCTGTTTGCAAAAATATCTCGACATTAAAATAATCTAAGAAATCATTCACACCTTAAATAACAGAAGATAAACACTGATTTAACAACTATACCGGTAGTAGGTACACAAGTTAGTGCATTGGCCCCCTTGTGACCGACTTGTGGAGGAGGAGTTAAAAAAAGTTCAGTTTGTCATAAACAAGAATTAATCCTCTTGTCTGTCAGATGACTCTGCATTCTTGGAAAGTTGAGTAACATATTTTAAAACTAATCCTTCCTCGTTACCCTGCAGCCTCGAGCTCCACGTGCCAGATGTCGTTTAGACATTTTATATTTTTAATAATTTACTGATTCCGTGTGATGTGGACTTCACTAAAGGACTCAGAAACTTTTCAGACTGCAAACACATGAGAAACTCTGAGGTTCGGCCTGGTTTTTTGCGGGTGTGAGCGGATGTTTGCGGGTGAAATCACCTCTGCAGTCACTCCTTGGCTTTCTTCTCGCTGTTCTGGAGCTTCTCCACGATCTTGCGCTCGTGTCCGCCGGGGTTTGGTCGGTTGGTGTTTTCACTGGCCTCCTTCTTCGTCCTGCCTTTGCGGGCCGAGCCCTCTGAAAACACACACACACACACACACATTGGACTTGGTCAGTCGAGATTCGGCGAGTTAATTTAAAGTATCGAGAGTAACGTCAAAGAGGAGTAACGGAAACTCACCTGCGTATTTATCGGTCAGGTTGTAATACTCATACTGATCGTAGTACTCGTCCTCGAAGCTGGTGGGCTTTATGTTCTTCACGTCGACGTGACTCATGTTTGTTCCTCTGAGATTCGCTCCAAAAAACAAACAAACAAACAACAACAAAACAACAGAAAGTTTGTCAGCTGAGCGCGCGCCGCTTCTTCTTCTTCTTCTTCGCGTCCTCTGAGAAAAACAGGATGTGTGTTTACGGACCAGACTGCGTTTTTATAACGGAGACACCGAGCTCCTCCTCCACACACACACACACACACACTCACACACACTCACACACTCACACACACTCACTCACACACACACACACACACACGCGACACGTTTCCTCGTGCTGCTGCAGAAACGTTGCATCATGTCATGAAGTTCAGTTTTCAGGCTGTTTGTTAACTAACAAACCAAAGTTCTGTACTTTAGTACAAAGTAGAGGTATTTGTACTCGAGTATTTCCAGTTTATAAGTTTTTTTAAGTCTACTTTGTTACATTTAAGAGGAATGTTTTACTTTTAACTTTAATAAATTAATCTGACATCTTTAGTTTGGTGATAAACCAATAAATGTGTGATGGTCTTAATTGATTGGTTAATTGACCTATAAGCCTAGTTGATTAGTCACACATGGATATATAAAAAAACAATCAATTAGTAGGTCAGTTAACAATTAATAATCCACATTTAATAATTAGTCAGTGTTTTTTTAATTTCAAACAAGCTAAGAACTGTTTTTTAATGCAAATACGCCTGAAACTTTTCACAGTTTCAGCTTCTTTAATGTGAGTTTTTACAGCTCTGATCCACGATGATGAACACTTGTTGTGATTTCATGTCTCTCATCGTGTTTGTGTGTTTTTGTGTGTTTGTGTGTTTGAGTGTTTGTGTGTTTGTGTGTTTGTGTGTTTGTGTGTTCGTGTGTTTGTGTGTTTGTGTGTTTGTGTGTTTGAGTTGCAGACAAACAGAAAAAAAAATGGTTTCATGAAATTTTAGAGTCTCGTGTTTAAAATGTGACCTTCACTTCTGCAGGACATCAGACCACCGTGAGTTTTCTTTGTTTATCAGCAGCTGCGCTCTTCACACAGCCCTGACCTGATTCAGAGTGTGTGCGTGTGTGTGTGTGTGTGTGAGTGTGTGTGAGTGTGTGTGTGTGTGTGTTATCTCATCTCAGTCCTCTAATCTTTGTCAAACACTTGGTGACATTTCCATGTTCAGCTGACTTTGACCTGAACTTATCAGAGACAAAGAAAATGAATCCAGCATCATTAGTTGGGGGGTGGGGGGGACAGGGTGGGGGGGGTTTGACCTAAATGTGAACATCAGTGTTCACATTCAAAATAAATTAATAAATTAATAATTAATCACCGTCTCATGTTTGATCAGAAAGCTGTGAGGAAACGACGGATGATGTCGATGATTAAACTGCGAAAAGCTCAAAACTTATAAACTGAAAGATAAAAAATCTCTAAAACAAACGGGCTCTTTACTCAAGTAAAAGTAACTATACAATGCTGTGAAATACTCCATTACAAGTACAAGAACAAAAAAACACTGGCTCTGAAATTCTCTTTTCTTTGTATGTGTAGGAGCTGCATCTAAGTTTTTTATTGTCTTTAAATGCAACTGTAAAGTTATTTTATGTCTCATTTTTCATGTAAAGCACTTTGATGACTTTGTGTCTGAATGATGTTGTTTAAATAAAGTTTCCTTCCTGAAGTTGAAGGACAGAAGTTTTGTTTTGTTGTTTAGTGGAAAAGAAAACAAACTCTCCAACAAGTTTAAAGGAGGAAATCTTTGTGATTCACGTCACTCTGAGACGTAATCGTCTGTTTTTAGCAACAAAAACACACCAGCGGGTTCAAACGGGAGAATCAGAGTTTCCACAGTTTGAGAGAGCAGAAAGAAAAAGTGTGTCACGCTCGGAGCCGACTCATGTTCCCATCATCCTGCTGTGATTACAGGCCTCACGTTCTGCATCATCTCACGCTGAAACGTCCTGCAGATGTTCCAGCGACCGACGTGGAAAAACACTTCAGGACCCAAAAACATCTGGATCCGAACCTTCTGCAGAACCAACGGGGTCTAAACTTCATCACAGCTGCCTGAAGGTCGAAGCAGTTTGACTTTCTGTCGGATCGGTTAGAGGAGCGAGAAGGACAGAAGAAAGAAAAGAGGAAAGAAACATGACACTTCAGTTACGTAACACAAAGCTGGATGGATGAACAAAACACAAAAAAACAAAAACACGGATCTTTATCATGTGACACGACACACAGGAGGGAAAACTTTACTGGGACTGTTTGTGTAATAAAGTTGAGAAAATGGACTGTTTGTCTGATTGAAGAGATGTTTTATCGTCTCCTCACTTCTATCACAGTTCACTTCCTGCAGCCTGCAAACACACAGCAGCTGTTTCTGACTTTCAGCTGGAAGAAACAGCCAGAAAGTTCCTGCAAACGCGGCTGTTTGCAGGCTGAAAGACGTCTGAGGAGGAGAAAACACATGAAGCTGCAGTCAAAGTAAACAGCGTTCAGTCTCAGAGAGCCGAGGAGGCGTTCATGAAGACGGACTGCAGCAGTTTTCCTCCTCGTTCTGCTTCGTCTCCTGATTCTTTTGAGTCTCAGCAAATATTTGCAGAAATATGAGCTGACCTTGTTTGAGTTGCTGGTGTGTCTCCATGCACACACACACACACACACAGGCTTGAGACACACCCAGTGAACACACACACACACACACACTGTTGGAGTAAAACCAGGTTACAGATAAGATCCATCAGTGTGTTCACGCTGTGGCCTGATTCTCGCTGACTGAGCTGGTTATTATTAACACCACTAACACACATTTTAACCTGATTTTAAAGAGGTTATTTATGGTCAGAGTGTCGGATTCAGTCTGACTCTTCAGGTCTCAGTGAAAGCAGCTCAAAAAAGCAGCTTTTTCCAGGTTTAAGTTCAGTTATTTACACGTTTGTATTGAGTTTATTTCCAGTGGAAGTGACAAACACAGAGCGTTCGTTCGAGTTGCTGCAGATTTGATGTTTTGCAAATGTTTTTTCTGCATCTGTGTGATTTTTCTTGATGAGTTTTCACTTTTCTGAATCCATGTTCAGACTCTTTTCTCTCTGGAAATAAGTAAACAGGAAAAGTTTATGAGCTATTTTTCATTAATCTGAGGTGTGGTTTTTACAATAATACTGATTCATAAACACACACCTCGATTTGAAGCATTACCACCATAAAACAGCAGAGATTAATCATTAATCCACAGGATGTTTATCTGCCGACCAGGAACGAACGCAGAACAGTGTGTTCATGACATGAACAGACCAAAGTACCATCAACAAATCCTGTGAAGAGCACAAAAACTCACAAAATATGACGAATTAAACTCAAATAAAAACAAAACCAGGCTCAGATTTCTCCTTTTAGCTGCTGTAAGTCTTTCACCTGATCTTTATATTCCTCTGCAAGACAATCAAACAGGTCAACTGGAATTTATCCTAAAAGTTTTGACCTGTTTCATCACACAGACCGAACTTTACCAAACAATAAGCAACGTGAGGCTGTGAGAAATCCAAACTGACTTCAGATCAGACTTTAAATGCAACAGACACTAACAGACCAAGGGAAATTAAAATGTTTTCAAATGTAATTTTTAGAAAGTATTCAATTTCTTTACTCCTGCAAAAGAAGCAATTTTACTCTGTGAAAATACTCCTGTACAGGTGAGACACCTGCGATCAAAACGTTAAATGTACTGTTAAAATGTTTTTAGTTATTTTTTCTCCTCATTTCTAATGTTTAGAATTAAAACACAATTCTTAACTACACTAGCATTAATGGCGACTTTTTTTTGTTACATCAACTTTCAAAAACAAACTGAGGAAACAGCTTTGATATATTTTTGTTAAACCTGCTGTTGCGCGCTCCGGCCAGCAGGTGGCGGTGTGTGTGACGCTGCTCAGCGCTCCTCAGAAACACCAGCGAAGAAGAAGAAGAGAGAAAAACAAGCTAATCTTTGTAGTTAGCCAGTAGACAATAAATACGCAGAAAAGCGACCACAGTAAGTAGTTTTACATGCTGTGATTAGAAAAAGATAAAACACGTTTGTTCACTTGTCGGAGATAAAATAAATACAGTTAATGTTTTTCGTTGCATGAGCGTAAACCATCACGTAGCTAATGCTAACAACCTGGCTAACATTAGCGGAAAAAACACTTGCTAACCCAGTAAACATCACCTCAGTGGCTAAAACATCAGCAGACACACTGACTTTTGTTAACATTTAGCCAGAAGAACTGAAACATAACTTAAAATAACATAAAATGATAACATAAAATAGTTATAGTAATAGACATAGTTGTCGCTTTAGCTTCCGTCCGAAAGAAGTTAAGCCGAACTTCATTCAGAAATCAGTGAATTTAGAGACGCTTATTAGTTTAGTAAGATATCAATAAAAACTGGTAAGACTCACTTTTAACCCCAAATCTAAAGCTTAAATTAGACTCATATTTTGTTGTGGTCCTCTAAACTGTCTCCAGTCATTTGTGTTAGTAAAGCTTTGCCCTGTGACTTTAAAAAGACAGATTTTTCATGAGGTTTTGTCTCTAATGATCCTGACTGAAGTCTGACTGTCGCTTCCTTAAAGGAAATGTCAGCTGACACCAAGATAGCCGAGCTGCTCACAGAGCTTCATCAGCTCATCAAACAGACCCAGGTAAGAAGACACACCTGTGGTTATTCCACAATGAATGTGATGCCATTTAAAGTTTCTGAACTTTACTGGTTCAGTATTAAACTCAGTAAGTCACTGAAAGTTGAGTAAATCCAAGCAAATCTCCATGTGTGTGTTCACAGGAAGAGCGATCCCGCAGCGAACACAATCTGCTCAACATTCAGAAAACACACGAGAGGATGCAGACAGAAAACAAGAGTCAGTCATTAAAACTGTTTTTCCCATTTTTTAAAACACTTTGAGGAAGACGAACTGATTCCACACCAACACACATGCAGTGTTTAGATTTTTCTGTTTTGTTCTGTTATCAGTGTATTTGTTGTTATATATATATTACTGATATTTATTTCTGTGAGTCCTGAGTCACACAATCCTTTTGCTTTGTTCCTCGAATCCTGCAGCTTCTCCGTACTACCGCACCAAGCTGAGGGGTTTGTACACCACAGCCAAAGCCGACGCCGAAGCAGAGTGCGGGTGAGTCGCCACAAACTCACCGTCTGTGGGTTTATGTGACCGAGGAAAATCAGGTTTAATGTCGCTGCTCTCATCAAGCAAAAATCAAACAATTGACTGCAAAAACTGATAAATTCTATGTTACTGTTAAGATTGTTGTCAGTAATTCATCAACATTTTCTCAGCATAAAAAAAACCTTCAGGTTGCACCTTTTAACTAAAGACAAGGTGTCTATGAGCCGCTTGCCAAAAGTCTCCATAATTTCTCTGATTATTCAAAGTTTCTGGAAGATTTAATTTATATAAGTGACATAGTGACGTCTGATTTTTCCTTTATATCACAGTCACAGCTTCGTTTTGTTGTTAAACTTCCAGATTACGTTCATGTCACGTCCATCCAGAGTTACAGTTGATGCTGGAAAAGCTCTTTGTTCATGTTTTTCTGTTTCCGTCTCACAGAATTCTGCGTCACGCTCTCGATAAAATCGCAGAGATCAAGTCTTTACTGGAGGAGAGAAGAATCGGTGTGTGACGACGAGAGAAAATCCAACTGTTGCTCTTTTAGATCTGCAGCTTTGTTTTGTTTTTGTCAGATCGAAGAGATTAATGTTTGATTTTTTTTCTTTGCAGCTGCGAAGATGGCGGGAGTTTACAGCGACAGCGACCCCCCCAGAAAGACGATGAGGCGAGGCGTCCTGATGACGCTCCTCCAGCAGTCGGCCATGACGCTTCCTCTGTGGATCGGGAAGCCGGGGGAAAGGTAGCTGCTGCTCTTCTGCTTTACAGCCGGCAGACACAGGAAGTGACAGATTATTAGCTTCTTCATCACTCTGATATGACGAGACACGAAGTCGTTTCTCACATACGACTCGACGCGTCACAGAGTTTAACCTCAGCTGGAGTCAGGAGTTAAAAAACTGAGACACAAAGGAGAAACAATCAGAAATGGAAATGAAAGTCTGATGTGAGTAATTTAGAAAAGTCATTTTATTGCGGCGTCCGTCTTTGATTATAACGCCACAGAAAGCAGCTGAAACGTCAAAATCACTACGAAGTGAGATGTGAGAAACGCAGCTCTGATAGAAAATGCTAAGCTAACAGGTTTACAGTTGATTGATTGATCGTCGTCTCCTCTGATCACCGCCAGCCCCCCCCCTCTGTGCGGGGCTACTCCAGCCAGCAGCGACTACGTGGC
>JAPZDV010000009.1:737286-747782 GCA_029814665.1 Acanthurus lineatus
AATAATCATATTAAAATGCTGAACTGTGCTGGTGCTGCAGTACTCGAGTAAATGTACTTATTTAATTTCCACTACAGTTTAATAAAGAGCACTTCCCGGTAAACATCCTCTGATTAGATTAATCAATGGATCTCGTCATGTGACTGTGTGATGAGTGAGTCATGTGAGCAGCAGACCGGAAGTGTTGTCGCTTCCATCATGGCGGCGGTTTGCAGCTCAGAGGGAAACATTTAAATCGGTCCCGGCCGGCGGTGAACACCGGAGCAGTTTTAACGGTTTTAACATCGACATGGTTTGTGAGCAGCGTTAACGGCTGCGTGTGTCTGCGTGTGTTTGCGTGACGGAGAGAATCTTTGGACCCGCAGAAAGAAGAGAAGCGTCAGCCCTGACTCATCCCGCAAGGTAAACATCAGCGAACAACAGGCTGAGCCCCGCAAAGGACAACTAGCTGTGCGTGAACAGTTAAACCGATGATCCAAGAGTTTTGTTCATGTTGCCCGAAAAACTTTGATCAAACAATAAAGTTAGCATCGATGAACCGGTGCGCACCGGTGAAGTTAGCCGGTTAACGTCACACCAAACTCCGTTCAAAAAACTGCGGATTCTGCGTCTTTGTTTACCTGAAAGAAAAAAACGTAAAACGATTTATGCAGCATACAGAGAGGAAGTTATTAGCTATATAAAAAGTGTTAGTGTAATACTTTTAATTTGTACAACTTTTACCATAACCATCTTTTATTTTTCTATCAAGGTCATTTTAGTTTAATTGCCGTGGATAATGAGCGCTGTAGATTATTTCTTAAAGTTAACTTTTCCGATTAATGAACATGTTAATACATGTTGTTTAACTGCCGAATTAATCAAAAGTTCTCTAAAATAAATAATGACACATTTCGTTGGTAAAAAACTAACCGTTACGTGTGTTTCAAAGGAATGTCCGTAAAAATGACACAATTGTGAATGGACTCTGGAGCGCCAGTTATTTCCGTTCAAATCACCACTGTTAAGTTGTGTTTCTTACTTTAATGTTGAATTGATCAGAGTGTCACTTGAATGTCTGGTGTCATACAGAGCAGTTTCATTGTAAAGTTAAGGTGTGCAGAGGTAATAAACAAAAAGAAAACTACATCAGATCGAGTTTAGACTTCCTTCCTGTCCGTGCTGCTGTTTTTTCTAGTCATCTGATGTACCCGCCGAATGGATCTTATGATCTTTTGAAACCTAACAGGAAGTTTCTCAACGTTCACAATGTAACGTGACGTTTGTAGTAACTCGAGGAACTTTAAATTCGCAGAAGTCTGAATGGAGTTCAGAGGGGCGTCCGACTCTGAGGCGAGCTGATGGTATTTTTAGCAGTTCCTGCTTATTATTTACTCGTGCGCTCACACCTCGTGAGCCTCTGAGCAGTTCAAGTGTCAGTTTGGGAGAGCAGCATGGATCAGTATGGATCAGTAGATGTCTGATCAACAACCGATAAGCTCACTGATCAATGAGATCAAACGGATGTGTCTGTGAAGGGGTCAAAGTTCAGTACAGTGCGTGGGTCTTTCTGTACATGCGGTGTTTGTCTGTTTACAGACCAGAACCAAACGGGGCTGAACAGTAATTTAATATAATCATTAAACATGACGTGAAGAAAAATCCAGGAAATTTCAGGACAATGTGGAGTCTGTTTTTTAACCCACAGCAGGACAAGAGTCTGTCTGACTCTGTGGGACGGACAAATACTTTATTACATGACTTTAAATACTCTAGTACATAATATTGTTCTTATTAGCCACACGAGCATCAGGAAACGGGCTGCAATGGGAAATGTGGTCATGTTCTAAACCAGTGGATTGATAATTTGGTCAGATAAGTTTCATAAACTGGTAAGAAAATGTTTAAAAAAACAAACAAAACATCAAAAAACAATCATATTTTCTAAAGTGATGCCTTCAGATGTCGAACCGGCCGACATTCAGTTCACTGTCACAGAAAACGATGAAAGCCAACAAACATTTACATTTTAGAGACTGGAAACCTTTGTTTGTTTGTCTGTTTTCCTGCTTTAAAGATGATTTGGAAGAATTATGAATGATCGATTTGTTTCTAACAGAAGAAACACACAAAACATGAAGCAAATAAGACAAAATAGAGAGACTTCATACACAATTTTATCATAAATTTTCTCAGCTTCATATAAAATTGAATTAAAGAAAGAAACATTTTCGATCACTTTATTTGTTTGTATCAAGTCAGAGACGTCAAACTTTCTCTGGTTTCTGTTTCTGCCTCAGGATCATTTAATGTGTTTCTCCTTTTTATACATTTTATTATCATTTTTTCGCTGAATATTCTTGAGTTTCTGAGAGTCGATCGGACAAATCCAGACATCAACCTGCTTTACGATGTTTTAAAGAAACAAAAACGCCTCAGACTGAACTTTTCTCCTTCAGATTTTGACCTTAAGAGCCGAGAACCAGACAGAAGTAAATTATTAGCAGCTGATAAAAGTCAGATACTCCGCAGCTTCTCCTGCTCAGAGGAAGTTTGTGGGCTTCAGAGGAACTGGGATCTTTTCCTACGTGTTGCTTTTGTACCTTTGATGCAAATCGACTCGAGGAAAAGTTTTATATTTGCATGAGCGACTGCAGAGGAGAAAAGATGGAGGCACTTTGATGACAAACTTGTGATTCTGTGTCATGGAGAGAAAGTTTCATTTTGAGACGGTGAAGTTTGAGACTCTCAGAAGATTTTTCGTGAAGTTTCACATCTTTTTCAACACGTCAGCAAATCGCCTCAGAAACGACTCCTGATCACATGACTGCAGTTTCACTCAGTCACATTCATGGCGGCTTCTGCTTTCTCTGCCTCTTCCTCTTCTTCAGCTCAGGATCTTCACACTTCTTGCTCTCTGAAGCTCCTCAGCAGCAGTTTGCGTCAGTTTTCCTGCAGACAGTGAACTCGTCGTTTGAGGTGAACTGTGTTTGGTTTGTGTCGAACAGCTGATTCGTCTCTGATGCTGCAGATTTAAGTCTTTTTTCTGCTGATCAGCATGGACACAGCAGCATCAGATCTGCTTTGGGACAATAAAACGTGCAGAGTAACGCAGAGATCATCGAGTTTCAGCCGACGGGATCCGACATGTCGACAACAACACGGACAAACCGGATTTTCCAGCTTCTGTTTAGATAAAAAACACAGAAGCATCCGTGTGTTCGTCCGGTCAGACAAACTGAACTTTCGTGTATTGATTTACCAGAGCTGGAGATACCTGGTTTTCACTGGACAGAAAGGGTATGAAAAATAGTAATCTGAAAAGTAACAGTAACTAAAGCTGTCAGACAAATGTAGTGGAGTAAAAAGTACAATATTAGTGTTCTGCATCTTGTGCAGGAGGAAGAGAAAGTTTCATAAAATGGAGAAAAATACTCACATGAAGTACAAATACATTGAACTTAAACTGAAATACAGTATTTGAGTAAATGTTGTTTTCCTGTTCAGCAGCTGTGAGATGAATTCATGATTTATATTTATAATCAGGTGATTCATGATTTTTTCATCATTCTCATTTAAAATTAAAGAAAAAAGAGTCGAAGTTTTGAATGAAAATAAAAATTAACTGAGATTCTGCAGATCGACGATCAGAAAGTCGACTTTCACAAACTTTAAGCTTCAGATTTGAGTTTTTTGTTTCGTCTCACTGATTTAAACAAAAAAAGATAAGTGTGACTGAGCTTCACCACTGAGGCTGAAAGTATCAATCGATCAGCTGATAGAAAACTTACTATAATTGATGAATAATCTCATTTATTTTTAAGTAAAATGCAGGTTTGAGTTCCAGCTTCATTTGTTTTTTTCACCTGAAACATTTGAAACCTGCTCCGTCTTTTTTTTACTCTGAACTCTAAAAGAGAAAATAACCAACAGATTTATCAATAAAATTACTTGTTGATGGTTTTTCTCGTATCTGACGTGTTTGTGATGCGTTTGAGACTGCCGGGAAAAAACAATGAAATAAATGATTTTAGAGAAATTTTGATGAACATGTTTTGAAAAGTCGTGTCCTCTGCTGCTCTCCTCCTCAGCGGCGGCCATGTCTCTGGGCGATTCCGTGGCGGACTCGGTCCCGTTCCTCTCCGATGACAGCGAGGCGGAGGGTCCGGAGGAGCAGGGCGGGGGGGCGGCTCAGCGGCAGGGGGAGGAGGAGTCGCCCAGCGGGGTGTCGAGGGTGCGAGCGCTGCTGACCGTCTTCATCCTCTGCTACATCAACCTGCTCAACTACATGGACAGGTTCACCGTGGCAGGTACGCCACCTGCTGCAGCCTCACGGCCAATCAGACGCTTCGCTGATCAGAGAGATCAAAGAAAACACACCTGGGAGAAAATGTCTGTCATTTCCTCGATTATAATAATATTTCCTCAGAAAGATGATGAAGTTTGTCGCTAACTGAAGGAAAAGATCAATTTAAACACACATTTATCATCGCTGACTCACTATGTTCACGTTTGTGATAAAACACTGAACTTTAGTTGGAACTTTGGTTTAATTTTCCTTTAAATTTCATTAAACTGCAGTTTCTGTTCAGATAGTTTGATCCTGTAACAGAAGGAAACTTTTATTCAACTCAGAATCAGTGAAATTAAATCACATGTAAAAGTTTAAAAAAAGTTTAAAAGTTTAAAGCTTTTATTTTCCGACCATCACGTGTTTTTTGTTCAGGTTTCGTCATTGTTTTGTTTTTGTTTCTGATGATTTTCTGTCGATCGATTGATCGTTTCAGCAGAGTGTTTGTGTGTTTGACTCCTCCAGGTGTTCTCACAGACATTGAGAATTACTTTGGGATCGATGATGGGAAGTCCGGCTTACTGCAAACAGGTGAGAGGACTTTTGTTGTTTGACGCCCATCAGACAGCAGCTTCAGTCTCTTCTGTTCAGTCCAAATCTTCGCCTGTGGTTCAGTTAACTCACACTTTTCCTGCTGTTATCAGGATAAAACCGTCCTGTTCTGGTTCTGGATCAGTTTCTCTGCTGACCGTCGCCAAGCTGCATCCCTGAGCTGGAGGACTTGTTGCTATGACAACAGATCCAGACTCGTGTCTCGCGGTTCTGAGCGTTTTTCTCTGTTTTTTCTCCAGTTTTTATCTGCAGTTACATGTTTCTGGCTCCCGTCTTCGGTTACCTGGGCGACAGGTACAACAGGAAGATCATCATGAGCGTCGGCATCTCGTTCTGGTCTGTGGTGACGCTCGCCAGCTCCTACACCCCCAAAGAGGTGAGTCACATGGCTGTCGTCCACGTCGTGACATCATTTCCTCCCATCGTGTCTCTGAATCTGACTGCATGTAAACGCTCCTCCCTCCTTCGTCGCCGGCAGCATTTCTGGGTCCTGCTGTTGACTCGCGGCCTGGTCGGAGTCGGAGAGGCCAGTTACTCCACCATCGCCCCCACCATCATCGCCGACCTCTACGTGAAGGGAAAGAGGACGAACATGCTCTCCATCTTTTACTTCGCCATTCCTGTCGGCAGGTGGGTTCAGTCACACCTGAGCTCTTTTATCCGGCAGCTAATTGATTCCTTCTGCGTCTGAAGTGATTTTTGACCTTTAACACTTTTAGTTCTGAGGCGCCGTTTATCACACAGATTGTCAAATTTAAAAACATGAATTCTGCAAGTCTCTTTTAAAATTCAGTGATTACTTATCAACAAAAGTAATTTTTGTTTTTTTGTGCTTATTTATGCATCATTTCAATTTAGGTTTAGTTACAAACTTCATGATAAACATACAAACAGTTTTTACTCTGCTGGCACTTCAGTCCTCCACTGAAGTTAAATTCTTTTTATTTTATAATTTGTGTTTTTTGGATTTAAAATAATATTATTGGTTTCACTGTGGAGCTCTGCTGTAAATTTGCTGTTTAAGTAAAGTTCATGTTTTTAGCTGATGATCAGATGTTTTCCGTAGCTGATGGTTAATTACGTGTAACATGAACTTCAGGTGTAGTAAATTTCCATTGTGAGAGTGAAACTGATGAGTTTTTATGTGTTCACGTGTGAACATCAGACAGGAAGTGCTCTGTCTGACCGTCTTGTCGTTGTCTCTCCTTCTGGCAGCGGTCTCGGGTACATCGTGGGCTCTCAGGTCGGGTCCGTGGCTAAGGACTGGCACTGGGCTCTGCGGGTGAGTCTCTGCAGACACGCAGCGGTTCTCTGTTAGCGACCGCCGATCGATGACGTTTGTGCTTCACCTGTGCTGTCGTCCCCTCAGGTGACTCCAGGGTTGGGACTGATCGCGGTGGTGCTGCTGCTCGCGGTGGTCAAGGAGCCTAAAAGAGGAGCCGTGGAAGCTCGACCGGAGCATCACCTGCACCAGACCAGCTGGATGACGGACCTCCTGGCTCTGAGCAAGAAGTACGTTCAGCATCATTCACCTCAAACACTGCTGGTGTTTACAGGAACCTGCATCGTCAGCTGATCACATGACTCCAAAACCTTGAAACATTTCACTCTCCTCTCACTTAAATCAGCTCAGTGTTGAATGCAGAGTCGGTGAAGTGTGTGTGCTTCGTTGTGCAGGATGTCGTTTGTGGTGTCGAGCTGTCAGGTGTCTTCACACAAACTCCCACACATCAGAATCCACAACACCAGGTCTTCTCTTCTTCTTCTTCTTCTTCTTGCTCATTTTTACGTTTCAGTCATCAGAAAATCGCCCGCAGCCGTGCGAGTGAACAAAAACAGTCGCACAGTTTACGAGCAGCGGTCGTTTGTGAAACGTGACGCTGCCGTCATTCGCAGTCTGCAGCTGTTTGCAGGTTCGTTCGGTGAAACGCGTCGTGAGCTCGGCGGCTCTTTCAGTTTTGCTCCTTTCATGTCTGAGTCATCGTGGAACATTTAGCTCGTCTGCAGCAGAATCACTGCGAAGCTGCGTTTCCTCAGACGGACTGATGTGTCAACACACACACACACACCTCAGAAACACTGTATGTTGCACCGTGTTGCCCCCCAACCCCCCCAGGGTGCAAACACGCAGTTCACACTCAGCTGTTAAGTGAAACGTTCAGGCGTCTCGTCTCTTACAGTCGTGGTTGGCGAGTGGCGGCTCCGGGTCACTGCACGCCACTGCATGAAGACACAGTGGGACCAGACACTGCAGCAGCCGAGCCACATTAGCCCCCCCCGCCATGCCACAACAGAGCGAAGCCACACCCCTCCACCTCACCACGTCTGACAAAAGTCTTTAAAATCCCTTAAACAGAGACATAATGTTTCATATTCTGATCAACAGCAAACGTGCGATCGATAACTTTGTGGAAATGATTAATAATTGATAATAAACTGATGAATCTTCTGTCAGATCAGATCTCTGATGACTTCAGTTGAAATCTTGATCTTCCTGCTGATCGGCGTCTCTCTCTCTCACCTGCAGCTACAGCTTCGTGCTGTCGACCTTGGGCTTCACGGCGGTGGCGTTCGTCACCGGCTCTCTGGCTCTCTGGGCTCCGACGTTCCTCCTCCGAGCCGCCGTCTTCACCGGAGAGAAAGCTCCCTGCGTGGGGGAGAACTGCGACTCCTCGGACAGGTAACGCATGGCAGGTGTTTCCGCTCGGCTCAGGTCGCCTCCTGACCTCCAAGCCAGAAACTGATTTCTAAGGTCATTAAGCAGGAAGAGCAGCTCTCTGACAAGTTGTTTCTCCTCTGACAGTCTGATTTTCGGGGCCATCACCTGCGTCACAGGTGTGCTGGGCGTCGCCAGCGGCGTGCAGCTCAGTCGGCTGCTGAGGACGAGGACGCCCAGAGCCGACCCGCTGATCTGTGCCGCCGGCCTGCTCCTCTCAGCGCCCTTCCTGTACCTGGCCATCGTGATGGCTCAGGCCAGCACCATCGCCACATACGTGAGTCCTCGTCCTCTGGTTCTGGTTCGGCGCCGAACCGGATTCCTGACTGATGACGAAAAACCAAACGTTTCCTCTTTAAACCGTAGAAGCTGTGAGGGTGACGTGTTTTCTGTTCGTCTCCCTTTAGGTCTTCATTTTCCTCGGGGAGACGTTCCTGTCCATGAACTGGGCCATTGTGGCTGATATTCTGCTGGTGAGAACCCAGAATGCATCTGTCACCTCCACCTTTGTTTGTGTGCAGCAGCGCCACCAGCTGGCACACACACTGACGTTTTGGTTGTTATTTCATGGTTTGATACAGTGGTAACAGAGTAAACATGAAGCATCTGATCCTTTATGTTTTAATTTTTGCACTTTGATGCATCTGAGTCCTGAACACTCGGAGGTTTGTTTTCATGACGTTGTGAGGACCGCCGTCTCAGTGTCCCCGTTTGTTTCCTCAGTACGTCGTCGTCCCAACTCGTCGCTCCACAGCCGAGGCTCTGCAGATCGTCATCTCACATCTGCTGGGAGACGCAGGAAGTCCTTACCTGATAGGAGTGGTACGTCCACACACACACACACACACACAAACACACACACACACACACGCACACACACGAACACACTGCCTGAGTAATATGAACCAAACTAAACTTTGACTTGTCTCATTCCACTTTGTATAATTGTTCCTGAGTTATTGTACTCGAGTAACTGTATCTTGGTAGCTGTACTCGAGTAACTGTTCCACAGTAACGTTAGCTGGCAGCAGTTAACCGCTGCAGCATTCGTCTCTCTCTGGACTTGAACTCGCTCTCTGTCGCCCCCTTGTGTCTCAGGTTTCAGACTCTCTGAGGAAGACGGACTCGTTCCTCTGGCAGTTTCGCTCCCTGCAGCTCTCTCTGCTGCTCTGCTCCTTCGTGTCCGTGGTGGGCGGAGGCTTCTTCCTCGCCACCGCCCTCTTCATCGAGAGAGACCGCAACCGTGCTGAGAACTACGTCCACACAGGTGAGACGAGGTCGCTGCATCGGCTGTTTATGCTCCAGTGTTTCATTCTGTCACCAGATGTTTTACAGATGTTTCTGTCACTTTCCATAAGCATTCGTGTGACTGACAGATGTTCTCCTCCGTCCTCTCGTCTTTAGCGGTGGAGCAGCAGAATAAATGAACCTCGTTGTCGTTTCTGTTAACAGACGACGAGCCGATCGTCGTGCCGAAGAGCGGCCGGTCCACGCGGGTCCCCGTGTCCAGCGTCCTGATCTGAGGACAGGAAGCTGCAGGAGGTTCGACCCGGTCCAACACGCCGCCGCCGTGGACATTTTATTTCATGAACTTTACTGGGACGATCTGCCATGCAGAAAAGTTTTAGGATGGGTTTATTTTTAAAGCTAAACTTTTTATACTTTGCTCCGCTCAGCATGTCGGTGACTTGGGAAAACTTTTTGCATTTTGTGTCCGGATGTTTTTTTTGACACGAGGCTCGTCGGAGATGTTTTTAGAGCAAACAAGTTGTAAAAAATGAGCACTAGAGACTCTGAGGAGAAGCACCAAAAGCTGCTCTGCAGGTTGTTTTCATTAAGCACTGAGGAGCAAAATGACCTGATGTCTGAAAACTGATGAACATCTTTCTGAGCTTCAGTGGGACTCAAAACCGGCTGATCTGGGATCAGCAGGAGCTCCGGTGATCAGCAGCCAAACAGGCTGTTCCCCCAAACCTCAAGAGTTTTAATTTACAGGACAAGCTTTAATGTTCAGCTCGTAACCTCATGTTTAATGTGTTTTAACTGGTTTTAATTTGAACACTAACAAACCTGCAACTCAGTAACAAGCAGAAAGAGAACAGAAGGAAACTTCTTCTTTTTTATTTATCAGTTTATGGTTTTAATCTTCCTTTTTCTAGTTTTAAAGGTTTCAGGTGAGACGTTTTATTTCTCTGGTCAGAACTCGCTCTGGTTTCCGAGTGTTTCGGACACAAACCAGTTCAGTTTGTCTCAGTCAGCAGAGCAGAAAATATGGTAT
This sequence comes from Acanthurus lineatus, assembly GCA_029814665.1. Taxonomy (NCBI): domain Eukaryota; kingdom Metazoa; phylum Chordata; class Actinopteri; order Acanthuriformes; family Acanthuridae; genus Acanthurus; species Acanthurus lineatus. The sequence goes on from JAPZDV010000009.1 coordinate 747,163, forward strand.
TAACTTTGGTTATTTAAAAAGAAAAACAAGCTTTTAAAAGAATGTTAATCTTCCATTTATTTTAGCAAAATCCCTTTTCTTGACTTATTAAACGAGAATTAACTTGTTACCTGTCTTTGTGTGTGTCTGCTTTTGATAAAACAAACTGATTTATGAATCGATCTGAAAACGAGGAGCTGCATCCTGTAACTCTGCTGAGCACGAAAACTTTGAATATTTTATTTATAGCAAAATATTATTATTAATGTTAATTTGAGAAAAGTCTGCAAATTTATATTTTACCAAAAGAGTTTTACATTTTGAAAAAAGCACCTTGTTTTATTCTTAGTTTGATAAATGTACAACTAGCAGCCAGTTAGCTTAGCTTAGCTTAGCATAAAGCAGGTAAACAGGAGCAGCCTTGACTGTTTTTGTTTAAGTGTTTCTAATCTAATCTCCCAGATTAAAACATTCTGAGTTGAGCAGTTTTCGTACGGATCGAACAGTCTGAATCTTTTTCTCTTTGCTGTTTCAAACTCTGATTTCCTTTCACATGAAACAAAATGTTTGTCACCTTCACATCAACCCGACACAACTTTCTAAAATATGAAAACTGCAAATCAGCAGCTATTAGTGATAAT
>JAPZDV010000009.1:763728-774394 GCA_029814665.1 Acanthurus lineatus
ATTCAGGGGCCTTCGATCAATTTAAGACGATATTATGTTCACATTTAACACAGATCTACGGCATTGATCTACAGCAACGCTAACGATAGCATGAAGGTCAATACTGTGTTTCTCTTTAAGGTGCCCGGCCAAGTTTGTCGTGTTTCCTGAGTATTTTATCTCATAACGACATTTCTTGCAGGAATCTGACTTGTAATGATTTCAGACACCAAAACGATGTCAGAGTGACAGAATCAGGAACTTTAAAGGGCGAACGTAGTTGCCACGATGCTGCCCCCACCTGAAGCGATCCACTGGACCTTTACCGACTCTTTTAGGGATTACTTGTCATTTACACACAAATACATGTTAAAGAAGGGAACAGGTTTAAAAACACGAGATTGGCAGTAAGCTGCATTTTTGGGTTTTAGATTTTTAGTCTGTAAATACAAGATGTTTAAGATGCCACCTTGGACCAAGAGACTCTGAAATACTCTGTTTTTATATTGTAAAGAAAATATAAATCTATCTGACTGCAGGAGTGGAAATCAGACACTGAACCATGAACACACACACACACACAGCTTTTTACAGGAGGACGAGGAGAGTCAATGTGCAGATTTTTGTGTTTCACGTTTTATTTCAGGCAGAAAACGACTTAAGTTGTACTTGCTTTTGACTTTGTGTTTATGTTCATGTTGCTGCATGTTTCCTGCGTCTGACTGACTTGATTGGAACGTTGGTTGTGCACATCGTTTGAAATCGACGCTATGGGGCCGCAGGGTGCAATACACACACGAACAGTAGGGGGCAGTGTTAGGATGTGAAACTGTCACAAGTGATAATTCTGCTTTTTTAAAATAACAGATGACAGATTTTTACGGTTCCAGAGGTCGAAATGTTCGATCAGGTTTCATCTACAATGACTGTTTTTTAGCTGAGTCACCATATTTATTGTTTACTTCAGAAAATCTTTAGTCCTTTGCAGTCCGGGCTCTCTGGTCTGCCCTCTAGTGGAAACAGGTGTATTGCACAGGCACATGAATTAAATCTGCAGACAAAGCAGTCAGTTTTCTTTGTGAAAGAGCAGTTAAAAGCCAGTTTGAGCGCCTGCAGCCATGTTAGCAGCCATGTTAGCAGCCATGTTAGCAGCCCTGTGAGGCTAAACTGATCCTCCATCCAGCAGCTGTCGAGACACTTCAGACTGAGATTTTCCTCCCTTCAGCAAATATTAATTGAATGTGTCTTTTAACAGGTTAAACTGCACAAACGTAGGTTTATTTTTCAAGACTTTACCTGTAAATTTGAGCTCTGAGAGAAAATCCCTGTCACCACCGCAGACAGACTGAGCCGTGCTGCAGGGAACTCCAGATTAAACCCAGAATAATCCAGCAGATTAACAGCAGGTGAAAATCCCCAAAACGATCACCATCGCTGCTCCTGTCAGGCTTCATCATTACAAGTGACTCTGATCCAGAATCAGTTTCCTGTGGAGTTTTTTTTATTTCTATACATTTTGTCCTTTTTTAAAAACACCTGTCAGTGTTCTTATTGGTCGATTCTTTCTTCACCAGCACCTGTGTAACGTTGAGAGAGGTGTAGATGGTCTGTTCCTGTTTGAGCTTTACTTTCATTTTACTGACAACTCCTGAGAATGTCCTTTTTCACAATCCAAGTGTTTTTTTCACTGTATTTATGTGTTGTTACCGTGGTTACTGTCGTCTCTGGATCTGTAATTCACCTGTGTGAACTTTTTTTTTTTTGAGTAACTACAATTTGATTAAACTGATGCAAAACTTTAAACTCTAGTGGACTGAATTTCTTGCAGTCATTTAAAATGTGTGTTTCTTGTTTTTACACGCTGAGCTTCATCAGAACCGTCCAATCACATTTAACCGCTGAAAATATCAACCAGGTGCGATCAGGAAGTTCCGAAAAGCCTTACCTGATGTATTTTTGGCCACCTTCACCTTCAAACAAGACACCATGTGCAGCGACACGCCGTTTCCATGCACTCCTGCCACTCTTAGAACACCTGGAAGATCCATTTGGCCTGAAGCTCCGTCTGTGATTCACTCTGAATCGCCTCCACATTTCAAAAACAGCAGCAGAGGAGCTGCAGGTGAGCCGGTTGAACTCCTGACCCGGTTCACCTTCTTCAGTCTTGGATGCTGCAGGTTGTTCCACTGTGAAGACTTTGGTTTCTGAGTTTTTTCTCTTCGACATGAAGTTTGTGTCATCGCAGATCAGAGTCGGAGCATCTCAAATGACCACAGAGAGTCGGCTCCAGAAACACTGTGACCCAGGTGCTGATGAGATGGAGAAACAGGAATACCTACCTGCCAAACGCCCTGCTGTCACCTGCTACATGCACGTCATTGTGCAGCGCTCAGTTTGTGCACAAAAGAAACAAGTTTTGGAACTTTATGATCGCATCTTTTATAAAATGTAAATAACATGCAGACGGTGGTGACGTGGCTCCAAAACCTCTCAGAGGGAAAATGACTTCATCTCACAGGAATATTTCAACATTTTAAAAAATGTATGTATTTCCTGAAAGTCTGATGTTCAGATTAGTTCCACCCTCGTGTCTGAAAGTCAGCTTAGCGTAGCTTAGCATAGAGACTGAAAACAGGAAAACGCTAGCTTGGTTTAGTCGAGAAGTTTTTATGCTAAGCTAGGCTAACCTCCCCTGACACGAGGTGTGCAGGAGGAAAACTGAAAGTTCAGCACCAAACCATTTTCTGTTTGTTTATTGTTTGTTTGTTTGTTTGTTTGTTTGTTCAGCTCAGACTCTTGTCTGGTTTTATGTTTCTTTGTAAAACAACTTCGGCTCCCAACTGAACTCAAACAGTTTTTTGTGTTTTTCAGTTGTTTTATTATTAATGAACTGGCTTCTTCTGTTAAAGGAAAGAGGTGGGACGGGAAGAAAAACTGTTTCCACTGTCGTCAGTCCAAAAGTTTCCACCAGTTCTCGTCGTCAGTCCAGCTTCATGTTGGTGTGAAAACAGTTTGTATTTACATTTAAAATCCAGAAACGTCCCGTGTGAGATGTTTCTGCCTACGAGATGCGGGTTAAAAGAAGGACGTGTTAATCTGTGAGGAGGTGGGAATGTTACATGTTGGGGGGTTTTCGTCGCGCAGTAACGCTCGTCTTCCTCGCTCCTGAATCCAGCTGTGACGGGTCGGGGGGGGGGGTCAGTTTGTGGGCGGGTGGAAGGACAACTGCTGGGTGGGGTGAGCCTGAACCTGAACAGCTGGAACACAAAACACACAAAAATATTTGTTTAAAATCAATTTCTCCACAAATTAAATTACATTTTCTATGTGCTTTTACTCTGAAGGGTTACAGGGGGGCGGAGTCTATCAGCCAGAGGAAAAATAAAAACAAAAGTATCAGGTTTACAGACAATCCAGTCATGTGTTTGTGAGCATCATCGTCTCAAAATCAAAATGCTCCTTCACTTTGTTTTTCTCATCTGTAGTTTTTAGTGACTTTTACTCAAAATACAAAGTACTTTTACCTCCAGTTGTACTCAGCTGAAGTACTTCAGCACACGATTACTCTCAACTTGTTGTGTTTGAACATTCAGCTGCAGTTAGAAGTTAAATTCTTCATGTTCCTCTGCAGAGAAACTCAGTCCTGCAGCGTGTTCAGCTGTTAGCTTTGTTAGCCAAACGCACCACAGGACTTTGTTATACACTGGCTGCTAACAGCTAAAAGCTAACTTGCTCTCCACCTGCTCTTTTCAACACAGACATGTTGTTCAAAATGCAGCTTTATCAGGCCCCCCCCCTGTTCACGGTGAGTTCAATGTCACCGTCCATTTGAATTTAAACAGGAGGATTCAGAATCTGAACATTCTGGAACAAAATGAAGTCAGAGGAACCCGAATAAACACGCCTCAGTCCAGAGTCGGTCTGTGTTTTACCTTGGGGGGGTCCGATGTAGAAGTGCTGCGGCGCCCCCTGCTGGGGGTTGGAGCCGCTGCCCTGCTGGGGAGGGACGTAGTGCAGCATGACGGGTGGCAGGCCGTGACCTGCAGTGTGGTGAGGCCCCGACATGCCTCCGGTGACGTGAGCCTGCAGAGGACAAACAGGACGCCGCCTGAGAAACTGAGACTGCGTCCGAACCGGAGGAGCGACGCGTGCGAACAGTCCGGGTAGGACGTCTGCACTCACCTGTGCGAGCTGGCTGATGGAGGGGAAGCCGTGGGGCAGCGGCTGGTGGGCGGGGAGGCTGTATCCCTGCATGGCGTAGGAGGCCTGCGGCGAGCTGTGGCCCGGCGGCAGGTTGGGGGGGGTGGGGGCCGACAAACCTCCGGAGTGGAAGACGGGCTGAGGCTGAGGACCGGCCTGACCGGACTGAGAGGAAAAACCAGACGGATGAAACACAACAGAGACTCGAGGCTGGTGAAATAACATCACATGTTGAATCCGTCTCAGCCACCAACTTCACATCGTTTTCCATCTTCCGTTTGTCCTCAAACCCCCCATTTTCAAAATTACACACACGTGTAAATGCATCACAGAACCACAGTTTGTTTTTATCCTTTTAAACTTCAGCAGAATAATAATTTAAGTTGTTTTAAAGTCTGTGACGACGATCACATTGTAATATTTCATCTAACGTTCACTCAGATCTGCATTTACATGACGGAGCTTCTCACAGGGACTCGTTTGTTTCCGAACCCACCTGACTGTGTCCTGGACTGGGTGCCGTGTGCTGGGGTGGGGGCTGATTCCCGGTGGGGGTGCTGGAGGGCTGAGGGTGATGGATGGAGCCCGAGTGGTGAGAGAACGACTGAGCTGAGAGAGAAACAGAAGCAGGAAACGTCACAGCCTGAACATGAAGACCACATGCTGATGAGCCTTCAGCTCTTCTTACCAAACATGGCCTGCTGTGGCCCCGGCTGCCCCTCCGCCTGGCCGGGGAACTGGGGGCCGGGGGGGCCCATCGCCTGAGGAGGGGCCCCTGACGTCAGCATCCTCGCTCCCCCCTGCAGCATCGAGTAAACTGTCTGGAAGAAAAATTAAAAACCAAAAATGAACTGAGTTCTGGATGAAAACAATGTTAGTTTGTTTTAAAACCAGCTGCTTTAGTCCAGTGGTTTCCAAACTATGGTTCAAGCCCCCTAACAGGGTCATCGGATAAATCTGGGGGGTTCGAGAGGCTTCGACTGATTTTTCTGAAGATGATCGACGTCACAGTTAGTTTCTGTTTTTATTGACACATTTAACCGGCGAAGGTTTTTCTGTTCTGAGTCATTTTTAAATCCATTGTGACAGTTTCCTGCCTCCGTACCTGTCCGTGGTAATGTGGGGGCACGGCCTGGATCACCTGACCGTACTGCAGGTAGGACTGGGGGTAGGGTGGGGCCACCAGCGGGGGCCCTGCTGCTGAGGCTGCGGCTGACATCATGGGTGAGGCCGAGGGGGGGTGATGCTCTGGACGCTGTCCCACCACCGGGCCTGAAACCACAGAACAAAGTCACCATTTCACCGAGCTGCTACAAAACTGATTAAATGACAGGTGTGTGTGTGTGAGTGTGTGTGTGTGAGTGTGTGTGTGTGTGTGTGTGTGTGTGCACCTTTGGCTCGAGGGTATTTGCCCTGGTTCACCGTGGACATGGTGTACTGGTACATCTGAGGAGCCTGAGGAGGAAACAGAGGCTTTAGAAGGACGGAGTCCAGTTTTCTGTGTGACAGCTCAAACTGACGATGTGGGGACCCGACCTGGATGGAGTGACCCTGGATGTGGATCGGGGAGATGTAGGAGAGGTAGGGGCCAGGTGGGTTGCCGTAGATGCCTCCCCCTCCCCCTCCTCCCCCTCCTCCTGGCTGTCCTGGTGGAGGCAGAACCACAGAGGGGCTCGGGGGGGTCGGTCGAGGCGGGGTGGGGGTCGGTGTGGGTTTCTGTCAGAGAGACGAAGTCAGAGAGGAGGAGCTGTGTGTGTTTGTGTGTGTGTGTGAGTGTGTGTGTGTGTGTGTGTATATGCGTGTGTGTGTGTGTGTGGGTGTGATGTGTGTTCGGTGTGTGTGTGTGTGTGTGTGTGTGTGTGTGTGTGAGTGATACGAACCAGGGCTGCGTTTCCTTTGACGGGCTGAAACTCTTTTGCGTTCGGATTCAGCGTCGAGTTTTTCACCTGCCTGTGAAAAATTAAAACAGAAAACATGTCGGTTCATGTGTGTGTGTTGCAGAGCGAAGAGGGGACACGTGTGTGAGAGTTAAACAACAAGCTCCGCCCACAGCTTCCTGAGGTCAGATTCTGGGGGCTGTGACCGACAGTTTGCCCCCCTCTGAGTGTTTTATGGTGACAAACACAGAAGTGTCCTGTCGTTGTTTTGTGTCCCTGAACTCATCACCTGAACACATGATGTATCAGCAGAAACGGTGGAAACTCACGCTGCCGCCGCAGACGCCGCCTCAGGTCGCTCGCCGCTCTCTGCACAGGCCTCCTCGCCACTGGGGGCCGAATGGCTCGTCCCGGCCTGCGGCCCCTCTGGCCCTGAGGACTGGGGGCCTGCAGGGACTGTGGGGGTCTGAGCAGCGGGGGTCGCAGCTGCCTCTGTGGTCTGCGGCTGGTCTTGGGCAGAGGCGGCGACAGGTTTGGGCGGCGTGGGGGAGGAGGAGAAGGTGGGGGGCTCGGCAGGCGAGGTGGATCTGTGCTGGGGAGGATCTGAGGAGGCGGGACTCGCCGAGGGAGACGAGCTGGGCTGCAGCTGAGAGACGGAAACACACACATCAACACTTCTGTTTGAACTCAGACATCATATGACCCCCGTGTGACCCCCGTGTGACCCCCGTGTGACCCCCGTGTGACCCCGCCCCTCAGCATCATGCCGTTCTCACCCTGAACTCTTTGCCGAACTTGCGGAGCTCCTCCAGCTGGGATCTCTGCTGCACTGACGGAGCTGAACACAGAAACGAGATCAGACTCAGTTTGACCACAAACACTTCGACTCGTCAGGAGCCGGAAACACAAACAGGAAGTGAAGAGACGCTCGCCGTCACCTTTGCTGCTCTTTGCTTCCTGTGGAGCCGACAGACTCTCAGTTCGCTCTTTAGCCGCCGCGCTCAGGATTTCATTCACTGTGGAGGACAGACAGTCAGACAGACAGACAGACAGACAGACAGGCAGACAGACAGGCAGACAGGCAGACAGACAGGCAGGCAGACAGACAGACAGACAGACAGACAGGGAATTGAACCACCAACCATCTGAGGACACGTTCTGCATGTTTCAGTGTAGCTGAGCTGATCTTTGCTGTTGTGCACGTTCGCAGGGATTAAAGCAAACAGAGCACGAGTTTTAATTCGACAGCCAGTCTTTGTTTCTAATCCCAGGATGAAAGAAAGTGTGTGTGCATTATAAAACTCTCACTGCTGTAATAAGATAATAAAATAAGTCATTACGCTCACAGAGGCACGACAGAGTGAAGATGAAGGAGAGCAAACAATAAAATTAATGTTGCTTTAAAGTCATGGTCACTTTCAGGTTCTCTGTTGAAAAGGAGGCTAAATTTTAATGAATCAAAGATCAACACTTCAGTGATTTATATAAAAAATACATCCTTATGAATTTACATTTAATTTCTTTTATAACCTGGTCTTAAATTATTCAAACTCTGCTTTCAGAAAGGTTTGGACTCTTTGCAGCTTTGACAGCTGTGCTGATGTTTTGCTTGCAGGTCTTTTGCATAAAAAGTTAGCACCAGCTACCCAGATGCTAACAAGCTAGCAGGCTGAATTTAGCTTCGTTGCAGCGCAAACTGAACCACGTCGACCCTGACGAGACACGACCGCGACGTGATGAACGAGGTTTCACCCAGCAGGCAGTTAGAAAGCAAAGCTTTGAATTTTAAATTTTTATAATTAAAAATAATTAAAAATAATGTATTATAATGATAAACATGATGTTAATATTTAAACTTTTTGTTTTCTTCCATCAACTTCACCTCAGTTTATTATGGCCTCCCTAGCGCCTCCTGGTGGCCTCTACTTTAACAATCACAGGACTAAGCTACCCAACTGAATATGACGTGGTTAAAATAACCTTCACAAGCTGCAACACTGAGGTAATGAACAATCCAATAAAATAATATATATTATTTTAAAATGTGCCTGTTACACAGTACTTTTACTTTTGGTACTTTAAGTGTGTATTGATGTTACTTTTTGAATCCAGAACTTCGACCTGAGTATTTCTGCGTGTGGCTTCATTCACTCTGATAAAAGATCCGATACTCCTTCGAACACGAGTTTCCTTCGTAGTATCAGTCGTCGTGTTTCCGTGAAGGAGCCAAACTGAGGCTTCATACCTGTCAACAACCAGACCACCTGGATCTGTGTGTGTGTTTCCATCTGCAAGCGTTTAAAGAGGACATCTTCGGATCACTGCTCGGGATCTGCAGCCTGATTAAACCTGCAGTCCGTGTGTGTGTGTGTGTGTGTGTGCGTGCGTGTGTGTATGTGTGTGTGTGCGTGTGCGTGTGTGTTCTTACAGAGAGCGTAGTGACATCAGACCACGGAAGGTGTTCTCCTCCAGTTCCTCAATCTCATTATGGTGTAGATCACTGCACACACACACAAACACACACACACACGTGAACACACACACGTGAACAAACACACACACACACACGTGAACACACACACAAACATTAGCTCTGATATTTCCATTACATCACATTTATCAATCTGTTTCACAGCACTGAGAGTTTTGTTTCTGAGTAATCGGATTGGTCAGACTACAACAGTGCTAATTATTCCCATAATTCACAGTTGGCTGTACCTCTTCGTTGCCACGGTAACTGTAGAGAATACAGCGACTGCGAGGCAGATTAGATAGCTGAACGTTAGAGGCTTTACAGGTCTGAACGTAAAGTAACTGAACCGCGGAGGAGCTTTAATAGAGAAAGTGTTTGTGGTTTCCAATGAAAAAATAAAATAAAAAAAAAAAAACAACATAAAAACTTAAACTCACATCTTCTGAACGCTCTCACAGCCCGAGAAGCTGGGGAGAGTCTGGATCTGATTATAGGAGAGATCACTGCGGAGAACAGAGAACATTTCAGATGTCATCACCGTTTAAAAGTCCAGAACACCCTGAACGCATCCCGATGCAGCATGTCAGCACAGGAGCTCACAGCAAACAAACCACCGTTTTAAACTCACATTAAAGGGACAGTTCAGGTTTTTTGAAGTGAGGTTCTTATCAATATTCAGTGTATTTGATGCATTAGATGGTGGTCTGCAGAGCGCTCAGAGGCAGAACATTGTGCTGTTTTAAAGCAGTAAAAATATATTTTATTCATTTGAAAGACGTCCCAGCTAAAATATTCAATATCAGTTGAAGTTAATGCTTTTTTCAGTACTTTCAAAGCTTTATCTTTCTGTCAGAGAGCTTTTTTTCTTTGGCTCTGCGTTTTCTGATCTCATTATGTTTCATTAAGTTTCATTCTGTCTCAGTCAATAATGTTTTTTTTTCCAGCAGTTTATGTTTAAAAACTCACAGCAGCTGAAGATTTGGAAGCTGTTCACACACTGAACTGGGCAGAGAGGTGATCCGAGCTCCTGTGATAGTCCTGCACACACACACACACACACACACACCAGGCCAGGGTCCATCACAGTACATTATGTTATGTTCAGATGAAAGAGGAATCTAAGGTGTAATAAATATTACTGTGGTGTGTTCAGATACATGTAAAAAGCATTATGGTGTGTTCAGGTGCATCACAATTATACTAGGTTCTACCATGGTGTGTTTAGGTGCTTAGCAGGTGTTTCAGATAATATTACTAAGTGATCAGATGCAATTAAAATACATTACCCAAGTGTACCAAAGGTGTCTTAGTTGGCGTGGTGTGTTCAGGTACATTTAAGGTGCATTGAGTTTTACTACAGTGTGTTAAGGAAAACTGAGAATGTATGCAGTTAATTTTGTTGTGTTCAGGTGCTTTGGGTTGCATTATGATGTAGTCTGTTAACTAATGGTGTGTTCGGTCAGGAATACTAAATATTAATTATGATGTGTTCAGGTGACTTCTGGTTTGTTGTTTGATTAAAAAACAATAATGGTTTGTTAAAGAGCACATTAAACAAGATGAAAATAAAACACAAAAAGTGACAAAAACTCTTTAAAAGCATGTTGTTAGTGTTAATCTACACTGTGTAAAGATGAATTTTAAAGTTGCTGCAGTTTACTCTAATTTCACTGGAAGGCAGGAAGTTGAGGTGTCACAGTGACACTGAGAAGGATCATTTAGAGGCAGAGAAGAAGAATGTGTGACAGTTTGTTTGGTTTGAGTTTTTATTTCCACCTACTGGTTCAGTGTGAGGTCACTGCTGAACACACACTGCTCTCACAAATGAGTTTAAATGGAAAAATACAAGAAAACAAACACTGTGAAGGTGTTTATTATCACAGGGGGAAACTGGGTCACAACAAGGAGAGAAAAGGGGTTTTAATTTCAGGCCGAGCTGCAGGAAAATAAAGTCACAGTTTGTCAGATGGAATAATAACCGCAGCGCGTCGATAACAGCAGTTTGATTTGAGCTTCAGCTCTAAAAACACACACAGATATGAAGCATTCCTGTGTGTGTGTGTGTGTGTGTGTGTGTGTGTGTGTGTGTGTGTGGTGTGTTTAGTTGTATGTGTTTGTTAATTTGTGTATGTCGGGA
>JAPZDV010000009.1:778963-793175 GCA_029814665.1 Acanthurus lineatus
CCTCCTCCTCCTCCTCCTCCTCCTCCTTCCTCTCCTCCATCACTCTGTTTGTGAACAGCATCCACAGCCAGCTCACACTGGTGACAGGACGAGGAGAACACAGAGAAATGACTGACTGAGCATTCAAGCAGCTCTTGTGGCTTCACGGCGCCGGAGAGCGAAGGATTCAAAGACAGAGACGTTTTTCACCTGTGAGCTCAAAGTCTTGAAGATTCCCTCGTACACGGCACCATTTTTCACTCTGACGTCACAGGTGGAGCCCTGCAAGAAACGCTTCAGTCTCTGATGCCAAATATCACCAAATCACAAGTTTTACCAAGAGATCACATGACTTACCACGACTGCGGTGAGGAAATGAAGCATCCTGGCGTTGTTGTAGACGCCTTCGAACATCTGCTGACACAGACGACACGAGAGCATGTTGGTCAGCAAAGAACAAACCGCAGTGAGTTTTCTTTCAGATAATCAGTGCTGGAAAACAAATATTCTCTTTCTCTAATTAAAGCAGCCAAGAGGAAATTTATTTTTCTGGTGACTCTGGCGACCCCTGTGGACAAAAGTGGTATGAGCACTCCTTTACAAAACAAAAAGTATTTTAAGCAGAATGTACTTTAAGTATCTAACTTTTAGCAGTGAAAGAGTTTTATCAGCTTAGACTTTTGATTTTTTAATGTGTTTAAATGCAGCTGAATACATTTATTTAAACTGTACTTTGCTGCAGCTTTGAGACTCACAGGCAGAAATTAATTTTACTCCACTGCATTTATCTCTCAAATATAGTTAAAATCGGCACTAACTTTGCATTTAAATGACACTGAAATGTAATAAAACACTACTGACAAAACAAAAGTAATATAAAAACACTACTTCCGATACTCAAGCTGACGTGCTAATTACACTTCTGTAATTATATTATAAAACATTAATACAAATTACTTGTAATAAAGTATCTTCCACTGATTTATCATTATTATTTTCACTAAATAAACGGATCTCAGTGAGTCTTTTTGCTGTCAAACTGCAGCCTGGTTTCACCTCTTTGTTTACATTAGTTTACGGACTGCGCCTTTAAGGACGCTGCATGTTTGACAGCTGACAAACAGGATGTTTACAGGAAGATCTGCTGCTAATTTTCATCCTTTAAAACACACCAAAAAAAAATCACTTTCACATCAGAAACATGCAGCTGACATTAATAATTGATCACAATGCTGATTTCAATCAAAGTGCATTTAGTTCAAAAACACGTCGGTACTCACGAGGCTGCTGGGAGAAGACTGAGTTTGTGTCGGTGGTTTCATTGTGTTTCTGGTCCTGCAGGAGGCGAAAAACCAGCGTCAGCTAACAGCTAAAGCCATCAAACATTCTTTAGGTGAAGACAATAAACACAAGCCTCAAACAGGCAGCAGAACAACCTTTATAAACACCCACCGGGTAACTTTAAAGCTGACATGGCATGAAAAGGTACAGGTTAAGTTAAAAACACTAATATAAGCTGCTTCTTTACAGGATAAGGTCGCTGTAGCTCTGTGTTATTGTTGTACAGAATAGTAAAAATCAGCTAGCTAAATCGGCTACATGTTAGCTTAACGCAGACGTCGAAATTAGCCAACAGAGACACGGACGAACCGCCAGAAACGACGTTGGCGTCACATTAGAAACGGACAGGTGAGGAAGTCTGAGTAGGTAAATTATACTTTTTAGTCATGTGCATCCCTGTTATTCCAGTCGCGTCGTTCCAGCGAAAAGTCACCCGATTTGACAGGCCAAACACGATGCGCCGCTGAAAAACAACAAAACACGGCAACGGAGACGTTTCATTGGTCAAAACCCGGCGACTCCGCACCACGTGACATGACTCTTATTGGGCGGGCGGGGCGGCTCGCGCCCGTGTAAGTGGCATTCACGGACCGCTGAGTGTTTTCGCACATCAGAGGTAACCGGGCTGATCGGAGATGAACTAACGAACGCACCCACGCTAAACCCCGCCCACTGATTTAAATACAAGCGGGATTGGACGATCCTGCCGTCACTCATTCCGGATCTCGTTTCTAATTGGATGAAGCTGATGTCAGTCGTTTATCTGATGGGCTGATTCCCGCGGCGGCCCCCCAAAAGGTCATTTAAGGAAACAGATTTATGCGAAAACGCGACAAAAACAAAAAAGCTTGAGCAACACATTTGAGCCGGGCACCAAATTACTTCATCACAGTTAAAAAGAATTTAGATTTTTAAAGTTTTGTTTTTAAATAAACTGACACTAACTGTAAAGATTAGGTGACTGATGGTAGTTTTGGCTGAATAGTCTCACCTATTGCGGGGTCCAGTGCGGGGCTTCCTGCGGGGCTCTGAACCTCGTGTCGCTGTGTGGTGGGACTGTGAGATGTGGCTGACAGCTGAGTGTAGTTTTACATTACAGGCGACCACAGCAGCTTCACAGAGCTGCTGCGTTCACAAGCTGCTGCTTTTTATTCTAACATCATCGCCTGACAGACACAAGGGCTGATTTATAAATGACATTTTGTAATTCACTGTTTATGTAAATGTAACATTAATGTTCTGCATCATTCACACATTTTTTGACAAACAGAATAAAAAATAAGCTGTTTTGATTTTCCAGTAAAAGCTCCCATTTCAGCGGGCTAATCTGCAGAGGAATTTGATTTGATGCATCATAAAATGACGGATTTAGCTGAAAGTACTGAAGGTCTGAACACTAAATGTTTAACATAGGCCCTCCTTCATGATCAGGTAGCTTCAACACAGTGAACTTTGGGCCCTCGTGGCCCCCCGGGGGGGTCTGAGGCTGTGGTCCTGTTGTCTGTTTGGTAGTTCAGTCCTGACTTCCATAATGCAACACCTACTTTCTTCCTCCACCTTCATCTGTCCTCCCTGCACACGTCCCCTTACTGACAAACAGACAAGTATCTTTACTACTTTAACTTTCCTGTTCACTCTTCCTCTGTGCCAAACTTGAGCCAAAACATTGGTAATAAAACAAATTAGGTCACTACGATTAAAAACCTCAGAAATGTCGTCTGTCTCATGCAGAGTGTGAAGTCATGCTGAGTGCATCATGTCTGTCTAAACTTTTATGGTGTAAGTGGTATAAAAGCTGCAGTTAATGTTGTTCAGACCCATGTAAGACTCATGTTTTTACACATTCAGAAGTGTATGTGCAAGTATTTCAGGCTTTGAAGGTGGAAAAAAAAGCCACACACCAACCACTATGTTTCACTATATTTATATTATATCATTAAATTCAATGTAGTACCTGAAACTAACCACACGGGGGGGGACAGACATCACTGCCCGCCCTCAACACACGGTCCCAGCAAAGAGAGAAAAGAGACAGAGAAAGGCACAAAGAGTTTTGAAACTGAGAAAAGGACACAGAACATGATGATCAGGGGAGGAAAAGGTGCAAAAAGACGAGTATGTGGACAACGAAAAGACCGAGTGGGTTATGAGAAGCGTAAAGAAACGGGCAAGCTCTTAACCGAGTGACGAATGAAGACAGAGCGACATGAATGCAGGAAGATGACGAGACGACAGACACAGAAAGGCACAAGTAGAAAAAGTAGGTATTTTCATTGACATTTTCTGCTAATTTATATATTTTTTTACCCTTGATGAATGGAGGATGAGGTCGAGGAGGAGAGGACAGCATGAAAGAGAGTGAGGGATACTGTTGCCTTGAGAATGAGGCATTATAGCAAAGCTTATATTGTTTTTTTCCTTCTTTTTATCCCAAAAATAAAAAAAGGCACAAACACATTTTGAACTCAATTACAAGATGGAGTTGGAACAAAGTGTTACACATACATGGAGTAAGCATACAAAATAAAAAGGTGTCTTAAAAACAAACAAAATTAATACTATTATTCTGACCGTCATTATTATTATTTCCATCAATATTATTGTTATTGGTACCATCAATAATTTCTCTCTGAAAGAAAACACATCCCTCCCAGTTCAGTTTTTATTCTCGTGTGTGTGTCAGAGAGCAAAAGAGAGAGAGAGAAAGAGAGAGAGACATATACTGAGTGATGCTGCTGAGTGTGTCTGAGGTAAATGTTTCCTGCTCGAGTTCAGGTGTCACTTCGACCCCGAACGTTACACCCTCCGCTGCGTCGACCGACGTCAAACCAAACTCCATTGAGAAATCTGTCAGTTTAACGCTGCGTTGTGACCCGGCTAACATGAATTCTTTGGGAATTTTCATAACTTCTCTTTAAATCAGCATCAAATACACAACACACTTCCGTCAGGAGCCAAACTGCCACGATTCAAGTCTGAAAACAATCTTTTTTCTGCTTAAAAAACACAGAGAGGATCATCAGGGTGTCGAAAACACCCAAAGATATTAAATTTATAATGATGTCAAACAAGAAAAGCTCATTCCTGCATTTCAGGAACTGGAACAGATGTTCTGCATTTTTGCTTGACGAATAACTGAAACTTTATCAGATTTGTTGGAGAGAAATCTTCCTTCAGTCAGAGATCTGATTAATTATTTCAGCTAGTTTGAAGCTTAAATGTATCAGAAAACAACGTCTCTCCACATACGTACCTTCGGTGAACCTACATGCAGCCACTGTAACAGGACTCGTCTTCGTCCCTGTTTTCTCTCGTTCACGAGCTGAAAACAACCTGTTTTTTCTGTATATGTGAAGCAGTTGGACAGGCAGGACTGTCGTACCATCCTGAAGTCAACTTTAGTGTCCATCCAGTCCGCCAGCAGCCTCAGTTCAGTCATCTCAAGTCTCTTTTGTTTAAGTTTGAGTTCACTCTTAGTCACACACATGCATCTCAGTCGGCCACGTGACTGCAAACTGAAGCCGAACCCGAGGTCATTCTGCGACGCTCTGAGTTTCTGCTGAAGTTTTCAAAGGAGATCGTCACGTTTCATCACATCATCAGTGGCTAGTTTCATCGGTTCTGCTAAATGCTGAGTTTCTGCTTTATTGCCACCGAATGAAGGTTTCAGATTCTGTCCTCGTTTCGTTGATGCGTTGGATTAAAAAACGAGATCAGGAAACATCCCGTCGTTAGTGTTAGTGTTTTTAATACATTCAACCTTTTTTTAGTCTATTGCTGATTTCAAATGTCATGTCAGTTTGGTCTCGTAGCTCCTTCAGTCAGACGTGAATGTACTTGATGCTAATTCATAAAAACATGGGACCTTAAATCCAGTTTAACCTTGTAAACAGAGTTTGCTGTGACGCCGTCTCAGTACCGGCGGGGGTGTAACGGCCTGGGTCTTCCTGCAACAGTACAAATGTCTGTAGAGTAAGTTTGGCCTCTAGCTAGCGTGTGCTGCGTCGGCCAGACCACTGTGAGGTATCGGGACTGCTGGCTTCACAGGGCTCGAGCTCTCACCGCCGTCCGACGCACGAACAGGACGCGTCCTGCCGCGAGGCGCGCCGGCAACAAACAAAGCTTATCTGACTAAAACAAAACATAAAACGTACCGCTCGTTAGTGTCGTAAAGCTGCTCTCACCCGCCTCTCCCTCCGCCTGCTTAGTCCTCTCTCTCTCTCTCCTATAGTGTTAGTACTTTACACCTCCTCCTCCTCCTCCTCCTCCACCTTGCTAACAAAATAAAAATACTGGTTATGAATGGCTATGATGTACGTCGCCTCATCCAAACTCACGTTCGCTCACACACACACTCTGTCACACACACACACACACACACACACACACACGTACACACTCCTCCTCCCCCTCCTGTCCTTCCCTTCATCAGAAGAAGGAGTACTGGTTATCGATGGCTCGGGGCGCCCTCGCTCCCTCCCTCTCCTCCCCCTCCACAGCCTCCAGTTGGCGGAGAGGAGTGTCTCTGTCTCTGTCCTCCCAGTCCTCCACTCCTCCTCCACTCCCACCTCCGCTGCCTCCACTTCCTGCTCCTCCCGCTCCAGCTCCAGCTCCTCCTCCTCCTCCTCCTCCTCCTGCTCCCGTCGTTGTCACTGTCACCACAGCTGCTCCTCCTCCTCCTCCTCCCACCTCTGTCTCACTGCCTCTCTCCTGGGGGGGAGTTGGGGGTGGCGGCCGGCCCGGTGGCAGGGGAGGCGGCTGAGGGGGGCTACGGGGTCTGCTGGTCAAGTCTGCACGGAGAAGAAACAGATGAGAGAAAGAGAGAAGAAAGAAAAGACGGGAAATGAGAGAAAAGTGTAAATAAAGGAAGGCAGAGGGGGAGGGAGGGGGGAGGAAACAAGGCCGAGAGTGTAAGAAGTGAAGTGACAGCGAAGTCGGAGGAGAGGGGGGGTGAGGGAGGGGGGGAGAAAAAGAGAAAATGACAGTGAGTGGTGGGTTAGGTGGAGGAAGTCTGCGGTCATGGAGTCCATGGGAGTCATGGAGGCAGTCAACTCCAGGAACGCACACACAGACACACACACAGACACACACACACAGACACACACACAGACACACAGACACACACACACACACACAGAGTTTTAACAATGTTTACTCTCTACAGTGAACAAAACAATCCAAGTTTGGCTGCAGAAACAATTTTCTCACCATTTATTCGTCTGTTGATTATCATCTTGATTAATCGATGCATTGATTCAGCAACAGAGTGTCAATAAAAATGTTTTGTCACATTGATCTCCACCATGCAAACACAGTTTACGTCACACCTGCACTGACTGTTGGCAAGTTCAAACTTTAGAGCTGTTAAGTTACAATAACTTTTCAGTTTGGTTATAAAACATTAAAGAAAGTAAAGTCACAGTGTTGTACTAATCGTTTTCCTCTCTCGCTGTCTGTGTCAGGCTCGCTCTGATTGGCTCTGGAGCGTCACGTGAGCAAACCTCAAACACATGATGTGTTGAATAAAAACAGCAGAGTTTTGACCGTCAACATGTTCGATGTGAACAAGCAAATAAACAAACAAATAAATCCACGAGCTCGTTCCCACACACTCACTCCCAAACACTCGCTCGCTCTCAGCCGAGTCCGGTCTCACTTACACACAGTCAGAGATGGGGGTTGATGGAGAGTCAGGATGGCGCGTGGTGATGACATCACAGACTGTAGGCCGACTGCCTGCTCTGTCCCGGCCTGCAAGGAATGAGCCAACAGATACGACACACAACAACAACAGAGAGGTCAGAACAGCGATGGTGCAGTAACACAGCGAGCAGGTGGAGCAGGACGGAGGTGGAGATTCTCACCAACCAATCTGCAAACTTTGAATCACTGTTATTTTAAAAAAATCAACATAATGATTCTTGATGTTTCTCAGAAAACAAAAAGATGTTTGAGATCTTTGGCTAATCTGGTTCTCTGGTGTGGAGATGAGAGTCAAAGTGGGAGAGTTCAGGTCACGAAGTGAGAGCGAAAAATGGCTGATAATGGGTCTGTCATCATGCAGCATGAATGTAAACACACACACACACACACACACATACGCACGCACACATGCATGATCACACACACACACACACACACATGCATGCTCACACACACACACACACACCTATCACTAAAACCAAGTTTCAACCCTCAAATAACTTTTTAAAGGACAGAGAATAAGCGGTGAGCGGCCAAAATGTCCTCACTTTGTGGGTTAAAATCTGGTTCTGGTCCTCATTAAGCAAGTACAAGAACACGCAAAAACACACTCCCATAATGAAGATCTACAGTCAGTTTCTACAGGAACTGAGAAGTTTAAAGCTGCTTAGCTTCTAAGTTTTTCTTCTAGAGCCTGGAGGTCGGGACTCACTCATACCTGGCTGGCGAACGGCGGTGGCACCAACGAAGCTGATGAGCGTGACGTCTGAGGCGCCGCCGGACTCCAGCGGGATGGGATGCACCCGGAAGTGCTCCAACATGTCAAAGATGGACTGGAACCAAAGGTGCTGCACTCGGCACTGACCGTCCTCGTTCAGGGACAGACGGAGGTGCTGAAGAGAAACAAGCAAAGTCAGAAAGTCAACCTGAAAACATCGAAAGCAACGTCCAGTTCCTGTATTTGCTGTTTTTCGTGTCTGTAAACTGAATATCTACATGTTTGGTGGTGGCAGGTTTTTCAGCACAGGAAGTGAACCGGCCTCTCTCACACAAACACAAAGCTCAGACTCACCTTGGCTTTGCCCTGGAAGTTAAAGGTGAGGACATATTCTCCGCGCCGTGTCTCGCTCTGGCGAACCAGGAAGACGCCGTGGCTCGCCGGGCCTCCAGCTAACACCAGCTGAGCCGCTTTGAGACGGGACAGCGTGCCGTGGAACCACTGGCACTCGCTGAGCGGGTGCTCCACCGCCTCTGCGACTGTGGTCTCTGAGAACAGGAAGGACCCTACAGAGTCATGTGACATTTCTAAGTTTAAAAGATGGTACATGAAGCACCTCAGAGCCACTGAGGCTGCTCACAGAAGAGAAACAAAACACAGTTTGGTTCAGTTTTAATATTTCACGTCTTTGGGTCGTACTCACCTGTGGCGTCCGGAGTCTCAGCAAAAGGTGTGCCCAGACTAGCCCCGCCTCCTCCGAGAATCCGGCTGTCTGGTTCGTCGAGGGGGGCTCGAGGTGGCAGCTCCGGGGGGAGAGGATCCATCAGAGGTGAGGAGCCTCCGATACCTCCATAACACACTGAGACAACAGAGGAGAACCAGAGAGGATTGAAACAGGCCAGAAGACACCGATCAATGATCAATAATGAAGCGAGCAAATGTTACACGTCAAACACAAACATCTCTGAAGGAGCTGCAGCTGCAACACACACACTGTGAAGCTCGCTCACACACACATACACACACACACACACACACACACACACACACACACACACACCTTGTGAAAGACGGTCAACAACTTCAGGTGTTCCACTGATGTCCAACGGACCGCCACACACACCTTCAGCATCTTCCTGTTCACTGTGGGACAGAGACAGTCGTCACACTTCAGCCTGCCTTTTGTTTCCAAACACATTTTTTTCCCATGATTCAATGCACCCATTCATTTCCTACCTGAGACAGATGCCATTCCTGATGTCACTCAGCCAGGCTCTCATCTGCACGGCGTCACGAGTCTCGATCACATACTGCGCCGTCCCTTCAAGCTGAGAAGGAACAACAGAAGAAGAAAACTGAAATGAACTGACGTGTGGTTATTATCAGGTCAAGTTTACGTGTCCGTCTCCCTTCTGTTCGTGAGTTATGGTGTTAAAGTGTTTTTTCACAACATTACGATGTCACACTGAAGTTGACATTTGACTTTTTGACATAAATGACTTTCATTTCATCATCATATCCAATAAGATGTGAGTGTTTGATCAAACCGAAACATCTCTGACATCTAATCGTCAAAAAGCAGCCTGTAAGGATTTTCCTTGAGGGATTATCGGTGAAAATAAGTAAGATGATGTGAGTTGGATGAAGGTTACCTGCAGCAGAAAGGTGTTCTCCTTGTCGGGAACCTCGAGCGCCGTGGTGCTTCTCACATCCACGATTGAACAGCAAGGGACAGTCAGTCGGGGTTTTGAGGACTGAGGAGACAAAGTCACTTTTTAAAATCCAAACTTTCTCGTCCTTCTGCTTCTGTGATACTTTAAATCAACAAAGTTTATCGTATCTCGTCACTCATGTTGGATCGGTTACAAACACACTTACTTTAGGTGGAATGAAGAACTCCAAGTAGTACTCCTCTCCCCGCTCGCCACCTTCTCTGTCTCTCTCTCTGAGGACCAGACGACATTTATGCCAGCGCCCTCCTCTCCAGGGCACGTTCCCCCCGCTGGCGAGAGGCTGCGGCGGACCGGCCTGAGCTGCGGCGGACGCAGCTGAGGCAGCGTTGTTGTTGTCTGCACCGTGATGCAGCAGACCGAAAGAGAAGCCAGAAAAGCCGTGGCTTGAACTTAACTCGTCGCTGGATGAACTGACGCTCACTCCGCCCTCCCGCACCAGCCGGCCCACCTTCCTCGGGGGTCCCATGGCAGCGGCGGCGGCGCTGCTCGGAGGCAGCGTGGAGGAGCCGGCGGCGGCTGGGGTGAGGACGGGGGGAGGGGATCGAGACAGTCTGAGTTTCTCCAGTCGATGGCTCCACTTCTCCTTCTCGCCACCTTCACCGTTGCTCCTCCGTCGATCCCGAGCAGCCTCCGAAAGAGACAGAGAGGTGGCGCTGCTTGAAGACGAGGGGGGAAGTGAGGAGGAGGAGGAGTGGGGGAGGGACAGGGGCATGGACAGAGAAACAGGCATGGAGGAGGTGGGTGTGGGAGGCTGTGTGCCAGAGTTCCTCTTTGAGGTTGAAACCAACGCGGCGTCCTGAACGCCCATGGTGTAGCTGTAGCTGGAGGGCAGCTGGCTCTGGGCGGAGTCACTGGAGGAGCTTCGCCAGTGCAGGATACCGCGGACGCTGCCCCGCACGCTCCGCCCCACGCTCCGCAGAGAGAAGCGCTTTTTCAGTTTGTTTTTGGAGGAGTTGGGCGTGCTGTTTCCTTTGGAGCCAGGTGGAGGAGTGATGGAGGAAGAGGAGGGTGGAGCCTGAGGAGTGTGCGAGGGATCTGCACTGTCCACCTCTGTGGATTCTTCTTCACGCTCCTCTGGCTCGGCATCCTCCCCCACAGACGCCACCCCTAACCAGCTGTCCTCCTCCTCCTCAACCGGGGCCTCCCCGTTCCCGGGGGCGATCATGGCCCCTCTCTCCTCACGCCTCCCGTTGTTCCCCCCCACTGACGAGCAACAGGAGGAAGAAGAGGATGGAGGCAGGACTTGGCCGTGGGCGTAGGAATCCTGAAACCTGTCCCCACTGCGGTTCTCCAGCACCAGCCGCGTCGGTGGGGGCTTGGATGAGGCCCGAGCTGTGTTCGTCGGGGGACAGGGGGGGACAGCTCCCCCAGACGCTGACAGGGGGGAGACCGCTTCCTCTTCGAGGGAAGTAGCATCTGACTGGGGAGCCCAGCTCACCATATCTTCCCTCCCTGAAGCGCAGCCTGGCGGTAGCGCCCCCTCCAGCTCGCTCTGGAAGTGACGAACAAAGCGGTCCGTGAAGCGCCGGCAGAAAGCGGCGGCCGAATCTGGGGAGTAATGGGGGTTTTCCAGGAGAAAAGCCCGGAAGTGGCGTGCAAAGTCACCAGCTGCGACACGGGCATGGAGCTCACAGAATTCGGTCCAGCTCAGGCAAGGCGAGGGGGACGGTGTGGGGGTGTCCGACAGGGAGGATGGGTGAGCCTGGGGGGGAGGGCTCACTAAAGGAGGCAGGGGAGGTGGCCGGGGGGACAGGGGCAACAAGGAAGGAGACGGAGGGGACGGAGATGGGGAGGGTGAGGGGGGTAAAGGGGAGGAGTTTGCTGCCCGTGGACTGGGCGGGGTTAAAAGAGAGCCGTTCATCGTGATTGGCCGGGCGCTGATGGACTTCAGGTCAATCGAATCACTTCAAACATACAGCAGAACCCTGAAGCGACTGCACAGCGGGGGTAAGTGAGCGGGGGCAAATACGGCACATTGGTCTAATATTTTACGAATGAGTATGAACTTGAGTGTCGTGCTTAGCCCACCGAGAAGAGGAGTTAAGAGGAGAACGCACCGGACCCATGCAAGATGGGGCTAAAAGAAGTCAAATATCACTAACGCTTAGTATTTTTGCTACATTATCTCGTAAAATTAAATACTCTATTATTTCAGCAAAATATTATGGGATCCAGAAAGCCAGTTAATGGATGAAAGGAGGAGGTAAGATGTGTAGGATTCACAATGTCTGCCCCTTCTTCATCGTTTGTCGTACATCCAGAGAAGTGTGGCCACATCCTGCAAAAACAGAGACAAACTCGTATTTCAACTCGAGTGAAGTGATATCAATAGTGCAAATCACTCCTGTGGAAACTTCATAGGTCTTAAATATAAACATCAAAAACACACAATTATGAGACTTGAACGGAGAAGTTCTCTGGCCTTCTCCATCTTACAAACACTTTGGACCAAACGCAGACTCCTCGCTGCATTAATGGAAAGGCCACAGAAAAATGTCTTCAATTTTGGTTTTTTAACAGCATGTACAAGGATTTCAGCAACTGTCACAGATAAAATTGGACCCATGTTGGTGATGTTACGGCAGATTTGTGACCTTTGTTTATATGCAGTTTTAGTCTGTTCAAAGAAATTGTGCAGCCATTAATATTATTACAAACATCCATAGAAACTTTTTTATACCCGACTGGATGATAAAATGTGAACGGCAGAATGTAACCAGGTACGTTTACTCATGCATTGTGCCTGAGAGTATTTTTAGGTACTACTTTTCATTTTAACTATTTAAGAAATTTAAGATTTAAGAAATAAAAAATATGATTAGTTAATAAAATGTCAAGTATTATCTGCCTCTCTGTTTATAAATAAATCAGCTGAAATCAACCACAACTCCCTCTGTGACAGAATATTAATGAGTGATGATCTCATGTATTAAAAATAATGTAAAATGTAAACTTGCAATTGATTATTTGTTTTTCATCTTTTGCCCTTGAAGTGATGTGAATATTTATAACAACATTATCGCATGCTGTGAATAAATCAATTGATTTCCACAAAGCAAACCTTCGCTCTCACTTTTTGCATTTTGCTGATGAAACTATGATCTTTCAGCTGGTTAACTGATGTTTTCTCAGTTTATTCTCGCTGGATGTTTAACTGATGCTGTTTGTATTTCTGTTTTATCTGTCTGATTGTCATGAAATGAGGCATGTGAGAAACCTGCACACTGTCGCTGACTTACATGTCATGCAAATAAACGAGCAACTGTCAGGAGGACAGGATGTCCATGAGATTAATACGTGCTAACTGTAATTTATCTTACAGCAACGTAAAATGAGATTATTATTAGTTATATCAATTAGCCTCACTCGCTAGCGGGCTAGCATTACCTAGCAAGCACTGTGTGAGTCTTGCTCATTCAGCCTTCTTCACAGACGTGTAACGTTTGCTAGCTAACAATGGCTATCTAACGCCAACTTTCTGACAAACCCACTCTTAAGCAGCATATTTACTGAGCGATGTTGGCTTGAATAGCTTGTTTTGTAATGACTTCTGTAATCTGTGGCCGAGATGACCACATATCAAATCATCCAACAGCAGCTATCACGAAAGATTCTTTGCGAGCTAAGCTAGCTGTTAACCGTTAGCCAGTTAGCTAGCTATTAATAAACCAGCTAGCTAGCTATCAATATTGCTTCACTACAATGTTCTGTGTTTGTCTCTACCTGTATATCACAGTCCAATGTTTTCATCCGTGTCTTTTGGTGAAACTAGCGCACATTTCATCATTGTTTCCGTCCACATAACGGAACAGTCAGTATCGTAAAGGTTGTTGTTGTTGCTGCTAAATATGAATATTGCTATGCCTTGCCTGGACCCGTTCTTCTCGCACTGTCCTCCTTCTCGCGATAGTTGGAGGGTCGGCGTTTGATCTTGACAGCTGCCGTTAAACCGCTGGATTTTCTCTGATGTTCCGCTTCCCAAAACGTTTAGATGAACGAGGTGAAGTAACGGGAGGGATGGGGGGGTGGACCGGCACCTACAACCACACCTCTTCAAACAAACTAACTGACTAACTAACTAACTAACTAAACGACTTACTAACTCACCCAGAGTTGATCCATCACTGAGACTCTGATACCGACGGTAACCTCTGAAGAAGTCGGTCCATTTACGGTCCAGTCATCGGTCTGTATTTTGCATTATGTGTGCGGTCAGATGCATCATGGAGCTGTGATTTATGGCTGATCTGACACTGGATTCACTGCATGATGTCCAACACTTTTACACCATTTTAAAAGAATCCATCAGAACCAGGCTGAACTCTCATCAAGAAAACTTTTCAACACACAGAGACAGCAGCTGTTTTTAAATGTTTATTACACTTGAATCAGTGAAATACAACAACACATTGTTGTTGTCTTGTTAAACGTGTAAACAGTCGGGACGATTATCTGTTTATTTGAGTTAATCAGCTGATCCAACTGAAAGAGTGGACATGTGTCTTTGTGGACAGATTGATGCTATTCTTTAGTCCTGAAATAATCCCAGAAATGTGTTTTTGTTGTTTCGAAGAAAACAAAATCAAACCCTCACAGTCCAGCTGATGAAAGTGATCAGAGTGAGTCACATCGATAAGAAACAAGTGTTGCAGGTGTTGGTGCAGGTGTTGCTGGTGTGTTGCAGGGGGGGGTTGAGGTGTTGGTGGGGATGCAGGAGTGGTTGGTGGTGGTGCAGGGG